>UESW01001661.1:0-75527 GCA_900491605.1 Calamus simplicifolius
GTGCGGATTGCATTAAGGAAAAGCAAACCAAACATAACAAGAAAGAGCTACAAGAAGTACTCAGCTTCTTGAAATTATATACACTGATATATGTGGACCTTTTGATACTCCATCTTTTGGTGGAAAAAAATCTTTATCACCTTTATAAATGATTTTTCACATTATGAATATGTCTATTTGCTTAAAAAAATCCTCTTGAGATATTTACTAAAGAGGTTGAAAGGAAACTAGACAGAAAAGTAAAAATAGTAAGATCTGATAGAGGTATGAGTATTATGGAAAGTATAATGAATCAGGGCAAAATTCAGGTTCATTTACAAAATTCCTCGAAAGACATGGCATATGTGCATGGTATACTGCCAGGCATCCCAACAAAATGGTGTGGCAGAAAGGCAAAATAGAACATTGATGGATATGGTTAGGAGTATGATAGGTAATTCCTTGTTACTAAAATCTTTGTGGATGTATGCTCTTAAAACTGCAGTATATTTACTGAATAGGATTCCTAGTAAGACAGTTTCTAAAACTCCTTTTGAGTTATGGACTGAAAGGAAACCTAGTTTAAGACATCTGCATGTTTGGGGTTGTCCAGTAGAAGCATGAGTGTATAGTCCATATGAAAAGAAATTGAATTCTTGAACTGTCAGTGATTACTTTATTGGTTACCCAGAGAAATCCAAAGGTTACAGGTTTTATTGTCCAAACCATAGTTCTAGAATTATTGAGGCAGGCAATACCAAATTCATTGAGAATGGTGAAGTTAGTAGGAGTGCTGACAAACAGATTGTGGATATCAATGAAGTAAGGGTTAATGTTTCATTACCTTTAAATATTCCTGAACCTACAGTCATTCCATACATTATTCCAGAATTACAAAAACAAAACAACAATGAACAATGTTTGAATGAAGTAGTACCCCATGAAGAACCTAACCTACCAATAGCTGACAAAATTGAACCATGTAGAATAGCTTTAAGTAAACCCATAAGGATACAAAAATCAGCTATT
This sequence comes from Calamus simplicifolius, assembly GCA_900491605.1. NCBI lineage: Eukaryota > Viridiplantae > Streptophyta > Magnoliopsida > Arecales > Arecaceae > Calamus > Calamus simplicifolius. The sequence continues at coordinate 1,009 of UESW01001661.1, forward strand.
TCAGATGATTATTTGGTTTATTTACAAGAGTTAGATTTTGATTGTGGCATTGATGAAGATCTTGTTTCATATTTATAAGCCATTAACGATGATAAGTCTGATAAATGGATTAATGCTATGAAAGATGAATTAAAATCAATGGCTAAAAAATATATGGGATCTTGTCGAATTGCCAGAAGGTTCTAAACGAGTTGGATGTAAATGGGTTTTTAAAACCAAACGTGACCTGAATGAACATATCAAACATTTTAAAACTAGACTTGTTGCCAAGGGTTATACTCAGAAGTATGGCATTGATTATAAAGAAACATTTTCACCAATTTCAAAGAAATATTCATTAAGGATCATTATGGCTTTGGTAGCTCAATATGATTTAGAGTTATATCAAATGAATGTGAAAACAGCCTTTCTTAATGGGGATATAAAGGAAGAAATTTATATGGATCAATCCGAAGGTTTTTCCATGGAATGAATGGATTATATCATATTTAAACATAAGAAATCAATATATGGACTTAAGAAAATGTTGTTGATTGTGTTGATAGTAGAAAGTCAACATTTGGCTATATGTTCCAGTTGGAAGAAGGGGCAATTTCATGAAAAAGTATCAAACAATCTATCATTACCTCATCCACTATGAAAGCAGAGTTCGTATCCTATTATGAAGCTACAATTCACGCATTATGGCTACGAAACTTTATTTCAGGACTTGAGGTTGTCGACACCATTACCAAGCTGCTGAAATTTATGGTGATAATTACATAATTTTCTTCTCTCAAATGATAAATATTTTAGAGGTGCTAAACATATGGAATTAAAGTACTTTGCTGTTGAAGGAGAGATTCAGAAACAAAGAGTGTGCATTGAACATATTAGAACGGATCTTATAATTACATATTTCATTAACATTAAGCTATTAATAATAATATTTGATGGAATTAAATTTTAAGCCAATGTGTCATTTGATGGGAATACCATATTGAAAGTTATATATATCAATTGGTCCTCTCTCCACATTAAGAAAGATAGCAGATTAGAGAACCCATCAAATTATCTCCTATTTAGGAAATAAGGTTAAGAAAGAGAAATCAATTGTTTCTAAAAACCTAATCAGATTCAAATCTACTATTATGATGAATTCCACATCAAGTAAGTTTTTTATATTTGATTTTATGTAACAAATTATTTATTGAAGATCCTATATGCTAACAAAGTTATGCAAAGGATATATCCTATTCTAATATTAATTCTATTTAGTTTCCATTTGACATATAATAGGCATTAAAACATCATCATATCTATTATCTTTAAATTTTTCACTAATTACATATGCTTTTTGTAAAATTAAACAAGAAGTTGGATAATAAATACCAGAAAGAATATTTGTAGCATCATAAAAAGTAACCAAAAAAATATTCTAAAATTTTACCTTTATTTCAATCAATTTCAGTCAATATAAATCCTAATCCACGATCATTAATATAAGCACTTAATAAGTTCTTATATGAATATGCATTATGTATCATGGTATAGGTACTATTTCAACTAGTAATTACATAAGTTTAAATTTTTTTAAACGTTTACCATAATCTATACATAGTTGTTTAAATTCTTGAAGTCTTTCTCTTGAAGCATAAAAAAAAACTGCATTTCTATTTTTTGAAATAACATCTTAAATTATATCCATGCCAAATTGAACAAAAAGATTTAATATATGATATACACATCTAATATGAAATAATTATCCATTTAAAATGGAATGTAAAGAGTCATTTAATAATACAACAGCAGAATTATTATTAGATGCATTATCAAAAGTAATAGATATTATTTTATTATTAATATTATATGAGCATATAGTTTGATAAATAGCATTTAAAATTTATTGTCCCGAATGCGGAAAATCAAAAGCACGAAAAGTAAAAATTCATTTATTTAGTTGCCAATCATTATCAATATAATGAGCAGTAATTGCAATAAAATAATTACTACCTACATATGCCGATCAAATATCAAAAGTTAAAGAAACTCTAGCATTTAAATTTGAAAGAGTTTCAGTTAAACTTTATTTCATTGGTAAAAAGTTTGTCATATCCACTCTTCTAAAGGTACGCCTACTAGTTTTTCTATAAGCAGGTTATAGGCCTAATTGAACATATTATTCAAAATTATAAGATTCATATAAACTAAAAGATAATTCATCCTGAACTACTCATCTTACAAGTAATTTTCTCTGATTTTTATGGTTATATGCAAAATTACCTACAAGTGATCCCCTTGTATATTAAGGGTACTTTGCTGACGGAAATTATGCATCCTATGAGTCTCTTGATGTCTTTTTAAATACCATATTCCCCAAGTACTAATACAAAAGTTTTGCATATTTTTATATTTTGCTTTGTAGACTACATCAATCATAATTCTATCAAAATCATTCCAAACATCACTAGTCCTCTTACAAGAAGAGGTTTGACCTTCACTGACACTGGCTCTAGAGAAAACTTGGGGTTGGGGTTGGGGATTAGTTTTCTCATCCTCAAAAAAAGGGCGCATGGCAAAATTACTTTCATCATAAGATGCCATGTCTAAAATTTTTAATAAATGAATGATAAAATAAAAGCTAACCATAAGAAGAAATTAAGAAGAGGTGGAGGCATGGAGCCGAGATTTGTGAGCTTCCTCTTGTGCTCTCGCCTCTCAACAAGAAGTAACATCCTTTCTCTTATACTTCTTAACAAGAACCTCCTCTTGTGTAGCACTTGAACACTTGCTAGAGTACTTGCCACTTACCAGAACACTTGCAAACTAAAAATTAAATTGCCAGAGCACTTGATAGAAGAGAGAAATAGTAGTAGTAGAGAAGAAGAGAAGAGTTGGTTTGGTGTCGTGAAATAGTAGTAGTAGAGAAGAAGAGAAGAGTTGGTTTGGTGTGGTGAGAACGAGGAAGAAATGGGCTATTTATAAAAGTTTTAATTTTTTTTAAAAACCCTTCAATATAGCTGTTATATGGTTGTTAGGGGAGGTAAAATGGTCAAAATCCCTCCATATGACCGTTTCTAGCCGTTTTTAGCCGTTTCTAAAAATAACTATATAGTCGTTAGGGGCCGTGCTAGGCATGGCTCCTGGTGGGCCATGCTGGGCCAAATTTTTTTTTGACCATGTCGTGCCTAGCACGGCCCGTTTATTACTGGGCCATGCCAGGCACAGCCCGGCTATTAGTGCAATCCGGTGGGCCTCAATCATGCCGTGCCAGGTATGGCCCAGTGCCCAAGTCTACTGGTATTGTATTTTTCCGCAAGCAGATTAAGAGCTCACTAAACGGGTCCACCAACCCGTTAAGAACCCAAAATACTTTATGTCGCACCTCACTGCGACCGCAATACTCGCATGGATAGTCAATGTGGTATGCAATTGAGATCCGATGGCCCACCATTTCCTATCGCTCGTCGATGAACGTGCGATCCATTGCCCAAAGCTGTGATGTAATCTAAAATGTCCCCAATCTGAACATAAAGTTTGCATGAAGAATCAAAGCATAAAGTTTGCATGTTTTGAACAACAAATATAAGTCAAGCAATTGGACTGTCTCATATCAAGCAAGAGCAATCACTTACCTTATATAATGTTTTCATGAAGTTAGCTTTTCAATGTATCTTGAATAACTCAAAATGAAGGTCAAATAAAGAAATTATAAGCTAATTATAAAAGTACGGATGCCAATGAACTTTTAGAAAATTTTGAATATCCCATCCTGTGATGCATGGTGGGGAAGGATGATTTTTCTTTTCCTTTGTATAAACTTCTATTTTTATTTCAAAATTTATATTGCATGAATTAGAAGTCAATAAGGAGTTAGGAATCTATTTTTAAAAATTTATTTAATAATTATCTTTTTCTTTAGAAGATTTTAACTTTATGAGATAAGAAAGTTTTTTCGCTTAAGAGATCTCATTTTATAAACAAACCTTGATCGTATTCTATTTTAATGATCAATTATATTGATGCTTTCTTCTAACTTTTTGTATTAAGGAATAAGATTTGCCTCCTATAATGGAAATCAAGCCCATGAATTCAAAAATTTAGCCCAAGCACTTAAGAATTTAGCCAAAGAACTTACCACCTTCTCTTGATCTCCTGCATTCAATTAGAAAATATGTGAGACATCTCAGAGTTTTCCTCTAAAAAAATCCTCTAATGCTCAAGTCAGCAACTAAGACTAAGAAAAATAGAGCAAACAAAAAAAGAAGAAAATAAGAAAAAAATAGGAGAGACAATGGGTCTTACGTGATTTTTAGTTGTCTGTAAAGTTGACGCCTTGGTTCTTTATTTACAAACAACTGAAGTCGATTAACCATAAGTGGGCTTCTTAGTAATTAGTGGACCAAAATTACTTCTTAATTTTGATTTGTTAAATCAATTCTTGTAGTGGTTAAAATGGTTATAAAGTGAACTAAAACATTTAATTTCAACTAATTAGAATTTAGCTTATGAATTTTAATTTTTTCTTATTTATTGAATTATTTCTACCATATGTCATCATCATATTCTACCATGTGTCGTCATCATATTCTGCTAGGCATCATCATCATAATTAATAAATTTACCCTCATCAAAGCTTGTTAAAAATCACTTTAATCTAGCTTTAAATTTGATATCATGGCTCAATATCTTGTACTAGATTTTAACATTAAAGCTCAAAATTCATCTGATCCTATATTAGATTTAATATCATAGCTTAAGATCCTATATTAGATTTTGGTACAAGAGCTCAAATTTTAGAACCATAGCCCGAAATCCTTATGATTCTGCAACAATATTACCTATAAGGTATGGTAAGATATGCATATATTTCTAGATTATAATTACATAAACCTCCTTAGGGTTATTATTATATGCATTTTTGCATCAATCCATTATGGTAACAAGATTGAAAGCACATAAATGCATAAACTATATTTTGGGATAGAATGGATTTATAAATTTATCATTTTTTAATCAAATTTCATAATCCTAGATAAAGAAAATTCTTCACCCTACTCGATCAAAACCTTAAATATGAAAACATCCACTATACTCATCTTCACTATATTTTTGCTGCTCATTTATAGACAACTAGAGTGAGTTAACCATGAATGGGCTTTGTAGTAATTAGTAGCCCAAAATTACTTCTTAATTTTGATTTATCAAATTAATTCTTGCAATGGTTAAGATGGTTATAAAGTGATATAAACCATTTAATTTCAATTAATTATAATTTAGCTTATGAATTTTGAATTTTTCTAATTTATTGAACTATTGCTGCCATATGACATCATCATATTATGCCCGGTATCATTATCATATTTAGTAAATCTACCCTCATCAAAGCTTGTTAAAAATCCCTTTAATCTAGCATTAAATTTGATATCATGGCTCAAGATCTTGTACTAGATTTTAACATTAATGCTTAAAATCCATTTGACCCTATATTAGATTTGATATCATATCTTAAAATCCTATAATAGATTTTAGTACAAGAGCTTAAATTTTAGAACCAGAGCTTGAAATCCTTCTGATTCTACATCAATATTACTTGTAAGGTATGGTAAGATATATATTCCTGCATTATAATTACATAAACTTCCTTAGGATAATTATTATATGCATTTTTGCATCAATCCATTATGGTAACAAGATTGAAAGCACTTAAATGCATAAAATATATTTGGAATAGAATAGATTTATGAATTTGTCATCCCTTGAAACAAATTCACAATCCTAGATAAACAAATTTCTTCACCCTACTCGTACCTTTAGATATGAAAGCATTCGCTATCCTCGTCTTCACTATATTTTGGCTGCGTGGGCTTCTTAGTAATTAGCATCCAAAATTACTTCTTAATTTTGATTTGTTAAATCAATTCTTGTGGTGGTTAAGATGGTTATAAAGTGATATAAACCATTTAATTTTAACTAATTAGAATTTAGCTTATGGATTTAGAATTTTTCTTATTTATTAAATTATTTCTACCATATGTTATCATCATATTCTGCATAGCTCAGATTTAGAATCAGAATCTGAAATCTTTCTTATTCTGCATCAATATTACCTATAAGGTATGGTAAGATATATATTCTTGAATTATAATTACATAAATCTCCTTAGGGTTATTATTATATGCATTTTTGCATCAATCCATTATGGTATTAAGATTGAAAGCACTTAAATGCATAAACTATATTTTGGGATAGAATAGATTTATAAATTTGTCATCCCTTTGAACAAATTTCACAATCCTATATTTAAAAAAAATAATTCGCCCTACTCGTACCCTTAGATATGAAAACATCTTCTATCCTCGTCTTCACTATATTTTTGCTGCTTATTTAGTGGGTTAACCATGAGTGGGCTTAGTAATTAGTGGCCCAAAATTGTTTCTTAATTTTTATTTGTTAAATCAATTCTTGCGGTGGTTAAGATGGTTATTAAGTGATCTAAACCATTTAATTTCAACTAATTAGAATTTAGGTTATCAATTTTGAATTTTTCTAATTTGTTGAATTATTTCTACCATATGTCATCATCATATTCTACCATGTGTTCTCATCATATTCTGCCAAGTATCATCATCATATTTAGTAAATATATCCTCATCAAAGCTTGTTAAAACCCCTTTAATCTAGCATTAAATTTTATATCATGGCTCAAGATCTTGCACCATATTTTAACATTAAAGCTCAAAATCCATCCCATCCTATATCAAATTTGATACCATATCTTAAGATCCTATATTAGATTTCGATATGAGAGCTCAGATTTTAGAACCAGAGCTCGAAATCCTTCTGATTTTGCATTATATTACTTGTAATATGGTAAGTTATATATTATTGGATTATAATTACATAAACCTCCTTAGGATTATTATTATATACATTTTTGCATCAATCCATTATGGTAATAAGATTGAAAGTACTTAAATGCATAAACTATATTTTGGGGTAGAATAAATTTATAAATTTGTCATCCCTTGGAACAAATTTTATAATCCTAGATAAAGAAATTTCTTCACCCTACTCGTACCCATAGACATGAAAACATCTGCTATCCTTATCTTCACTATATTTTTGCTGCTCATTTACAGACAACTGGAGTGGGTTAACCATGAGTGGGCTTCCTAGTAATTAGTGGCCCAAAATTACTTCTTAATTTTGATTGTTAAATCAATTCTTGCAGTGGTTAAGATGGTTATAAAGTGATCTAAACCATTTAATTTTAACTAATTAGAATTTAGCTTATGAATTTTAATTTTTTCTTATTTATTAATTTATTTCTACCATATATCATCATCATATTCTATCATATATCATCATTATATTCTACATAGCTCAGATTTTAGAACCAGAGCCTGAAATCTTTCTGATTTTGCATCAATATTACCTATAAGAAAAAACCTCCTTTGGGTTATTATTATATGCATTTTTGCATAATCCATTATAGTAACAAGATTGAAAGTACTTAAATGCATAAATTATATTTTGTGATAGAATATATTTATAAATTTGTCATCCCTTGGAACAAATTTTACAATCCTAGTTAAAGAAATTTGTTCACCCTACTCATACACTTAGATAGGAAAGCATCTGCTATTCTCATCTTCACTATATTTTTGCTGCTCATTTACAGATAACTGGAGCGGGCTTCTTAGTAATTAGTGGCCCAAAATTACTTCTTAATTATTATTTATTAAATCAATTCTTGCAGTGGTTAAGATGGTTATAAAGTGATTTAAACCATTTAATTTTAACTAATTAGAATTTAGCTTATGGATTTTAAATTTTTCTTATTTATTGAATTATTTCTGCCATATGTTATCATCATACTATGTATCATCATCATATTCTACTATGTATCATCATCATATTCTGCTAGGTATCATCATCATATTTAGTAAATCTACCCTTATCAAAGCTTGTTAAAAATTCATATAATCTAGCATTAAATTCGATATCATGGCTCAAGATTTTGTACTAGATTTTAACATTAATGCTCAAAATCCATCTGATCCTATATTAGATTTAATATCTTAAGATCCTACATTAGATTTTGGTATGAGAGCTTTGATTTTAGTACCACAGCCCAAAATCCTTCTGATTTTGCATCAATATTGCTTGTAAGGTATGGTAAGATATATATATTCCTAAATTATAATTACATAAACCTCCTTAGGGTAATTATTATATGCATTTTTGCATCATTCCATTATGGTAATAAAATTGAAAGCACTTAAATGCATAAGCTATATTTTGGGATAGAATAGATTTTTTGTCAACCCTTTGAACAAATTTCACAATCCTCGATAAAGAAATTTTGTCACCCTACACGTACCCTTAAATATTAAAACATATGCTATCCTCATCTTCACTATATTTTTGCTGCTTATTTACAGACAACTAGAGTGGGTTAACCATGAGTGGGCTTCTTAGTAATTAGTGATCCAAAATTACTTCTTAATTTTGATTTGTTAAATCAATTCTTGCAGTGGTTAAATTGTTTATAAAGTGATCTAAACCATTTAATTTCAACTAATTAGAATTTAGCTTATGGATTTTGAATTTTTCTTATTTATTGAATTATTTCTGCCATATATCATCATCATATTCTACCATGTATCATCATCAAATTCTGCCCGGTATCATCATAATATAGTAAATCTACCCTCGTCAAAGCTTGTTAAAAATTCCTTTAATTTAGCATTAAATTTGATATCATGGCTCAAGATCTTGTACTCAAAATTCATCTGATCCTATATTAGACTTGATATCATATCTTAAGATCCTATATTAGATTTTGGTACAGAGCTTAGATTTTAGAACCAGAGCCCGAAATCCTTCTGATTCTGCATCAATATTACTTTTAAGGTATAGTAAGATATATATATTCCTGGATTATAATAACGTAAACCTCCTTAGGTTAATTATTATATGTATTTTTGCATCAATCCATTATGGTAACAAGATTGAAAGCACTTAAATGCATAAACAACATTTTGGGATAGAATAGATTTATAAATTTGTCATCCCTTGGAATAAATTTCATAATCCTAGATAAAGAAATTTCTTCGCTCTACTCGTACCCTTAGACATGAAAACATCCGCTAACCTCGTCTTCACTATATTTTTGCTGCTCATTTATAGACAACTGGAGCGGGTTAACTATGAGTGAGCTTCTTAGTAATTAGTGGCCCAAAATTGCTTCTTGATTTTTATTTGTTAAATCAATTCTTGCAATGGTTAAAGATAGTTATCAAGTGATCTAAACCATAATTTCAACTAATTAGAATTTAGCTTATAGATTTTGAATTTTTCCTATTTATTGAATTATTTCTGTCATATGTTATCATCATATTCTATCATATATCATCATCATATTTAGTAAATCTACCCTCATCAAAATTTGTTAAAAATCCCTTTAATATAGCATTAAATTTGATATCGTGGCTCAAGATCTTGAGCCAGATTTTAACATTAAAGCTTAAAATCCATCTGATTCTATATCAAATTTGATATCATATCTTAAGATCCTATATAACATTTTGGTACGAGAGCTCAGATTTTAGAACCAAAGCCCGAAATCCTTCTGATTTTGCATCAATATTTCTTGTAATGTATGGTAAGATATATATTTTCCTAAATTATAATTACATAAACCTCCTTAGGGTTATTATTATATGCATTTTTGCATCAATCCATTATGGTAACAAGATTGAAAGCACTTAAATGCATAAATTATATGTTGGGATGTAGAATAGATCTATAATTTTGTCATCCCTTGGAATAAATTTCACAATCCTAGATAAAAAAATTTATTCACCCTACTCATACCCTTAGTTATGAAAACATCCGCTATAATCGTCTTCACTATATTTTTGCTGTTCATTTACAGACAACTAGAGTGGGTTAACCATGAGTGGGCTTCTTAGTAATTAGTGGCCCAAAATTGCTTCTTAATTTTTATTTGTTAAATCAATTCTTGTAGTGGTCAAGATGGTTATAAAGTAATCTAAACCATAATTTCAACTAATTAGAATTTAGCTTATGGATTTTGAATTTTTTGTATTTATTTGAATTTTTTAAATTCAACTTTATTTTATAAGTGTTAAATTTTTACATAGTCAATCATTAATCGTAATTTAATTGCATAAATCTTTAGTATTTTCAATATGACGGATAGAGGTAGATCTACCGACGATATACAGAGTGAGCAGGGACGTAGCCCTGCTGCATCAGATCACATGAGCTTTGGAGATGGAGAGTTCGGATCTCCATACATCGCACAGCCTTCGATCTCTCCACTAGTCGGTAGTGATCCTACATGGGTATTACCATCCAGCCGATCGGCACATACCTCCAAGAGTTCTTCCACCATCGGCCGCACCATACTTCGACTGGATGCTCAGGGGCTGTAAGTATATACTAATTAAAAATATATGTTTATGTTTTTAAGTCAATTACTTATAAACGTATATTTTTTTAATAGATTTATTGAGCAGCATCATGTATCGAGCCACATCAGCTTCGTATTTTAGAGGCGTGCAGATCCCAGTGGCTATGATTGGCGCCACGTATCTGCAGCTACGAGGAAGTTTTATTTTTCTGAGTTTTAAGTAAACTTATTAAATACAATTTATCACTGATATAAAATTTCTTAATCTTAATAAATTCTGAAACTAACTATTTATTTTAATATAGAAAAAGTTTACGTGGGACCCTGCTAGCCATGATGCCATTAGGGCAGCATGGGAGGCTCTTACGGGACACCGATACTCCGACATGCCAGCACGAACCGCCGATCTAAGAGGGACGGTCCTGGCACGGGTCTCTCCCACCACACTTCGGGCTCCATTTCAATTCAGAAGCACAGACATCGTATGGTAAGAAAACATAAATTATTTAATTACTAATTTAGTTATTAACAAATATTTGCATTAATATCAATTTTTTTTTGTTATAGTCTGAGCAGGAGGGTGGAGATCCTGGTGAGTTTCGTCTATTCAGGGCAACACACACCAGGAGGGATGGTTCCTGGGTCGATACGCGATCACGGGAGGTTGCGGTAAGAAATTAGCTTTATGTAGTATCTGTTTAATTTTTAAAATTTAATTTAGAGAAATTTATTGATTCATTTATTGTTGATTTTATAATTCAAAGACATGAGTCGAGGAGCTTCGCTCCCAGGCATCGTAGGTCGACTCCACTGATGGGGAGACGCCCGTTGAACTCTCAGCAGAGGAGAGTCGACGTGTGTTTTTGGAGGCTATTAGTGCCCAGTCGCGAGACCGCAGGGTCTATGGTCTACGCACTAGAGCTTATGTATATTTTCCCCATCAAGCCTCCAGCTCGCGATATTCTGGTGATATTCCTGCCGAGAGTTTAGACAACATTCGGAGATCTATTACGGAGGAGGTTCAGCAGGAGTTCAAGCACGAGTTCGAGCAGCGTATGCGAGGCTATCAGCAGGAGCTTGCAGACGTGCGAGATCAGATGCATCAGTTGCAGGATATGGTTAGCCACATGTCGCAGGGTTTCTAGCCTCCACATGATCGCGCGGATTCTTAATATATTTTTTTTTTACTTTTTATATTTTGTACATGAAAACTTCAAAATTTTAATATATTAATTATTTTTGGAAATTGAATGATTATTGTTTGGATCAATATGAGTGAAGAATGTTTCGATCAATATTTAAATGTAACGAAATTGTATTAACCATTTTAATTTATAATATTTTATTTTTAAAAAAAATTAATTAGTGACGCATTATCGACTAAAATTACATCGCTAATATTTTTAAAATATTATTATTAAATATTACGATGCAATGACCTGGCATCGTAATATTTTTAAAAAAATTTAATTAGCGACGCATTAGCGACTGAAATTACATCGCTAATATATCTAAAATATTATTATTAAATATTGCGATGCAACTAAATGCATCGCAATATTTAATAATAATAATTTATAAATATTAGCAATGCAATTTAAGTCACTAATGCATTGCTAATTAATTTTTTTTAAAAATAAATTAATTAATTAGCGATGCAATTATGATGAGGTTTTCAATCGTAAATATTTTTAAAAAATTATTTTTAAAATTAGCGACGCATGTATGTTGCATCGCAATATATTGCGACATATTTAATTGCAACGTAATATATTGTGACGCATTTATTGCATCGCAGAGAGTCGCTGTTAAGCGACGCAATTGCAATAAATTGAGATTACGACGACATTCGTAGCCACGCCACAATTGCATCGCTATAGGGTGTTTAGCGACGCATTTAGGCATCGCTATATTTAAATTTTCTTGTAGTGATTTATGGACTTAAGCAAGCATCTAGGAGTTGGAACATACGATTTGATAATGTGATCAAATCTTATGGCTTTGTTAAGAATAAAGAAGAACCTTGCATTTATAAATGGGTTAACGGTTCTGTTATTGTATTCTTATATTATATGTGGATGATATTCTCTTAATTGGGAATGATGTCCCTGATAGAGATATAGACTAAAAGATATGCTTTATGTTATATCTTTATATTTTAATGAGAATTCATTTTGAGCAATGTGTGTCATTTACTATATATGTGCATGTGTCTAGTATTTACAAAGAGTATTTGATCTAGTGTGTAAAGTACGGCTTACACACAGAAGACTAGATCATCGGTTCTTTTGGAATACAAGTTTATTATTCAAGTTTCAGATGGAATTGGACACACCATCAGTAGAACTGTAGCACAAATTTTTAGTAGGTCTGTCTTGACTACGGAGAATGGTTTATTCTAACTATTTGTGCTAGTACACTTTGTGTGTATTGAACAAGACCCAGTTGAGTTAATTATTTTATACTGACTTTATAAAATAATTTAAAACTCATGAATATTATGATTACTTATGCTCTTAATCCGAATTCTATTTCTAGACACGTGTATGTAGTGATTATTGCTTTGATTACACATAGAGTGAGATTCTATATGAGTCAATAAACTCAGTGGGTTGGGCAATAATTATATATATGGTGAATATTAATAGTTGAAGGAAACCACGTCCTGATAAATTGGATTGATGATATCCCCTTGAGGAAGCTTATAAGTTTTGATTGTAACAAATCTTGCAAGTGGATTTTGAATCCGATACATCAAATAAGTTAAGTGGATAAGTCTCAAGGATAATAAAAGTTAATTAAATTATATTATCAGTAATTAAATTTAATTGGTGGATATCTATAATCTTAATGTGGGGAGATAATAAGTATTTAATATTAAAGGCTCGAAAATATAAATTCGAATATGATTAGGAGTACAATTATAATTCTTTAGTAGAATGAATTGTAATTTACGTAATTGAATCCTAACTCGAGGTAGGATTGGGAGATTTAATTGCGTGGGAAGTCCTTTTCATATTTTCCTATTGGTCCCTGTTGTAGCCCTATAAATACCCTCTCAGTTGGTTGCTAGGGTTAAGGTTTTGAGAACAGTTTTGGAGAAAGAAAAACAAGAAACCCTAGGACGGCCAAGAGATCCCACCATCTTGTGAGAGAAGGAAGGTATTTTCGGGAATACGGCGGAAGGCTAAAAGGTTGAAGTCGAGCAATCGAATCAAAGTGTTCCAAAGTTCAAATCTGAAGGTATGATCTTGTACTCATAGATTAGAACGGTAAAAGTTTTTTTGTATTACTCATATATGCTATAGTCATGATCTTGGGGGTATTCTGCATTCCCCAATAGTCCCTGCATTACAAGGAATAAAGACATGGTTATCATCATAATTCTCCATAAAAGATCTGGAAGAAGCATCATACATCCTAGGGATGAAGATCTATAGAGATAGATCTAAAAGGATGTTTGGTTCATCCCAATCTACGTACATTGACACCGTGCTAAAGAGGTTTAGCATGGAGAATTCCAAGAAAGGCTATCTTCCAATAGGCCATGAAATTCATCTTTCTAAGAAGGATTGTCCGACAACTCCTAATGAAAGAGAACGTATGAGTCAAATTTCATATACTTTGGCAGTGAAATCGATTATGTACACCATGATATGTACAAGACCAGATGTGGCATACTCACTAGGAGTAGTGAGTAGATACCAATCTAATCCAGGAGAAAAATACTGACAAGTTGTTAAGACAATCCTTTAATATTTGAGAAATACTAAGGACCAGTGGTTAGTCTATGGAGAATCTGATTTGAAACTTGTTGGATATACTGATTTCAGTTTCCAATCAGATCATGATGATAGCAAGAGTGTGTCGGGTTTCGTGTTTATCCTGAATGGTAGAGCTGTTTGCTAAAAAAGTTCCAAGCAATATACAGTGGCAGATTTAGTGTGCGAGATAGAGTACATCGCTGCATCAGATTCTACGAAAGAAGCTGTATGGCTGCAAAAGTTTCTCTCTGAGCTTGGAGTGGCATCTTCAATAGATGGACCAGTCCTGTTGTACAGTAATAGCACTGGTGCCATAGCTCAAGAAAAGGAACCACGAGCACATCAGCGCACCAAGCACATACTACACCAGTTTCATCTTATTCAGGAGATTATAGAATGAGGTGACATAAATCTTTAAAAGATTAACAAAAAGGAAAACCTAGGTGACCCATTTACTAAAGTACTCAGCATCAATGAGTTTGACGACTATAAGTTGAAGATGGGTATTAGATACTGTAATGAGTGGCTTTAGGCTAAGTGGGAGTTTGTTGGGAATTGTATCCTAAAGCCAATTATTTGATGATTGTGCTAATGTAAATTACATATAAATTGATATATTAATAAAAGTTATTTTGGCAGTTTATTCATTACAAGAACATCTTCTTAAAACTTCTAATAGTAATGAAGCCCTCAGGATCTTCTTTCATGATAAAGGAGGATTTATCTTTGAAGGTCCTCAAAAGAGTTTGCGACCAAATGATATACTATGAAAGGGCCATAGTACTATCAATTATAGAACGTTGTATATCATATTTGTTGGTTGTCCTCTTAACCAAGGAGTGTAGAGACACTGGTATGACATACAGGTGAAAGTGTAGAAGTACATTTTACCGAACGTGACTCATTTTCGGAGACTCTGCTGTCAAGAGTTAATCCGAGAAGATATGGGTATAAGTATCCTTTAGACTTAAAGATCACAACCGGTGACTTGCAAGCAACTCATTGTACTTAGGTGCCGGACCACCTAGATTTCTAATCCAGCTATGAAAGGTTACTTGGTGCAGTTAAGTACTTGTGGTAGTCAGTTGTGGATCAAGATGGAATTTAATCTATCCCATTAAAAGGAGAAATGTTTGTGTTTCAATTTAGCAAGACCTTGGCCAAGGCACTTCATGTGAAAGTCACATGATCACTAAAGTTGAAATCACTTTATGGATTTGCTGTTTAGAGTTGACAGGCTCTTAAGCCATCCTTAGCATTTATCATCAAAAGATGAATTATACGGTAACTGTTTCTTAGGGTTCTTGGAGTTTGCTTAGCAACTCTTCAACCTATCCAGACGTCGGGTTCCATTGCTAGATGGGCACATCGATTAGTATAGAAAGTTATTCCTATGCTACCAGCTTAGGTTCGAACCTAGAGAGCCACACGCATAGAAGTTTCCTAGGATGATCTATTTGCTGATCAATGATTGAGAATCCTATATGATTTAATTAATCAATTTGATTAATTGAATTATCTCAATTGGGTTAAGTACAAGTGAATAAGATTCAATTTAGTTTAAGTCTATTAGAAGGACTAGTCAATTTCAAATATTGATTTGAAATTAGACTTGATTTGGATTTAAATAGATTCAGGACTAGTCAAATTTGATTTGGGCTAGGACCATGATCTTAATAGGTTCAGTCCAATAAATTCAAATCAGCTTAAACCAAAACCTGAACCTAAACCTCTCGCATAAGTATCTTACATGATGAGATAACTAAAATCTAAGAGATTAAATTCACATGTAGAATTTAATGTAAAATATTAATCTTCTCAAACGGTTTCGTTGAAATTCTAAAGTGTTAGAATTCATATGGAATAAATATGCCTCTTTAAATCAACCAGGTGATGGAATTCTAAGTGTTAGAATTTACATCTCTTTCATTTTCACCGAATGTCGGAATTAACCAAACGCTGCGTCTCTTTGGTTTTCACCGAACATCAGAATTAATCAAATGCTGCATCTCTTTGGTTTTCACTGAACGGCAAAATTCTAAGTGTTAGAATTCAAAGGGCTGGCTAAAATGAGGCTATAAATTAGAGGACATCCCTCACCATATTACAACGACGAAATGTTATGGATTGAATTTCTAAAGAGTTAGAATAGAAAATCCTAGCGTAATTCTGGTGTCACCGAAAGTTTGGTGGATCTTGAAAGAAGATTCAAGTGAAAGGATTCAAGATCAGCAAAGTTATTTTTCCACAAGCTAGCACTCCTGGGAATCCAATCATTCGGGGCTTCGTGCGGACGATACTAGAGGCCGGACGATTAAACGGCTGAGAGCAATAAGGATTTATCTACTGTTCTTAAGGTAAGTGATTTGATCCCTAGATCTTAAGGCGGGCTTCAAGATAAGTAGTATGACTTCTCATCTTGATGTTTTTATTTATATGCATATTTTAGATCAAACGATCCAATATATAAGGCAAAGATATGATTTTGATGTATGTTAGATAAATTAATATGTAATCTTTAAGTTTCGTATTGATAATTATTATTAAAATTATTAAATATGCATGCTTCGGAGTTTATTTCTTCCTTCACTATCGTTATGTGTACCAAAATTTAAAACTATCAATCTCTTTTGCTTTTTCATCTATTCACTTGGTCTCCTATAAGTAAGCTATGTTAAGTATCTTTCTAGTCATTTTATCTATTAGTTCCATTAGCTTTCTTATTAATGATTCTATATTTCAAATTGCTAAATGTATTTTATTTTTATTTTTATTTTTATTTCATTAGTTGAACTTCTTTATCCATATCTGTTCATGAAAGTGTGAGAACCCTTACTTATTTTTTTGTCACACCCGAGCACCAATGTAACGTATCGCTTTTAGGAACCATCCTAACTACTTTTGTCATGTTCACTACATCCAGAGTTCGATGCAATGTGTTACTTCTGAGAAGATGCTAGCTTTATTGATTTTCTCTATTGGATGCATATTCGTAAAGTGCGGCCGTAGTTTTAGCTGTCAACCTATTGTAACCCCCCTTCTTTGTCTGAGCTTGAAACCGGCTATGTGTAAAAAAATTCATACATAAACAAAGTTTGTCTACTTCTTTCATGTATAATATAATACTATATATATAGTCATTCATAGAAAAATTATAATACAAAATTATAATACTATACTATAATATGAAATTGATATAAATATAACTACATGGAACAGATAGTTTCTAAAAATTATAAAAATAAGAATTAATTTAGAGATTCTTTTCATATTTTAAAAAATTACTTTATATTTAAGAATAAGCTGTGAAATGATCGAGCATATGACTAGTAATAATTTAAGCATAATTATTATTTTAAATGCAAGTTTACATGAGGAATATATAATTACCATTTCTATTTATGCCTTATGGGTGATGATATTGGTGTTATTGAAAATGATTTCTATGTTCCTCCAACTAGGAATATATGTATGTATGTATATATATATTAAATATATATTTTAAAAAATAATATTTGTTTTGTGTGGCAGATTATATTTGGTAAAAAGAAAAAAGTGTTTCAAAATAAAAACAAGTTAAGGAGTTAGGCCCACTGTCCTTAAGGAGATTTGGTCCCCTTCTCGTGCAAAAAAAAATTGGAACCAAAAACTCCAACGATCTCAATAGGATGCCCATCAATAGGAGGCAGTCTTCAAGAAAGAAGGAATAGAGAGTTATTGTTATTTTTTTTCTCATTCTATGAAAGGATGCCCTATCTATAGATCCTTTTTTTCTTAAAATGGCGGGCGTTTGGGCTTTTAAAAATTGCCAAACATTTTGATTTTTAAAAATGATTGAGCATTTTAAAATTTTGATTTCTAAAAATGATTGGGCGTTTTAAAAATGGTCAGACGTTTGGGATTTTAAAAACGGCCGACGTTTGTTTTTTTTAAATGCTAAGTGTTAACAATCCCCCATAAAAAATAAAAATAAAAGAATAATAAATAAATTATCAAATTTAGTAAGCAATTTTAAAACTTTAAAATTTTACTGTACCTTCTAGGTTTAAACTTGCATTTTTTATAAAATACATATAGTATGAAGATAAACCGATCATAATGCGGGTTAGCACTATCTAGGCCATGCGCTTACCTTGATTTTTATGAGAGTTACTAGGGATTTGTTCCAGTCTCATAGTCACTAAGGTAAATCCTCAAGGGTACATGCAACGGAATCGTACCTCGCTGAATTTACAGCCTTGGATCTATTAAGAGCTATGCTCAACCTAACCGTCACAATAAAGCACCACACCATAGGGAAGGGATGAATACAGACTCCTAAAGTGGTGCTTCCAAATATCACCTCAGAGATCGTTTTTCTTTGAACCTTAACCATGGGGTTACCATGCCTCAGAGATCGTTTTTCTTTGAACCTTAACCATGGGGTTACCATGAGATAGGGGTCTAGTGATTAATATATGGGCTTAAGCCTCACCCCCTCAATGTCTCAAATACCTAAGCCTTCGAAAGGCCTTTGGTTAAAAGATATGCCAAATTATGTTTTGATCTTATATTTTTAAAATATCCTCTTTTACATTTCTGAATAACTTAACTACTTGAACAATTTGAAGGACTGCAGGTAATAACTACTTGAGCGTGCATGCACAATTAGGAAAGAACAACTTAAACCATTTGTAGCATTTTATATACAAATTATAAATAATGGACTAATGATATGGGCAGTAATGTCCATTAAATAGAGAAAGATTAATTATGCCACATGAATAATAATTGATCATGCTACTTCACAAAAGGTCCATAAAATATAATATAATCCATGTTGTGCTTACCCTCACAATACTGAGACTACTTCATCACATCAAAGACTCAACTGATGGCATTAAACATTTTAACTTTTCCTTTGGTAAAATTAGCTAAAAGAAACCACCAAACTATAAGGCCATCCTTATCTTAGCGAAATAACTATCACTATCACCTTAATAACAATATTTAGGATTGCAACAATAGTAGTTAAGCAAAAATGATCTCATGACATAACTAACAATCATATCATACACAACATCATACACTATAATTAACATCGCCAACATGAGAAGATATGGACGTGATTCATATATGAACGCACCATACACACATAAATAAAAAAAATAAACTATTTAATGTGAATAACAAAACAAAAAAAACATCGAAAGGCCAACCATCTAATATTTTCCCTTCTCCTATTTAAATCACGGCAGGATCTGATAAAGATTCCATTTCTTCCACTCAAAGAAGTGGACTATTCATTCAAATCAAGAGGTAAATGAAAACAAAAAAGATAACAACTTTTAAACCCACGAAGAGATTAGATCGCATCCAAACCAAGAGATCATATGGCATCCAAAATCAAATCTCCTTTAGATTGTTGTTGAAAATGATTCCTATGTTCCTCCAACTAGGAATATATATATATATATATATATATATATATATATATATATATATATATATATATAGAAAATAATATTTATGGTGTGTGCCGATTATATTCGGTGAAAAGAAAAAATTGTTTCAAAATAAAATTAAGTTAAAGAGTCTGCTACTCTTCTCGTGAAAAAAAAAATCATAAAAAATTTGACCACACGCAACGTCCGTAATATTCAAGAAAATAGAAAGAAGGAATAGAGAGTTATTGTTACTTTCATTTTTTTTTTTTTTTTCCTCATGCAGACCTTTTTTTTTTAATGATGGGCATTTGGTTTTTTAAAAACAACGGGGCATTTGGGTTTTTAAAAATGGCCTGGGTTTTTAAAAATGGTCGGGCGTTTGAGATTTTAAAAACGGTTGGGCGTTTGGGATTTTAAAAACAGCCGTCGTTTGTTTTTTTTAAATGCTAACGCTTCGGCGTTAACAATTGGAAAGGCTTAATTGCTTAATTTGATTTCTATATTAGGGCAGGTTTATAAATTTATCATTCATTCTAATAAATTTGTTTTCCCTAAAGGAAAAAAATTCTTCACCCTCAAATATGAAAACATCCGCTCTTCTCAGCTTTGCTATGTTTGTGCTGCTCATGTCTAATGGTGAGAATTTATTTCTGCTTTATTTTTATTCCTATTTTTGTATGTGTATCAAAGTTTAAAACCATTAACCTCTTTTACTTTTCATCTATCCACTTAGTCTCCTACAAGCAAGCTCTGTTAATTATCCTTTAGTCATTTTATCTATTAGTTTCATTAACTTTCTTATTAATGACCCTATATTCCAAATTATTAAATATATTTTCTCTTCTTTTTTATTTTTATTTTATTTTTTTGGTCAAACTTTTTTATCCATATCCATTCATGAAGGTGTGGGAATTTTAACTTATTTTTCATCACACCCATGCATCGATGTGATGTATTGTTTCCAAGGACCATCCTAGCCACTCTTATCATTTCCCTTACATCTGAATCATGCAGCATGTTGCTTCTAAGAATATGCTTGCTTTATTTATTTTTTTATTGAATTTATATTCATAAAGTGCAGCTATAGTTTTATGCTGGTCGGCAATCTATTGTAACCTTCCTTCTTTATCTGAGCTTGGAATCGAATGTGTGAAAAAACTCATACATAGACCGAGTTGGTATACTTTTTCATGTACAATATAATACTATATTATATAGCTATTCATGAAAAATTATAATACAAAATTTATAATACCATACTATATATATGAAATTGATATAAATATATTTATATGAAAAGATAGTTTCTAAAAATTATAAAGATAAGAATTAATTTAAAGATTCTTTTCACATTTTAATATATTACTTTATATTCAAGAATAAGCCGTGCAATGATCAAGCATATGACTAGTAATAGTTTAAGCATAATTATTATTTTTAGTGCAAGTTTACAAGAGGAATATATTAATTAGCATTTCTATTTATGCCTTGCCAACTATTATGGGTGATGATAGTTTGATTTCTGAAATAGAGTAGGTCTATAAATTTATCATCCATTCTAATAAATTTGTCTTCCCTAAATGAAAAAAAAAAAAAAAAATTCTTCACCTTACTTGTACCCTCAAATATGAAAACGTCTGTTCTTCTCAGCTATGTTTGTGCTGCTGCTCATTTCTAATGGTGAGAATTCGTTTCACTTCCTTTCCTCTCTTGAGAGAATTATTAAGGCTATTAATTCTACTTTCTTTTCAGACATTGCGCTTATTGCTTTCTTTTAAATTCTAAAATAAAATTATGTAAATTATGAGAAAATTTCTGAGCTTGTTAGACTTTATCTCCCTTACTCTGTTTGGATTTAAGACTTATCTATCACTCCCTCTTCAATATACATTACATTACATGTGCCGGATTATTAGTCCAGTGAAACATGTACGTGGAAACCAAGGGTCATGTTTCCGAACAAAATATTGGCCTTTAACATAAAGGCTGGATGGCCGAGGGCTATTACGTCAGTCGTTCAAGAAGCAGAAACTATACTTTAATTAATTGCTATCGTAATGAGAGATTAAAAACCGGGCCTAAGCTAATTAGTTGTCTTCACTGGTCGCTCACTCAGCTTTCTAGTGGATGATCACATAACCTTTTCTACGTTTAGAATTTACCATCTTTGACGCATAATAATTAACGACAAGTTTGTATCAGGTTTGGTCGTTGAGGTTGGTGGCAAAAAGTGCGATTCAAGCGTGACGGTTCTGGAATGCAACAAAGCATACTGCAGTAATATTTGCTCCAAAGAACACCCCGGGGCTCATGGATCCTGCGCCAGCTTAACCAAATGTTGTTGCCACTACAAAAAACATTGAATCAAAAAAAGAATATTTGGCGCATTTATGTTCCAAAATAAACGAGCTGCAAATGTAATATCTTTCATGATATTAGGTTATCATTCAATGCAAGCAGACTATCTTTAAAACGTTGCTATGAAAATTCTCTCCCTCTTTCCCTCCCTCCCTCCCTTCCTCACGTTTAAAAATAAAATTATATAAATCATAAAATTTGTCTGATGCTGTTATTTTTATTTTTTTATTTCTAAAAAAAGTAAGAAATTTTTAATTAAATATTTTATAAAAATAAAAGACCATAATTTTTTTTTTTTCTATCACCAAAGCCAACACATCCTCCACTACCCCCATCTCTCCTATTACTAACGCTTTATTTGTTGACTTTTGAACCGTTTGAAAAGTTTTAAAATTAAAAAAAAAACTGTAAAGGACCCACGTGGGCATTAAATGCTCGCGTGAAGGAACGTTGGAAGAATACTCGTCAGCGAGCGTTCCATGATTCTGTTGTTGCCAGAGCTTATAAGCTATTTATGAAAGATTTATTTAATTTTTTATTATTATATTTATTTTTTTTTGGGCATCTAAAGGTTTTCTTGAGTTTACATCTTCATACGATCATGCTCATGATAGAATGATCGGATCAAACCGTACCTTAAAGATAAATTATCTATAACCTAAATAAGAGAGCAAAAACTTATCATTAGAACAGTGTCTATATGCTACATCTTCAGTATATTTGCCACCATCATAATCATTGCCGTCACCATCTCAACAATCAACATCTCAACAATCAAGAATGACAATTTCGATTCGTGAAGCCGGCTTCATCTCACGCCCTATCTTATTTGGAACGAGGATTCTTCTGCAGGGATGAAAATAATTAAGTTATTCTTGACTTTAATCATTGGCATCTCTAATATTGGATGAAAAGAAGGGCATGCACTCTTACACGCCGGAAATAAATCCATTAAAGCATAGTGTTGAGAATTGTTGGAAATACTCATTTCCATTATTATTTAATGGGTCAAGAAATGCTCATCTTTAGCACACTTTTTATTAACGCCTCCAAGATCGCAGTAGGTTGCCTCACATTCCTAAATAGTTCTCAGCTACTACAATAGTGCCTTGACCTTTGGAGATATATATATGTTGACGAACGACAGCCACGTACGCCTCTCGAACTCCTGATCACGTTGGACTCAAAATCCACCTCTCAAGAGATCCTTTACGTTGGACTCAAAATTCACAGCTCAAGAGATCCTTTGAGGCTAAAAATGAGTGTGTGAGACAAGAAAGATGGTTTTAATATATCTAGTGAAAAGAGCATGGTGAGCAAAAATGACTAGAGATGTATTGCCCAACGGTCATGATTGATACGGCTATATGAGATAATCCTAAAAGTTGATTAGACAAAGATGGATTGATATAAGTGTTCAAAGAAGTTTATTCACGAGCATATTTTAAGTTTGTAATTTATATCCCGAGCAATCATGTACACAAGTTGCATATAATTATGAACACAAATTTTTAACTTAGTGTTTTTTTAAGTACTACTCAGAGTGAATCTCTTGAGTGATTGAGAGTACTTGATCAAGTGTGATTAGTTTTTTTTTAGGAAAGAGACGAAATCAAATTGTATTGCTTGTGTATTGCGTTAGTTATATGTTAACTTATAATAGCATTTTCACTATGTGTCACTATGTATGAGTTTTATCAGATCGCACACCCAACTACACTACATGAAAAGAGAGGTGAATAGAAGTTATGAGTTAAGGTTAGGAGTATTGTTCTTGTGTGGACAAATTAATGGGAGATTGTGGGCTTCCACTATGTATCACTAGTGCCAGGCCAAGCGTCCAACAATACATTGCCTCCGATGCTATGGAGACTCTGGTAGCCTCTATTGTTGCCAACGATACATTGCCTCCGATGCTCTGGAGACTCTGGTAGCCTTCGTCGTCGTCGTTGATCCGTTGCTTTTGCTATCTACCTAAAACGAGGTGAGTTTCCGTTATATGGCTAACAGATGCAAAGCCAATTCTTTAAGGGGGAGCAAATTGCAAACAATAAACTTGAATCAAGAGAACTTATGAATCTGGCTCGACTTTTATATTGAAGTCTTTTAGTTGGTGATGTGAAGACTTCTTCTAACTCCG
Organism: Calamus simplicifolius; assembly: GCA_900491605.1. Classification (NCBI taxonomy): domain Eukaryota; kingdom Viridiplantae; phylum Streptophyta; class Magnoliopsida; order Arecales; family Arecaceae; genus Calamus; species Calamus simplicifolius. The sequence continues at coordinate 25,120 of UESW01001661.1, forward strand.
AACATGAAACAGTGTTATTCCATTATAATTGAATATTGAACTTTTGTAGAAGACTTGTCGGTCAGATTTATCAAGTTGAACAATTTTTCAAATTCGATCTAACCTTACAAGAATAGAAAGTTTCCCTAGACTATTTGTATCTAAAGAAAGAAGCATCATGTTGGGACTAGTCAATGAAGAAAAGCTAAAATACACTGATATAAAAGAAATTTGTGGAGGGATTATGCACTTGCTTTACATGGGAGAACTCATGAAGCAATCTCAAACCATTACTGTTCATGAATATCAAACCTTATTTGAATAACTAGTTAATCGAACTATAGGCCAGGGTTGACTGAAGAATATTTTTTTAAGTTACTTAGTAAGTGGGCTTAATGAAGAATTGAAGCATAAAATTCTAATATTTTGATCAACTAATATAAGTCAAGCAATTGGATTGTCTCATCTCAAGCAAGAGCAATCACTTACCATGCACCAATAAAATAAGGTTAGTCACATCATACCTCCTACTCTTATCTCCAATAATATCTACATCAATCAAATGATTGACAACAATGGAGGCTAAAGATAAGGATCAATGTTATAAGATATAACTATTTGTAATTTGAATATTGATTTAGTCCTGAATAGAGTATAGTGGAGGAAGCAGATTCATGTAGCCGACCCCAAGTAGTTGGGAAGGCTTAGATGAGTTGAGTTGAGTTGGGTTAGATGATGAATCAAAGTTGGAATTAGATGATAAAGAGTTGATTGAAGATTGTCCATCAACAATTTATATGCATGCTATGACTAGTACTTTGTCTCCTCAAATAATGAAAATTATGATAGAACATATAGCAGTTCAAAGAAAGCTTCACTAACACTAAAATAACTAAGGTTTTTGATAAAAACTTAGCTCCATGATGTTTACATCAAGTAACATTTTAGTGCACCATGAATAACTCAAAATGAAGGTCAAATGAAGAAATTATAAGCTAATTATAGAAGTATTGATGCTAACGAGCTTTCAGAAAATTTTGAATATCCCATTATGTGATGCACGGAGGAAAGGATGATTTTTCTTTTACTTTGTCTAAACTTCTATTTCTTATCTCAAAATTTATTTTGTATGACTAAGAAGTCAATTAGGAGTTAGGAATCTATTGTTAACAATTTATTAATAAATATCTTTTTCTTTAGAAGATTTTAACCTACAAGAACTATGAAGTCTTTTTGTTAAAGATATCTCCCTTTATTAATGAACCTTGATTGTATTCTATTTAGATGATCAATTCTACTTATGCTTTTTACTAACACAATTACATTGATGCTTTTTTCTAACTTTTTGTATCAATGAATGAAATTTGCCTCCTTTAATGGAAATCTCATTTCAAGAATTCAAAATTTCAGCCCAAGCACTTAAGAATGCAGCTAGAGAACTTACTACCTTCTTTTGATCTTCTACTTTCAATTAGAAAATATGTGAGAGATCTCAGAGTTTTTCTTCGAAAAAACCCTTGATGCTCAAGTAGCAACGAAGACTAAAAAAAATAGAGCAAACAAAATAATAAAGAAAATAAGACAAAAATAAGAGAGAGAATGAGCTTTACGTTATTAGAATTGAGGCCTTGATTCTCTATTTATGGTCACTTAGAGTGGGTTAATCATGAGTTGGCCTTCTTAGAAATTAGTGGCCTAAAATTACTTCTTAATCTTGATTTGTTAACTCAATTCTTATCATGGTTGAGGTGCTTATGGAGTGATATAAACCATTTAATTTTAACTAATTAAAATTTAGCCTATGAATTTTGAATTTTTCTTACTTATTGAATTATTTCTGCTATATGTCATCATCATATTCTACCATGTGTCATCATTATATTCTGCCTAGTGTCATCATCATAGTTAATAAATATACCCTTATAAAATTCAATTAAAAATCCTTTTAATCTTGCATTAAATTTGATATCATAGCTCAAGATCTTAGATTAAATTTTTGTACAAGAGTTCAAATTTTAGAATTAAAGCCCGAAATCCTTCTGATTCTGCATTAATATTTCTTGTAAGATATGAAAAGATATGCATTCATGTATCATAATTAGATAAACCTATATTAAATGTAAGTTTATAGAATGAAATTAATCGGATTATTATTATATGCATTTATGCACCAACCCATTATGGATAACCCATTATGGATAATCCATATATTATGGATAATCCATATATTATGGATAACAAGATTGAAAGCACTTAAATGCATAAATTGTATTTTAGGAAAGAATAGATCTATAAATTTATCATCCCTGGGAACAAATTTCACAATCCTAGATAAAGAAATTTCTTCATCCTACTCATACCCTTAAATATGAAAACATCCACTATCCTCATCTTCACTATATTTCTGCTACTCATTTCCAACGGTGAGAACTTGTATCACTCCCTTCCCCTCTTTATATGATTTTATTTCTTTTTTTATTTTGAGATAAAAATAAATCATAAGAACAAATATGTTTGGTGATATTGATTTTTCTTTTTATTTTCAAAAATATTTTCATTGTTTCTAAAAAAATGAGTGCAAGGAATTCTTCTTTACAATATTTTTTAAAAAAAAAGTTTTCTAATCATAACCATCAACATAGCCTCCACCATTAACACACATTGTCGATGTTGCTACTACCAATTGCTACCATCATTCTTGCCTTTGCCAGACCACCAGTAGCTCTACCACCACCTCTTTTCTTGCCACCATCACTTCCATCAATGCCTCAGCAATATCATAACATTTGGCTCTTAGATGCTTCCTTTATTTAAACTTCAGAATTTTTACCATGCTAAGGATCTATACAATCAAATCATAAATTCAATGATTGAATCATAGTCAACACCAAAAGATTCCTTGTGCAGCATCATTGGTCCATGAGACCCCTATGTTGGGTCTACTTTGATATTGTTTATAACAATCTAGGACTTCCTAAGAAGGCCAATAAAATAAAATCATACAACATATATTCAATATGCTATATTAAGATAAAGTAATCTTAGCTTGGCACATTGGAATAAAGATATTTATCTAAATTTCTATTTCTTATCTCAAAATTTATACTGCATGACTTAGAAGTCAATTAGGAGTTAGGAATCTATTTTTAACAATTTATTTAATAAATATCTTTTTGTTGGAAGATTTTAACCCTACAAGAATTAGGAAATCTTTTGTTCAAGAGATCTCACTTTATAAGTAAACCTTGATAGTATTTAATTTTGTTTATCAATTGTATTTATTCTTTTTTCTAACTTTTAGTATCAATGAATGAGATTTACCTTCCTCTAATTGAAATCTCAACCCAAAAATTCAAAAATTCAATTCAAAAGCTTAAGAATTCAACCAAAGAACTTACCATCTTCTCTTGGTATCTTGCATTCAATTATAAAATATGTGAGATATCTCAAAGTTTTCCTCTAAAAAAACCCTTCAATGCTCATGTCGGCAATAAAGACTAAAAAAATAGAGCAAACAAAATAAGAAAAAAAATAAGAGAGAGAATGCACCTTACGTGATTTTTAGTTGAGGCCTTGGTTCTTTATTTACAAGTGTTTGGAGTAGGTTAACCATGAGTTGGCTTCTTAGTAATTAGTGGCCCAAAATTACCTCTTAATCTTGATTTATTAAATCAATTCTTGTGGTGGTTAAGATGGTTATAAAGCAATCTAAACCATTTAATTTCAACTAATTCTATGGATTTTATTTTTTTATTTATTGAATTATTTTTGCCATATGTCATCATCATATTTTACCATGTATCGTCATCATATTCTGCCAGGTGTCATCATCATATTTAATAAATCTACCCTCATCAAATTTTATTAAAAATCCCTTTAATCTAGCATTAAATTAGATATCATAGCTCAAGATATTGTACAAGATTTTAACACTAAAGCTCAAAACCATCTGATCCTATATTAGATTTGATATCATATCTCAATATCCTACATTAAATTTTGGTACGATAGCTCAGATTTTAGAACCAAACCTGAAATCCTTCTGATTCTGCATCAATATTACTTGTAAGATATGATAAGATTTATATATTTCTGAATTATAATTACATAAACCTTCTTTTGGTTATTATTATATATATTTTGCATCAATCCACTATGGATAACAAGATTGAAAGCACTTAAAAGCATAAATTATATTCTGGGATAGAGTAGATCTATAAATTTGGCATTCCTTGGAACAAATTTTACAATCCTAAATAAAGAAATTTCTTCATCCTACTCATACCCTCGGATATGAAAACACCCACTATCCTCATCTTCACCATATTTTTGCTACTCATTTTCAATGGTGAGAACTCATATCACTCCCTTCGCCCTTTTACATGGTTATTGATCTATTACTTCGTTTCCTTTTCAAGGATTAAACTCATCGCTTTTATTTCTTTTTTATATTGAAATAAAATTATATAAATCATAAGAAAATATATCTTTGATGATATTGATTTTATTTTTTATTTTCAAAATATTTTAATTATTTTTAAAAATAATAAGTGCAAGGAATTTGTTCTTTAATATTTTTATTAAAAAAATATGATTTTTAATCATAACCATCAAAATAGTCTCCACCACCAACACATATTTTTCAATCATCATTGCTACAATAATCATTGCTACCCTTATTATTATGGATGTTGCCGTTATCCATTACTATCATCATTCTTATCTCTGTTACATTACCGGCAGCTTTACAATCACCTATTTCTTTATCACTAGCACTTCCATCACTGCCTCAATAATATCATCCATAGCATTTGGCTTTGTCATACTTACTTTTTTTAAAAGCATTTTCATCAAACTTAAGGAGCTAAATCAATCAAGTCACAAACATGACGATTGGAGCACTGCCAATTCCAAATGATTCCTTGTGCAGCATCATTGGTCCATGTGGACTCGATGCTTGGTCCATTTTGATATTGTTTATAACAATTCAGGACTTCCTAAAAGGCCAATTAGGTAGAATCATTGGGTTCATACAACATATATTCAGTATTCTATATTAAGATAAAGTAATCTTAGCTTGGCACATTGGCATCTCTAATCTCTAATGAACATAAGGGCGTTTATTCTCATGCAACTGTTGGAATAAATCCAATAAAGCATAAAAACTTGTCCTGCATTCCGCTTAAATTTTATTTGCCTCACAACTTAAAAATGAGGCCCAAAATTAATTGTGTTCACCGCCTAGCTACTCACTTGTACATTGGTGTCTTGACTCTTCGGTTAATTTTCACTCGTAGAAAATTTTCATCTTTAAGGCATGCATGTTCGGCCAGTAGTAACAAAAATTCTGGCAGATTCGCTGGTTGCGGCATTCAACGTGCTTTGTAGGGCAAACTTTTATCTTAAAGAATGTCTCCTGGATTGCGCTGCAAAGTGTAACAGTGTTCACAATGGAGCTACATCATCATGCATCGAGGATCACGTGTGCTGTTGCCTGTGGAAGCATTGATGGTTCAAGATGTTACTGCTACAAGAAGAATAAATCTTATTTAGATGCATGAGAGTTAGCTTCGATGTAGAGCTAACATATACAAGAAGAATAAATCTTGTCAATAAAAGCTGGTCAGCTCTCTCTTAATTTCATTCTCTCTTCTATCCTCAATCCTCTAAGTACCCTTGGTTCTTTCTGAATGGCCACGGACTCTTACGTACATCTATATATTATCATTCGGATCAACTTGGGGCCATCTCTCGAGCAACAATTACTTTTTATTTTTTTTTTTTTTTGATATAAACGGATGATCACATCATTCTAGAATGTAATTACTTTTAATTTATTTATTTATTAATGTGAAAAAACAGGCCATCGATGAATTATTGAATTTATCTTATTGAATAATGGTACGTCCGTACTAGCTTAATGAAATAAATAAAATGAAGACAAATAATTTTTAGTTGTCTGGTATTTAGATATATATGGACTTGGTTTAAGTAAATAGGTATAAGTCTTAGCTTTTTATATATGGCCTTAATTAGTTGAGTTAGAGGATTATAAGTCTTAAAATTAACTACTCAGACCCAATAATCGATGCTGGATATATAAATATTATCCTATCCAAATTTACACTTATAAGTTACTACTGGTCAAGTATGGATTCCGATTGTGAGACACTGGACTTGACCGAACCTGACCAGCTCGATCTATATCGATCGGCAGCTAGTATTGCATTCTTCTGCATGCAGATTGAGAGCTCACTAAACGGGTCCACAAACCGTTAAGAACTCAAAATACTTTATGTCGCACCTCACTGTGACCGCAATAATCGCATGGACAGTCAATGTGGTCTGCGATTGAGATCCGACGGCCTACCATTTCCTATCGCTTACCGATGAACGTGCGATCCGTTGCCCAAAGCTGTGATGTAATCTAAAATATTCCCTATCTGAACATAAAGTTTGCATGAAGAATCGATGCATAAAGTTTGCATGTTTTGAACAACCAATATAAGTCAAGCTATTGGACTGTTTCATATCAAGCAATAGCAATCACTTACCTTATATAATGTTTACATGAATACGTTAGCTTTTAAATGTATATTGAATAACACAAAATGAAGGTCAAATAAAGAAATTATAACCTAATTATAGAACTATGAATGCTAATGAACTTTTAGAAAATTTTGAATATCCTATCCTGTGACGCATGGTGGGGAAGAATGATTTTTCTTTTCCTTTGTATAAACTTCTATTTTTATTTCAAAATTTATATTGCATGACTTAGAAGTCAATTAGGAGATAGGAATCTATTTTTAAAAATTTATTTAATAATTATTTTTTTGTTTAAAAGATTTTAACCTTATGAGAATAAGAAAGTTTTTTTGTTTAAGAGATCTCACTTTATAAACAAACCTTGATGGTATTCTATTTTAATGATCAATTCTATTGTTGCTTTTTTTTTACTTTTTGTATTAAGGAATAAGATTTTCCTCCTCTAATGGAAATCATAGCCCATGAATTTAAAAATTTAGCCCACGCACTTAAGAATTTAGCCAAAGAACTTACCACCTTCTCTTGATCTCCTGCATTCAATTAGAAAATATGTGAGCCATCTCAGAGTTTTTCTCTAAAAAAATCCTCTAATGCTCAAGTTAGCAACTAAGACTAAGAAAAATAGAGCAAACAAAAAAAAAGAAAATAAGAAAAAAAATAAGAGAGACAATAGGTCTTACGTGATTTTTAGTTGTCTATCAAGTTGACGCCTTGGTTCTTTATTTACAAACAACTGAAGTTGATTAACCATAAGCGGGCTTCTTAGTAATTAGTGGACCAAAATTACTTCTTAATTTTGATTTGTTAAATCAATTCTTGCAGTGGTTAAAATGGTTATAAATTGATCTAAAACATTTAATTTCAACTAATTAGAATTTAGCATATGATTTTTAAATTTTTCTTATTTATTGAATTATTTATGCCATATGTCATCATCATATTCTACCATGTGTCGTTATCATATTCTGCTAGGTATCATCATCATATTTAATAAATTTACCCTCATCAAAGCTTGTTAAAAATGACTTTAATCTAGCGTTAAATTTGATATCATGGCTCAAGATCTTATACTCGATTTTAACATGATGAAAGCTCAAAATTCATCTGATCCTATATTAGATTTAATATCATAGCTTAAGATCCTATATTAGATTTTGGTACAAAAGCTTTGATTTTAGAACCAAAGCCCGAAATCCTTCTGATTCTGCATCAATATTATCTGTAAGGTATGGTAAGATATGTATATATTCCTGGATTATAATTACATAAACCTCCTTAGGGTTATTATTATATGAATTTTTGCATCAATCCATTATGGTAACAAGATTGAAAGCACTTAAATGGATAAACTATATTTTGTGATATAATAGATTTATAAATTTATCATCCCTTTGAACAAAATTCACAATCCTAAATAAAAAAATTTTGTCACCCTACTCGTACCGTTAGATATGAAAACATTTGCTATCCTCATCTTCACTAAATTTTTGCTGCTCATTTACAAACAACTAGAGTGGGTTAACCATGAGTCGGCTTCGTAGTAATTAGCATCCCAAAATTACTTCTTAATTTTGATTTATCAAATCAATTCTTGCAATGGTTAAGATGGTCATAAAGTGATCTAAACCATTTAATTTCAACTAATTAGAATTTAGCTTATGAATTTTGAATTTTTCTAATTTATTGAACTATTTCAGCAATATGTCATCATCATATTCTACCATTTATCGTTATCATATTCTGCGAGGTATCATCATCATATTTAGTAAATCTACCCTCATCAAAGCTTGTTAAAAATTCCTTTAATCTAGCATTAAATTTGATATCATGGCTCAAGATCTTGTACTAGATTTTAACATTAATGCTCAAAATCCATCTTATCCTATAATAGATTTGATATCATATCATAAGATCCTATATTAGATATTGGTACAAAAGCTCAGATTTTAGAACCAAAGCCCGAAATCCTTCTAATTCTACATCAATATTACTTCTAAGGTATGGTAAGATATATATATTCCTAGATTATAATTACATAAACTTCCTTAGGGTAATTATTATATATATGCATGTTTGCATTAATCCATTATGGTAAAAAGATTGAAAGCACTTAAATGCATAAACTATATTTTGGGATAGAATAGATTTATAAATTTATCAACCCTTTGAACAAATTTCACAATCCTAGATAAAGAAATTTCTCACCATACTTGTACCCTTAGATATAAAAACATCCGTTATCCTCGTGTTCATTATATTTTGCTGCTCATTTACAGATAACTGGAGTGGGTTAATCATGAGTGGGCTTCTTAGAAATTAGTAGCCCAAAATTACTTCTTAATTTTGATTTGTTAAATCAATTCTTGCAGTGGTTAAGATGGTTATAAAGTGATCTAAACCATTTAATTTCAACTAACTAGAATTTTGCTTATGGATTTTGAATTTTTCTAATTTATTGAACTATTTCAGCAATATGTCATCATCATATTCTAGCATTTATCGTCATCATATTCTGCTAGGTATCATCATCATATTTAGAAATCTACCCTCATCAAAGCTTGTTAAAAATTCCTTTAATCTAGCATTAAATTTGATATCATGGCTCAAGATCTTGTACTAGATTTTAACATTAATGCTCAAAATCCATCTTATCCTATATTACATTTGATATCATATCATAAGATCCTATATTAGATTTTAGTACGAGAGCTCAAATTTTAGAACTAGAGCCCGGAATCCTTCTAATTCTACATCAATATTACTTCTAAGGTATGGTAAGATATATATATTCCTAGATTATAATTACATAAACTTCCTTAGGGTAATTATTATATATATGCATTTTTGCATTAATCCATTATGGTAACAAGATTGAAAGCACTTAAATGCATAAACTATATTTTGGGATAGAATAGATTTATAAATTTATCAACCCTTTGAACAAATTTCACAATCCTAGGTAAAGAAATTTCTCACCATACTTGTACCCTTAGATATGAAAACATCCGCTATCCTCGTCTTCATTATATTTTAACTGCTCATTTATAGATAACTAGAGTGGGTTAACCATGAATGGGCTTCTTAGAAATTAGTGACCAAAAATTACTTCTTAATTTTGATTTGTTAAATCAATTCTTGCAGTGGTTAAGATGGTTATAAAGTGATCTAAACCATTTAATTTCAACTAACTAGAATTTTGCTTATGGATTTTGAATTTTTCTTATTTATTGAATTATTTCTACCATATGTTATCATCATATTCTACTATGTATCGTCATCATATTCTGCTAAATATCATCATCATATTTAGTAAATCTACCCTTATCAAAGCTTATTAAAAATTCCTTTAATCTAGCATTAAATTTGATATGATGGCTCAAGATTTTGTACTAGATTTTAACATTAATGCTCAAAATCCATCTGATCCTATATTAGATTTGATATCATATCTTAAGATCCTATATTTTACATCAATATTATTTTTAAGGTATGATAAGATATATATATTCCTGGATTATAATAACATAAACCTCCTTAGGTTTATTATTATATGCATTTTTGCATCAATCCATTATGGTAACAAGATTGAAATCACTTAAATGCATAAACTATATGTTGGGATAGAATAGATTTATAAATTTGTCATCCCTTGGAATAATTTTCATAATGCTAGATAAAGAAATTTCTTCACCCTACTCATACCCTTAGACATGAAAACATCCGCTATCATCATCTTCACTATATTTTTGCTGCTCATTTACAGACAAAGGAGTGGGTTAACCATGAGTGGGCTTCCTAGTAATTAGTGGCCTAAAATTACTTCTTAATTTTGATTTGTTAAATCAATTCTTATAGTGGTTAAGATGGTTATAAAGTGATCTAAACCATAATTTCAACTAATTAGAATTTAGCTTATGGATTTTAATTTTTTCTTATTTATTGAATTATTTCTATCGTATATCATCATCATATTCTACCATGTGTCTTCATCGTATCCTACTAGGTATCATCATCATATTTAGTAAATCTACCCTCATCAAAGTTAGTTAAAAATCCCTTTAATCTAGGATTAAATTTGATATCGTGGTTCAAGATCTTGTGCCAAATTTTAACCTTAAAGCTCAAAATCCATCTGATCCTACATCAAATTTGATATCATATCTTAAGATCCTATATTACATTTTTGTACGAAAACTCAGATTTTAGAACCATAGCCTGAAATCCTTCTAATTCTGCATCAGTATTACTTGTAAGATATGGTAAGATTTATATATTCCAGAATTATAATTACATAAACCTCCTTTTGGTTATTACTATATACATTTTTTCATCAATCCACTGTGGATAACAAGATTGAAAGCACTTAAAAGCATAAATTGTATTTTGGGATAAAGTAGATCTATAAATTTGTCATTCCTTGGAACAAATTTCAGAATCCTAAATAAAAAAATTTCTTCATCCTACTCATACCCTCATATATGAAAACATCCACTATCCTCATCTTCACCATATTTTTGCTACTTATTTTCAATGGTGAGAACTCATATCACTCCCTTCCTCCTTTTACATGGTTATTGATCTATTAGTTTGATTCCTTTTCAAGGATTAAGTCATCGCTTTTATTTCTTTTTTTATATTAAAATAAAATTATATAAATCATAAGAAAATATATCTTTGATGATATTGATTTTATTTTTTATTTTCAAAATATTTTAATTATTTTTAAAAATAATGAGTGCAAGGAATTTGTTCTTTAATATTTTTATTAAAAAAATTATGATTTTTAATCATAACCATCAAAATAGTCTCCACCACCAACACATATTTTTTAATCATCATTGCTACAATAATCATTGCTACCCTTATTATTGTGGATGTTGCCGTTATCCATTACTATCATCATTCTTATCTCTGTTACATTACCGGCAGCTTTACCATCACCTCTTTCTTTATCACTAGCACTTCCATCACTGCCTCAATAATATCATCCATAGCATTTGGCTTTGTCATACTTACTTTTTTTAAAAGCATTTTCATCAAACTAAGGAGCTAAATCAATCAAGTCGCAAACATGATGATCGGAGCACAGCTAATTCCAAATGATTCCTTGCGCGGCATCATTGGTCCATGTGTACTCGATGCTTGGTCCATTTTGATATTGTTTATAACAATTCAGGACTTCCTAAAAGGCCAATTAGGTAGAATCATTGGGTTCATGATACAACATATATTCAGTATTCTATATTAAGATAAAGTAATCTTAGCTTGGCACATTGGCATCTCTAATCTTTAATGAGCATAAGGGCGTTTATTCTCATGCAGCTGTTGGAATAAATCCAATAAAGCATAATATATATCAAGGATAAATATATTGGAATACAATTTATTGATAGATGTATGTGATCCATGCGAAATTTTGGAATGTATTTATTATTTTTAAACAAAAAAATAATTTTTATTTTGATGTAAAAGATGGTTATGCCCACCAAAACTGCTGCAAACAAAAACTTGTCCTGCAGCTTAAATTTTTTATTTGCCTCACAACTTAAAAATGAGGCCCAAAATTAATTGTCATCACCACCTACTCTGATAACTTGTATGGTGTCTTGACTCTCCGGTTAATTTTCACTCGTAGAAAATTTTCATCTTTAAGGCATGTTCGGATAGTAACAAAAATTCTAGCAGATTCGCTGGTCGCGGCATTCAACGTGCTTTGTAGGGCAAGCTTTTATTTTGAAGAATGTCTCCTGGATTGCGCTGCAAAGTGTAACAGTGTTCACAATGGAGCTGCATCATCATGCATCGAGGATCACGTGTGCTGTTGCCTGTGGAAGCAATATTGATGGTTCAAGATGTTACTGCTACAAAAAGAATATATAAATCTTATTTATATGCATGAGTGTTAGCTGCGATGTAGCTAACATAGACGCATCTCCTAAACCGTTTGGTTTACTTGTCAATAAAAGCTGGTCTGCTCTCTCTTTCATTCTCTCTTCTATCCTCAATCCTCTCGCCCTTGGTTCTTTCTGAATGGCCACGGACTCTTACATCTATTATCATTCGGACTCGGGGCCATCTCTCGAGCAACAATTACTTTTTATTTATTTATTTTTTAGTGTGAAAAAGCAGGCCATCATCGATGAATTGTTGAATTTATCTTACTGAATAATGGTATGTTCTAGCTTAATGAAATAAATAAAATGACGACATATAATTTTTAGTTATCTGGTATTTAGATATTGATGTGGCTAATGTAGCCACAAGGGTAATTTCGATAAAACTAAAACATCAATGTGTCCCGGCATCTCTAAGCCCGTCGAGCCGGCCCCGACCATTCCTGGTCGGCCCCTCGGTCCCGGCGTCTCAAAGCCCGCCGAGTCGGCCCCGATCATTCCTGACCGGGCCTTCTCGACCCCGACATCTCCAAGCCCACCAAGTCGGACCCGACCATTTTTGGCCGGCCCCTCTCGGCCCCGACGTCGCCAAGCCTGCCGAGTCGGCCCCGACCATTCCTGGTCGGCCCTTCTCGGCCCCGACGTCTCCAAGTCCGCTGAGTCGGCCTCGACCATTCCTGGTCGGCCCCTCTCGGCCCCGGCGTCTCCAAGCCCGCCGAGTCGGCCCCGACCATTCCTGGCCGGCCCTTCTCGACCCCGGCATCTCCAAGTCCGCTGAGTTGGCCCCGACCATTCCTGATCGGCCCCTCTCGGCCCCGGCGTCTTCAGGCCCGCCGAGTTGGCCCTGACCATTCCTGGTCGGCCCCTCTCGGCCCCGGCATCTCCAAGCCCGCCAAGTCGGCCCCAACCATTCCTGGCCGGCCCTTCTCGGCCCCGGCGTCTCCAAGTCCACCGAGTCGGCTCCGACCATTCCAGGTCAACCCTTCTCGGCCCCGGCGTCTCCAAGCCCGCCGAGTCGGCCCCGACCATTCCTGGTCGACCCTTCTCGGCCCCGGCATCTCCAAGCCAGTCGAGTCGGCCCCGACCATTCCTGGTCGATCATTCTCGGCCCCAGCGTCTTCAAGCCCGCCGAGTCGGCCCCGACCATTCCTGGTCGGCCCCGCCCCGGCACGTCCTAGACTGTGAGGCTGGCTCCGGCCACCCCTGGCCGACCCAGATAAGCCTCGGCTCCCTCGGGAGAGTCGAGACTTCCCAGTTTCCTTCAGATCTGCCCCAACACGGCCCTGGTAGCTCGGGACGCTACCTCTCTGACCCGCGCCCCCTGACAATGCCAGATCCAACTACCCACTGGCCACGCTGCTGATGGGACTGGACCCAACTACCCAATAGCCCCACTAGCTGATGGGACTTAGCCCACCAACCGCTGTTTTCTTCCTTTTCGATAGGACAGGACCCACCAACCAGCGTAGATTCACGCAACTCCCAAGAACTCTGCGAACATTCCTTCTTCACGGAATCCCATGTGATCATGCCAGGGTCAACCCCTATAAAAAGGTGAATTCACTCAATAAACAGGTGTGCGCAATAACCCCCAAAAAAATCGCTATCCTAAGGCCCATAGAGGAATCCCTCCTCCTCGGGAACACCTTTTTCATCTAAAAAGAGCTCATTCGAGCTCCTCTTCTGTTGTGACCTCAATTGCTAACTTGGGCGTCGGAGGGTCCCACCGGAGAATCCTCTCGGTCCTGGGACTTCTTTGCAGGCAACCTGGTGAAGCAAAGGTTGGAGAATCAGTCCGTTCCCGATGTTCAGGACCAGTGATTGGGCGTCATCAGATTGGCACGCCAGGAAGGAGGGGCGTGTTGGTGTAGGACGCAGCAAGTATCTCAGGGCCTCCTTGTGCTACATCTCGACAGACTCTACTCCCCCCTCTCTTCTCTCCTTGAAGTTATGGTGGTAACACGAGCTCAGGACGCTTCCATTTAATGGTTTAATTAAATATGGGCTTGGTTTAATTAAATAGGTATATAAGTCTTAGCTTTTTATATATGGCCTTAATTAGTTGAGTTAAAGAGGATTATAAGTCTTAAAATTAAGTACTCAGACCCAATAATCCATGCCGGATATATAAATGTTATCCTATCTAACTTTACACTTATAAGTTACTATTGGTCAAGTATGGATTCGGATTGTGAGACATTGGACTTGGCCAATCCTGATCAGCTATATATTGGCAACTGGTATTTAGAGTTGGGCACCGAGCCATATCATCCATGGGCCGACATGGCATGGCATGAACCAAGCCGTTTCTAGCACGGTCCTGTACTGCTATAGTATCGTGCCGTGCCAGCACGGTCCATTAAACCGTGCCTTACCGGGCTCGAAAAATCTAGCCCGGCATGGCACAGCCCATGACGGGCCTGTGCCGGCATGGCCCAACCTGGGCTGTGCCGACCCACATGGGCCTGGGCCATGCCGACCCACATGGGCCTGGGCCGGCACGGCCCATAAGGGCCTGATAAAAAAATTTGGTAAAAGAATATTTTTTAATAAATTAAAAAATTATTGATATTAATATGAAGCCACCTTAATGATGGGGGGTTTGGCATAGACCCTACTAGTTTATTAATTTAAAATCAAAATTGTACATGAAGGGAGGGAGGCTAGGCTTGACCTTCAGAATACAATAAGAAAGGAGAAAAAAATAGAGATAACTCGCTTTAATAATTAAAAAATAGAATTATATAATTATAAAAATAAAGATGACTCACTCGGTAGTATTTGTGTCATCATCATCTTCATTGGTTAAGTTGTGTTCACCTTTATCTTGAAGCCTTGCCTCAGCATTCAACCAATATTTGAAGCAGAGAAGCATCTCAACTGTCTCGCCAATTATCCTACTTCTCTTTTCATCCAGAACAAGCCGACCTGTATTGAAAGCGAATTTTGATGCTACACATCGGCACAGCTAAAATATCCCGTGCAATGGCAAACATAACAGGATATTAATTTCTAACACTCTTTTACTAAGCTAATACATCTAGATTTTCTATTTGATCTTCATCATATGCAGAATGAAGATCATTTCGTAAATAAAATTCTAATTCATTACTTAAAGATGAAGAAGACATGTATGTGTCAATGAATGAAAAAATAGATGACGAACAAGATGTAGAAGAAAAAGTATAGCTTTGAGCATGTATTCTTGATCCACGAATTTTTCATCATATAAAGCACAAATATCATTAAGAAGTCGTGTTATCGTGTTAGCAGGGTGAAGATCTTGATTCATGTTTTCATAATATTCATCAATTAAAATATTTATGCCATTTAATTTAACTTTAGGATCAAAAATAACAGTTAAGTTTGTTAGATTAATCTTTCTTAACGTGTCGAATGCAAAGAGTCACCCCTTGCCTAGTATGCAAAAGGCTAAGGGACCTGTTTTTCTTTTGTATATAGAAGATGAAGGGCCACCGGTTTTTAATGGTCCAAAAGTTTAAGCCATTAATATTAATCCATTAATTATGATATTTGATGAAATTAAATTTTAAGCCATAACGTTTGATATTTAATGGGAGTACCAGATTGAAAGTTATATATATATATATATATATATCAATTGGTCCTTTCTCTATCTTAAGAAAGATAGTAGATTAAAGAATCCATCAAATTATCTCTTACATAGGAAATAAAGTTAAAGAAGAGAAATCAATTGTTTCTATCAAAACCTAATCAGTTTAAAAATCTACTATTATGATGAATTCTGCATCAAATAAGTATTTTATATTTGATTTTATATAACAAATTATTTATTGAATATCCTAATGCTAACAAGGTTCTAAAATAAATAATTTATTCATATATTATAATTGATTAATTTTTTCATCAAAATGAATTGATGATAAACTTTTAATCTTTTAAATTATGATTGGTTGTATTATTGGCCATTAATCTATTCCATGTCAAAGGTCCACCAAAGAGAAGCCCGGCCGGTCATATTCCAAATTAATGGCATGCATTGATAAGGCCGTTGTGTTATACTAGTATGTATAACAAAACTAATATTTATAAATTGAACCAAATTGATAATCTACAATGGTTGATGTCGGCTGATGCATGCAGTAATGTTAACTATACTTTGTCATTATCAAAATTTGAATGTTAGATTTTTAATAATATTAGTATTATTGTTTAGTTATATGACATCAAGATTAAATTAGTTAGTTAGTCACCAAAGTGACCAAACTAGTTTATATTCAGTCATATAATTTATAAAATTTTAATAATATTAGTATTAATATTTAGTTATATGACATTAAGATTAAATTAGTTAGTTAGTTACCAAAGTAGCCAAACTAATTTATATTCAGTCATATAATTTATTAAATTTTATAGAATGTTATTGTTTTAATCATAAAGATTTATTGGTTGTTAGAAATTAAGAATTCACCCAAAGATGAATTGATATTCTATAATTAACAAACCTAAAGGAGGAAATCTAATATTCTCTTATAATATATATATATATATATAGTATCTTTGATAAGGTTTATTAATTACCTTAAAGTTTAAATAGCATTCTAATTGTGATAATGATGTATATATTTATTATTGTATTTATCCAAAGGAAATCTATAATATATATTTTATGTTTAATTATCTTAATTTGAGCATTTATGATTTTGCAGCTATTTCTCTACATTCATATACTTCTGCTGTTACTATCTTTAATGGTTTAAACATCTCTAAATGATGTGAGCAAGTCAATTTCCATTTAGGTATCTTGGATCTTGACTTGACATTGTTAGAAGAAAAGCCTATTGAAATTACTGATACAAGCAGTGAAGCAGAAAAGTTAAAACATAAAGCATGTGACAGATCTAATAGATTATCTTAGTTTCATGCGAATGACAATTGCCAACAACATTAAGTATACTCTTCCAGAAAATGTAACAGCTAAAGAATATCTTAAGCTTGTAGAAGAGCGCTTTCGTTCCACTGATAAGTCACTTACAGGGACACTAATGGCTGAACTTACGACCATGAAATATGATGGGTTGCGAAGTATGAAGCAACATGTCCTTGATATGACTAATATTGCAGCAAGACTTAAGATCTGGGGAATGACTGTGGATGACTCCTTTTTTATACAATTCATTATGAACTTATTACCTCAAGAGTATGGGCCTTTTCAAATTAACTATAATGCTATTAAGGATAAGTGGGATGTTAATGAATTGACCAGTAAGCTTACTCAAGAGGAAACGAAATTAAAAGCGCAAGGGATTCATTCAATAAACCTAGTGGATCAAGAGAATTTCAGCATGAAAGAAAAATAAAATGAAATAGAGAATTGAAGCGGTTCTATGACCAATAGATTTGAAAGCAAGCATGTTACCACTTCATCAATCTAATCTTAATAATAAAGAATGAAAGTCCAGATTGTTTCTTCCGTGAAGAGATTCTTTTAAAATTTATGCTTTACTTTTAATATTTTAAAAAATATTACAGTAAAATTATGTGGGTACCTTAAGTCTTTTGTATTCACGCATGATATTATCATTAATTAAATTTGATGTCTATATTGTGTGTAATTTGTTAATCACCAAAGTGGTCAAATTTGAAAGTTTATAGATATCAAATTTAATTAAATAAATTTAATTACTTATAATTATGTGATGCTTATTGTTTATTTGTTATGAGTATTACTCATAATTATGTGATGCTTATTGTTTATTTGTTATGAGTATATTGAAGTTTATTGATTATAAATATTTAAGGGTTGCCCAAAGGTTGACTAGTCATTTTATAATCTATGAAGAACCTAGAGAGTCACACGCATAGAAGTTTTCTAGATGATCTATTTGCTGATCAACGATTGAGAATCGTATATGATTTAATTAATCAATTTGATTGATTGAATTATCTCAATTGGATTAAGTACAAGTGAATAAGATTCAATTTGGTTTAAGTCTACTAGAAGGACTAATCAATTTCAAATATTGATTTGAAATTAGATTTGATTTGGATTTAAATAGATTCAGGATTAGCCAAATTTGATTTGGGCTAGGACCATGATCTATATTGGTTTAATCCAATAAATTTAAATTAGCTTAAAACCAAAAATCCAAACCCCATGTGTGAAAAAGGTTTTCTCGCATGATGAGATAACTAAAATCTCATCTCATGAGAAATTAAATTCTCATGCATAATTTAATTTATAACTTTTAGTCTTCTTCAAATGATTCCCAAGTTCAAGAAAAATAAATTTTGCTAAAAGGTGCCTCTTTGGAAGAGCACTCCACACAACTCTCCATGCATTGACAAGCGTGTGAATTAATGTGCCTCTTTGGAAGAGCACTCCATACAACTCTTCATGCATTGATAAGTGTGTGAATTTAATATGTCTCTTTGGTTTTCACAAAAACAGCGAATTCTAAATGTTAGAATTCAATAGGCTGGCTAATATGAAACTATAAATAGAGGACATCCCTCACCAGATAACAAAAACACAAGATCAAAAGAGATCAAAAATTATAAACAGTTAGAACCAAGTGTTACAG
The DNA here is from genome assembly GCA_900491605.1 of Calamus simplicifolius. NCBI lineage: Eukaryota > Viridiplantae > Streptophyta > Magnoliopsida > Arecales > Arecaceae > Calamus > Calamus simplicifolius. The sequence continues at coordinate 44,108 of UESW01001661.1, forward strand.
TTCTAAGAGTTAGAACAGAAAATTCTGGTGTGATTTTAGTGTTAGCAAAAGCTTGTGGATCTTGGAGGAAGATTCAAGTGGAAGAATTCAAGATCAGCAAAATTATTTTTCCACGAGCTAGCACTCCCGGAAATCCGATCATTCGGGGGCTTCGCGTGGACAATACTAGAGGCCGGACGATTGAACGGCTGCAGAGCACAAAGGATTTACCTACTGTTCTTAAGGTGAGTGATTTGATCCTTAGATCTTAAGGCATGCTTCAAGATGAGTAGTATGACTTCTCATCTTGAAGATTAAGATATGATCTTAATTATTTAATTTATATGCAATACTTAGATCAAACGATCTTATAATATAAGGCAAAGATATGATCTTGATGCATGTTAGAAAGATTAATATGTAATCTTTAAATTTTTGCATTGATAATTGTTATCAAATTTTAAATTATGCATGCCTCGGGGATTAACTCTCCCAACAAATGGTATCAGAGCTAGTTGACCTGCACGGGTTAAATGCAGGCAGAGCATCAATAGGAACTCTCGCTGGTGACAGTGTCACCGAAGCCAGACTCTCCAATTGGTGTTGGTGTATCGAGACGGTAGTCGGCTAGTCTGATAGGTACATTTGTTAGGTGACATGGGAGGTACCCATGACTGGTATCAGAGCAATGGTTTCTTATTGATCTAATTTATTGCATGTAAATTAATGTTCTTATTAATTATGTAATTATGGCTAAAACTAATCACAAGGCTATATGGTCACAGATGGATTGAAAATCCAATTACCCATTCAATGAGGTATTCTGTGACATATTGCCGTGCTATTGTTTTATCATTGATGCTCAATCCAAAGATAATTTAAATTGAGCTTATGCATCAAAACATAGATTACACGCACTCTCAAAAGATGTTTTATATTTGATACATATTGATGTTGTATAAAAGCATGATATTTGCATGTTTAGTATAAAACATAGATATGATATATGATGGCATGATGTCTATGTTATGAAACATACAAATATTTATGAGAGTCTAATTTGAATGTCAAATGTTAATTCATAATCTCTTTAGATATGATCTAAATATAGAATTATGAGTAGTAACATAATACATGTGATGCTTGATTGAAATATATGACATGTAAACATGAAATATATTTAATCTTTTGGGTTAGCTAAATCGGGTCCATAAAGGGTTAGACCCTAAGGTTTAAATCAACTGGACTAAAAGAGTATTTGAACAAATCTAATTAGATTAGGTTAAGAATGCTCTAAATCAAACAATAGTTATAGTTGATCATGTCCTTCTCTTTGATTAAACCAAATGGAAGTAGATTAGGCTCCGTGGTTGAGCATGAATCTCTTAGATGGTCAAATCAGAATTGGTTAACCATATGATGTCAAGGTGAGTTGGCAAGTTGCTCTAGGATCAACGATCGAATGGTTTTTAATTGGGAGCTACTCGTATTGATGCGTCTTTAACGAGTTAATGGCATATCCCTTCCATCGATCTCACTCACCTGGTCAATGTGGTGAACCATTTATGATTCAGATCATTTACCTGATTCGGGTTGACCCATGCCTGTAAGAAAATTAGTCTGACTGATTTAGGTGCCACTTAACCTGACTTAATCTTGTTTCATTCTACCCATTTCATACATTCAGTGGGAGAACTTGATTAGTCAATTTGTCTTCAAATTATAAAATCTTCTAAAATTATTAGGTCCTTAAAATGAAATAGTTATATGATAACTAGATTATAGCCTCCCATTAAGGTGGGTGATAATGAGTCTGATGTCTTGATAATCATTGGAGGCACTCCATGCCTGGTGCTTGTCAACCATCGGAATTATCATTCATTATATGATAAGTCAGCGTAACTATTAAATAGACAGTCAGGTGAGCCGAGCTTCACTCGGGCTTGGTTATTTATTGATAGGTTACACTGATTATATCATTTATTGGTTGGACCTAACCAGAACTTTCAGTGGAGGCACTCCATGCCTGCTGAAGAGGTACATGGGGCAAAACTGAACACTAAGAATTGTTTTGGGAAACAATTGGTTTTGAACCTACTCTTAGATGCATATGGGTTGGTCAAGCTTCACTTGGGCCTGTATGTAGTCTATGTAGATCTTAGTGCCCGCTAAAGAATTAAGAATAATTCTTCCAATTGGGGTGTAGAGGCTGCCAATTTAAACAAAATAGTGGGAGAATCTTTAGACTAAAGTCTAAGTCTTTAGACTGAATCAATTTATATACTAATAAACTTTAGTTTTTTCTTATGCAGAAAATGGCCACTAATTTATCATTAAGATCCCTATTGGATAGTAACAAGTTGAATGGTTCAAATTTCAATAGCTGGTTTAGAAAACTTAAGATCGTCCTTGAGCATGAGAGGATTCTATATATTCTTAATAATCCTGCACCAAAGATACCTGATGCAAACACACAAAGTTCTGAGAAAGACACTTATCAGAAGTGGCTCAATGATAGAACTAGCGTGTGTTGCATCATGCTAGCAGCAATGAATGATAAATTTGGTCGCCGGTTCGAGAATGCTCAGCCAGAAGAAATCATTCAAGCATTGAATGAATCTTTCGACACACCTGACGATGTTGAAAGGTACAAGACTAGTTGTGCTATTTTTAATGCTCGAATGAGGGATGGATCTCCTGTCACTGATCATGTATTGTACATGATCAAGAAGATAGAACTGCTAAGCAAGCTCGGCTTTCCCCTACATGAGCAGTTGGGAAAAGATGCGATCCTGAATTCCTTGCCTCCATCCTTCCGACCTTTCCTTACTCATTTTCGAATGACAAAGCCTGCAGTCAACTATCACGGTTTGTTGGGGTTGTTACAGAACTTTGAGAAAGATAACCAGCTCTCTAAGGGTTTGGTTAATGTGGTTGAAGGATCTAAGGTAGGGCGTCAACCCTTTGGGAAAGGGAAGAAGAAAAAGAATAAGAAAAAGGTGCAACATGCTAGGACATCTATAAGGGGTCAGATGCAGAAGAAGAAAGTTGATAAAAGTCAAGCTGAATGCTTTCATTGCAAGATGCAAGGGCACTGGAAGATGAACTGTCCTCTTTACATTGCCACACTTGATCCAAACAGGTCGAAGAAGAAAAAGGGGCAAGATGTTGCTCAACAAGGCATTTATATGATAACACCTTGTAATTTTTCTGTATATGATAATCAGACCTGGGTATTGGATACCGGGAGTCCTTTTAACATTTGCAATTCATTGCAGAGACTATAGTCACTAAAAGATTTGAGGATAATGAAAGATTCCTTAATGTCGGTGATGGAAGATTAGTTCCAGTTCTGGCATTAGGAGTTCTTGAAATAGTTTTCAATAGAAATGTCATTATACTAAATGATTGTCATTTTTGCCCAACGTTCTTGTTGAACGTAATTTCTGTAGGCCTTCTGGCCAAAAGTCATTATGAAATTTCAATAAAGGATGTTACTTTGAATATCATTATGAATGGAGTCACTGTAATGACTAGGCATTTATCTAATGGCATTTATATATTATCACAGCCTGTGAATGTAGTGTACAAATCAAGTAAGTGCCCTATAACAACTGATGTCATAGACATTTATCTTTGGCACCATCGGTTGGGTCATATCAATAAGAACAGATTAAACAGGTTAACTCAGGAGGGCATCCTTCGAGTTGATGATTGTGAATCATTAACTACCTATAAATCCTGTCTTCTTGGTAAAATAACCAAGTCATCTTTTACTGGAAAAGGTGAAAGAGCTAAAGAGCTATTAAGTCTAGTACATACTGATGTATGTGGACCAATGAGCACTTGTGCCAAAGGTGGATATTACTACTTCATTACTTTTACAGACGACCTTTCTAGGTTCGGTTATGTCTATATTATGCGACATAAATCTGAATCGTTTGAAATGTTCAAACAATATCATAAAGAATTAGAAAAACAAACAGAAAAATATATTAAGATCCTTCGATCAGATCGAGGAGGCATGATGTGGTCAATTAATATACTTGGTTAGGTATGTTTAGCATATCCAAAGATAGCAGACATATCTAATTTGAGTATATATAATTGTCAAGTATGGAAAATTAAAATTAAGCATCAATTATATTTATTCTTGTATATTGTTGTATCACTCAAAGGAGAACTTCAATATGCACTTATTGTTTACTTGATGGAATCTGAATATTTATTTAAGTATATTACTCAATAAAGTTATCAAACCAAAATTCAAAAAATTTAAGAAGAAAGCATCCACTAAAGTAATGATAAAAAGGAAAGGAAGAAAGATAAATATCACTTCTGTAAGAAAGAAGGACATTATCAGAAAGATTGTCTGAACTGAAAAGCTTAGTTTGAAAAGAAATGTATCTTTCATTATGCTTCTCCAATTTTTAAATCAAACTTATCTGAAGTTTCATCTAATACTTGGTGGTTGGATTCTGGTGCTACAACTCATGTTTCTAATGTAATACAGGAATTCCTTACAATCCAGAACATAAACCCAAATAATAACTTTCTGTTAATAAGAACCGAAAGAAGGCCCCAATTGAAGGCATAGAGACTTATCGTCTTACTTTAGATACCGGGCATCGCCTAAATCTGCTACAAACTCTTTATGTTCCTTCACTTTCTAGAAATTTGCTTTCTATATCAAAATTTGATGTTAATGTGTTTAGTTTTAAGATTGAAAAAGGATGTTTCAGTTTATTTAATAAAGATGATTCCTTTATTGGTTCTGGAATTCTTATGAATGATTTATATAAATCAAAACTTGATGATAATTTTTCTGCATCCCTGATGTGTGTTCAACAAAATATTGAAATTAAACGTAGTATGGCAAATGATAACTCTGCTTTCTTGTGGCATAAACGTTTGGGTCATGTATCCAAAGAAAGACTACAAAGATTAGTAAAGAATGAGATTCTACCAAATCTAGATTTTATTGATCTTGGTTTATGTGCGGATTGCATTAAGGAAAAGCAAACCAAACATAACAAGAAAGGAGCTACAAGAAGTACTCAGCTTCTTGAAATTATATACACTGATATATGTGGACCTTTTGATACTCCATCTTTTGGTGGAAAAAAATCTTTATCACCTTTATAAATGATTTTTCACATTATGAATATGTCTATTTGCTTAAAAAAATCCTCTTGAGATATTTACTAAAGAGGTTGAAAGGAAACTAGACAGAAAAGTAAAAATAGTAAGATCTGATAGAGGTAATGAGTATTATGGAAAGTATAATGAATCAGGGCAAAATTCAGGTTCATTTACAAAATTCCTCGAAAGACATGGCATATGTGCATGGTATACTATGCCAGGCATCCCTCAACAAAATGGTGTGGCAGAAAGGCAAAATAGAACATTGATGGATATGGTTAGGAGTATGATAGGTAATTCCTTGTTACTAAAATCTTTGTGGATGTATGCTCTTAAAACTGCAGTATATTTACTGAATAGGATTCCTAGTAAGACAGTTTCTAAAACTCCTTTTGAGTTATGGACTGAAAGGAAACCTAGTTTAAGACATCTGCATGTTTGGGGTTGTCCAGTAGAAGCATGAGTGTATAGTCCATATGAAAAGAAATTGAATTCTTGAACTGTCAGTGATTACTTTATTGGTTACCCAGAGAAATCCAAAGGTTACAGGTTTTATTGTCCAAACCATAGTTCTAGAATTATTGAGGCAGGCAATACCAAATTCATTGAGAATGGTGAAGTTAGTAGGAGTGCTGACAAACAGATTGTGGATATCAATGAAGTAAGGGTTAATGTTTCATTACCTTTAAATATTCCTGAACCTACAGTCATTCCATACATTATTCCAGAATTACAAAAACAAAACAACAATGAACAATGTTTGAATGAAGTAGTACCCCATGAAGAACCTAACCTACCAATAGCTGACAAAATTGAACCATGTAGAATAGCTTTAAGTAAACCCATAAGGATACAAAAATCAGCTATTTCAGATGATTATTTGGTTTATTTACAAGAGTTAGATTTTGATTGTGGCATTGATGAAGATCTTGTTTCATATTTATAAGCCATTAACGATGATAAGTCTGATAAATGGATTAATGCTATGAAAGATGAATTAAAATCAATGGCTAAAATAATATATGGGATCTTGTCGAATTGCCAGAAGGTTCTAAACGAGTTGGATGTAAATGGGTTTTTAAAACCAAACGTGACCTGAATGAACATATCAAACATTTTAAAACTAGACTTGTTGCCAAGGGTTATACTCAGAAGTATGGCATTGATTATAAAGAAACATTTTCACCAATTTCAAAGAAATATTCATTAAGGATCATTATGGCTTTGGTAGCTCAATATGATTTAGAGTTATATCAAATGAATGTGAAAACAGCCTTTCTTAATGGGGATATAAAGGAAGAAATTTATATGGATCAATCCGAAGGTTTTTCCATGGAATGAATGGATTATATCATATTTAAACATAAGAAATCAATATATGGACTTAAGAAAATGTTGTTGATTGTGTTGATAGTAGAAAGTCAACATTTGGCTATATGTTCCAGTTGGAAGAAGGGGCAATTTCATGAAAAAGTATCAAACAATCTATCATTACCTCATCCACTATGAAAGCAGAGTTCGTATCCTATTATGAAGCTACAATTCACGCATTATGGCTACGAAACTTTATTTCAGGACTTGAGGTTGTCGACACCATTACCAAGCTGCTGAAAATTTATGGTGATAATTACATAATTTTCTTCTCTCAAATGATAAATATTTTAGAGGTGCTAAACATATGGAATTAAAGTACTTTGCTGTTGAAGGAGAGATTCAGAAACAAAGAGTGTGCATTGAACATATTAGAACGGATCTTATAATTACATATTTCATTAACATTAAGCTATTAATAATAATTTTGATGGAATTAAATTTTAAGCCAATGTGTCATTTGATGGGAATACCATATTGAAAGTTATATATATATCAATTGGTCCTCTCTCCACATTAAGAAAGATAGCAGATTAGAGAACCCATCAAATTATCTCCTATTTAGGAAATAAGGTTAAGAAAGAGAAATCAATTGTTTCTATCAAAACCTAATCAGATTCAAATCTACTATTATGATGAATTCCACATCAAGTAAGTTTTTTATATTTGATTTTATGTAACAAATTATTTATTGAAGATCCTATATGCTAACAAAGTTATGCAAAGGATATATCCTATTCTAATATTAATTCTATTTAGTTTCCATTTGACATATAATAGGCATTAAAACATCATCATATCTATTATCTTTAAATTTTTCACTAATTACATATGCTTTTTGTAAAATTAAACAAGAAGTTGGATAATAAATACCAGAAAGAATATTTGTAGCATCATAAAAAGTAACCAAAAAAATATTCTAAAATTTTACCTTTATTTCAATCAATTTCAGTCAATATAAATCCTAATCCACGATCATTAATATAAGCACTTAATAAGTTCTTATATGAATATGCATTATGTATCATGGTATAGGTACTATTTCAACTAGTAATTACATAAGTTTAAATTTTTTTAAACGTTTACCATAATCTATACATAGTTGTTTAAATTCTTGAAGTCTTTCTCTTGAAGCATAAAAAAAAACTGCATTTCTATTTTTTGAAATAACATCTTAAATTATATCCATGCCAAATTGAACAAAAAGATTTAATATATGATATACACATCTAATATGAAATAATTATCCATTTAAAATGGAATGTAAAGAGTCATTTAATAATACAACAGCAGAATTATTATTAGATGCATTATCAAAAGTAATAGATATTATTTTATTATTAATATTATATGAGCATATAGTTTGATAAATAGCATTTAAAATTTATTGTCCCGAATGCGGAAAATCAAAAGCACGAAAAGTAAAAATTCATTTATTTAGTTGCCAATCATTATCAATATAATGAGCAGTAATTGCAATAAAATAATTACTACCTACATATGCCGATCAAATATCAAAAGTTAAAGAAACTCTAGCATTTAAATTTGAAAGAGTTTCAGTTAAACTTTATTTCATTGGTAAAAAGTTTGTCATATCCACTCTTCTAAAGGTACGCCTACTAGTTTTTCTATAAGCAGGTTATAGGCCTAATTGAACATATTATTCAAAATTATAAGATTCATATAAACTAAAAGATAATTCATCCTGAACTACTCATCTTACAAGTAATTTTCTCTGATTTTTATGGTTATATGCAAAATTACCTACAAGTGATCCCCTTGTATATTAAGGGTACTTTGCTGACGGAAATTATGCATCCTATGAGTCTCTTGATGTCTTTTTAAATACCATATTCCCCAAGTACTAATACAAAAGTTTTGCATATTTTTATATTTTGCTTTGTAGACTACATCAATCATAATTCTATCAAAATCATTCCAAACATCACTAGTCCTCTTACAAGAAGAGGTTTGACCTTCACTGACACTGGCTCTAGAGAAAACTTGGGGTTGGGGTTGGGGATTAGTTTTCTCATCCTCAAAAAAAGGGCGCATGGCAAAATTACTTTCATCATAAGATGCCATGTCTAAAATTTTTAATAAATGAATGATAAAATAAAAGCTAACCATAAGAAGAAATTAAGAAGAGGTGGAGGCATGGAGCCGAGATTTGTGAGCTTCCTCTTGTGCTCTCGCCTCTCAACAAGAAGTAACATCCTTTCTCTTATACTTCTTAACAAGAACCTCCTCTTGTGTAGCACTTGAACACTTGCTAGAGTACTTGCCACTTACCAGAACACTTGCAAACTAAAAATTAAATTGCCAGAGCACTTGATAGAAGAGAGAAATAGTAGTAGTAGAGAAGAAGAGAAGAGTTGGTTTGGTGTCGTGAAATAGTAGTAGTAGAGAAGAAGAGAAGAGTTGGTTTGGTGTGGTGAGAACGAGGAAGAAATGGGCTATTTATAAAAGTTTTAATTTTTTTTAAAAACCCTTCAATATAGCTGTTATATGGTTGTTAGGGGAGGTAAAATGGTCAAAATCCCTCCATATGACCGTTTCTAGCCGTTTTTAGCCGTTTCTAAAAATAACTATATAGTCGTTAGGGGCCGTGCTAGGCATGGCTCCTGGTGGGCCATGCTGGGCCAAATTTTTTTTTGACCATGTCGTGCCTAGCACGGCCCGTTTATTACTGGGCCATGCCAGGCACAGCCCGGCTATTAGTGCAATCCGGTGGGCCTCAATCATGCCGTGCCAGGTATGGCCCAGTGCCCAAGTCTACTGGTATTGTATTTTTCCGCAAGCAGATTAAGAGCTCACTAAACGGGTCCACCAACCCGTTAAGAACCCAAAATACTTTATGTCGCACCTCACTGCGACCGCAATACTCGCATGGATAGTCAATGTGGTATGCAATTGAGATCCGATGGCCCACCATTTCCTATCGCTCGTCGATGAACGTGCGATCCATTGCCCAAAGCTGTGATGTAATCTAAAATGTCCCCAATCTGAACATAAAGTTTGCATGAAGAATCAAAGCATAAAGTTTGCATGTTTTGAACAACAAATATAAGTCAAGCAATTGGACTGTCTCATATCAAGCAAGAGCAATCACTTACCTTATATAATGTTTTCATGAAGTTAGCTTTTCAATGTATCTTGAATAACTCAAAATGAAGGTCAAATAAAGAAATTATAAGCTAATTATAAAAGTACGGATGCCAATGAACTTTTAGAAAATTTTGAATATCCCATCCTGTGATGCATGGTGGGGAAGGATGATTTTTCTTTTCCTTTGTATAAACTTCTATTTTTATTTCAAAATTTATATTGCATGAATTAGAAGTCAATAAGGAGTTAGGAATCTATTTTTAAAAATTTATTTAATAATTATCTTTTTCTTTAGAAGATTTTAACTTTATGAGATAAGAAAGTTTTTTCGCTTAAGAGATCTCATTTTATAAACAAACCTTGATCGTATTCTATTTTAATGATCAATTATATTGATGCTTTCTTCTAACTTTTTGTATTAAGGAATAAGATTTGCCTCCTATAATGGAAATCAAGCCCATGAATTCAAAAATTTAGCCCAAGCACTTAAGAATTTAGCCAAAGAACTTACCACCTTCTCTTGATCTCCTGCATTCAATTAGAAAATATGTGAGACATCTCAGAGTTTTCCTCTAAAAAAATCCTCTAATGCTCAAGTCAGCAACTAAGACTAAGAAAAATAGAGCAAACAAAAAAAAGAAGAAAATAAGAAAAAAATAGGAGAGACAATGGGTCTTACGTGATTTTTAGTTGTCTGTAAAGTTGACGCCTTGGTTCTTTATTTACAAACAACTGAAGTCGATTAACCATAAGTGGGCTTCTTAGTAATTAGTGGACCAAAATTACTTCTTAATTTTGATTTGTTAAATCAATTCTTGTAGTGGTTAAAATGGTTATAAAGTGAACTAAAACATTTAATTTCAACTAATTAGAATTTAGCTTATGAATTTTAATTTTTTCTTATTTATTGAATTATTTCTACCATATGTCATCATCATATTCTACCATGTGTCGTCATCATATTCTGCTAGGCATCATCATCATAATTAATAAATTTACCCTCATCAAAGCTTGTTAAAAATCACTTTAATCTAGCTTTAAATTTGATATCATGGCTCAATATCTTGTACTAGATTTTAACATTAAAGCTCAAAATTCATCTGATCCTATATTAGATTTAATATCATAGCTTAAGATCCTATATTAGATTTTGGTACAAGAGCTCAAATTTTAGAACCATAGCCCGAAATCCTTATGATTCTGCAACAATATTACCTATAAGGTATGGTAAGATATGCATATATTTCTAGATTATAATTACATAAACCTCCTTAGGGTTATTATTATATGCATTTTTGCATCAATCCATTATGGTAACAAGATTGAAAGCACATAAATGCATAAACTATATTTTGGGATAGAATGGATTTATAAATTTATCATTTTTTAATCAAATTTCATAATCCTAGATAAAGAAAATTCTTCACCCTACTCGATCAAAACCTTAAATATGAAAACATCCACTATACTCATCTTCACTATATTTTTGCTGCTCATTTATAGACAACTAGAGTGAGTTAACCATGAATGGGCTTTGTAGTAATTAGTAGCCCAAAATTACTTCTTAATTTTGATTTATCAAATTAATTCTTGCAATGGTTAAGATGGTTATAAAGTGATATAAACCATTTAATTTCAATTAATTATAATTTAGCTTATGAATTTTGAATTTTTCTAATTTATTGAACTATTGCTGCCATATGACATCATCATATTATGCCCGGTATCATTATCATATTTAGTAAATCTACCCTCATCAAAGCTTGTTAAAATCCCTTTAATCTAGCATTAAATTTGATATCATGGCTCAAGATCTTGTACTAGATTTTAACATTAATGCTTAAAATCCATTTGACCCTATATTAGATTTGATATCATATCTTAAAATCCTATAATAGATTTTAGTACAAGAGCTTAAATTTTAGAACCAGAGCTTGAAATCCTTCTGATTCTACATCAATATTACTTGTAAGGTATGGTAAGATATATATATTCCTGCATTATAATTACATAAACTTCCTTAGGATAATTATTATATGCATTTTTGCATCAATCCATTATGGTAACAAGATTGAAAGCACTTAAATGCATAAAATATATTTTGGAATAGAATAGATTTATGAATTTGTCATCCCTTGAAACAAATTCACAATCCTAGATAAACAAATTTCTTCACCCTACTCGTACCTTTAGATATGAAAGCATTCGCTATCCTCGTCTTCACTATATTTTGGCTGCGTGGGCTTCTTAGTAATTAGCATCCAAAATTACTTCTTAATTTTGATTTGTTAAATCAATTCTTGTGGTGGTTAAGATGGTTATAAAGTGATATAAACCATTTAATTTTAACTAATTAGAATTTAGCTTATGGATTTAGAATTTTTCTTATTTATTAAATTATTTCTACCATATGTTATCATCATATTCTGCATAGCTCAGATTTAGAATCAGAATCTGAAATCTTTCTTATTCTGCATCAATATTACCTATAAGGTATGGTAAGATATATATTTCTTGAATTATAATTACATAAATCTCCTTAGGGTTATTATTATATGCATTTTTGCATCAATCCATTATGGTATTAAGATTGAAAGCACTTAAATGCATAAACTATATTTTGGGATAGAATAGATTTATAAATTTGTCATCCCTTTGAACAAATTTCACAATCCTATATTTAAAAAAAATAATTCGCCCTACTCGTACCCTTAGATATGAAAACATCTTCTATCCTCGTCTTCACTATATTTTTGCTGCTTATTTAGTGGGTTAACCATGAGTGGGCTTAGTAATTAGTGGCCCAAAATTGTTTCTTAATTTTTATTTGTTAAATCAATTCTTGCGGTGGTTAAGATGGTTATTAAGTGATCTAAACCATTTAATTTCAACTAATTAGAATTTAGGTTATCAATTTTGAATTTTTCTAATTTGTTGAATTATTTCTACCATATGTCATCATCATATTCTACCATGTGTTCTCATCATATTCTGCCAAGTATCATCATCATATTTAGTAAATATCCTCATCAAAGCTTGTTAAAACCCCTTTAATCTAGCATTAAATTTTATATCATGGCTCAAGATCTTGCACCATATTTTAACATTAAAGCTCAAAATCCATCCCATCCTATATCAAATTTGATACCATATCTTAAGATCCTATATTAGATTTCGATATGAGAGCTCAGATTTTAGAACCAGAGCTCGAAATCCTTCTGATTTTGCATTATATTACTTGTAATATATGGTAAGTTATATATATTATTGGATTATAATTACATAAACCTCCTTAGGATTATTATTATATACATTTTTGCATCAATCCATTATGGTAATAAGATTGAAAGTACTTAAATGCATAAACTATATTTTGGGGTAGAATAAATTTATAAATTTGTCATCCCTTGGAACAAATTTTATAATCCTAGATAAAGAAATTTCTTCACCCTACTCGTACCCATAGACATGAAAACATCTGCTATCCTTATCTTCACTATATTTTTGCTGCTCATTTACAGACAACTGGAGTGGGTTAACCATGAGTGGGCTTCCTAGTAATTAGTGGCCCAAAATTACTTCTTAATTTTGATTGTTAAATCAATTCTTGCAGTGGTTAAGATGGTTATAAAGTGATCTAAACCATTTAATTTTAACTAATTAGAATTTAGCTTATGAATTTTAATTTTTTCTTATTTATTAATTTATTTCTACCATATATCATCATCATATTCTATCATATATCATCATTATATTCTACATAGCTCAGATTTTAGAACCAGAGCCTGAAATCTTTCTGATTTTGCATCAATATTACCTATAAGAAAAAACCTCCTTTGGGTTATTATTATATGCATTTTTGCATAATCCATTATAGTAACAAGATTGAAAGTACTTAAATGCATAAATTATATTTTGTGATAGAATATATTTATAAATTTGTCATCCCTTGGAACAAATTTTACAATCCTAGTTAAAGAAATTTGTTCACCCTACTCATACACTTAGATAGGAAAGCATCTGCTATTCTCATCTTCACTATATTTTTGCTGCTCATTTACAGATAACTGGAGCGGGCTTCTTAGTAATTAGTGGCCCAAAATTACTTCTTAATTATTATTTATTAAATCAATTCTTGCAGTGGTTAAGATGGTTATAAAGTGATTTAAACCATTTAATTTTAACTAATTAGAATTTAGCTTATGGATTTTAAATTTTTCTTATTTATTGAATTATTTCTGCCATATGTTATCATCATATTCTACTATGTATCATCATCATATTCTACTATGTATCATCATCATATTCTGCTAGGTATCATCATCATATTTAGTAAATCTACCCTTATCAAAGCTTGTTAAAAATTCATATAATCTAGCATTAAATTCGATATCATGGCTCAAGATTTTGTACTAGATTTTAACATTAATGCTCAAAATCCATCTGATCCTATATTAGATTTAATATCTTAAGATCCTACATTAGATTTTGGTATGAGAGCTTTGATTTTAGTACCACAGCCCAAAATCCTTCTGATTTTGCATCAATATTGCTTGTAAGGTATGGTAAGATATATATTTCCTAAATTATAATTACATAAACCTCCTTAGGGTAATTATTATATGCATTTTTGCATCATTCCATTATGGTAATAAAATTGAAAGCACTTAAATGCATAAGCTATATTTTGGGATAGAATAGATTTTTTGTCAACCCTTTGAACAAATTTCACAATCCTCGATAAAGAAATTTTGTCACCCTACACGTACCCTTAAATATTAAAACATATGCTATCCTCATCTTCACTATATTTTTGCTGCTTATTTACAGACAACTAGAGTGGGTTAACCATGAGTGGGCTTCTTAGTAATTAGTGATCCAAAATTACTTCTTAATTTTGATTTGTTAAATCAATTCTTGCAGTGGTTAAATTGTTTATAAAGTGATCTAAACCATTTAATTTCAACTAATTAGAATTTAGCTTATGGATTTTGAATTTTTCTTATTTATTGAATTATTTCTGCCATATATCATCATCATATTCTACCATGTATCATCATCAAATTCTGCCCGGTATCATCATAATATAGTAAATCTACCCTCGTCAAAGCTTGTTAAAAATTCCTTTAATTTAGCATTAAATTTGATATCATGGCTCAAGATCTTGTACTCAAAATTCATCTGATCCTATATTAGACTTGATATCATATCTTAAGATCCTATATTAGATTTTGGTACAGAGCTTAGATTTTAGAACCAGAGCCCGAAATCCTTCTGATTCTGCATCAATATTACTTTTAAGGTATAGTAAGATATATATATTCCTGGATTATAATAACGTAAACCTCCTTAGGTTAATTATTATATGTATTTTTGCATCAATCCATTATGGTAACAAGATTGAAAGCACTTAAATGCATAAACAACATTTTGGGATAGAATAGATTTATAAATTTGTCATCCCTTGGAATAAATTTCATAATCCTAGATAAAGAAATTTCTTCGCTCTACTCGTACCCTTAGACATGAAAACATCCGCTAACCTCGTCTTCACTATATTTTTGCTGCTCATTTATAGACAACTGGAGCGGGTTAACTATGAGTGAGCTTCTTAGTAATTAGTGGCCCAAAATTGCTTCTTGATTTTTATTTGTTAAATCAATTCTTGCAATGGTTAAAGATAGTTATCAAGTGATCTAAACCATAATTTCAACTAATTAGAATTTAGCTTATAGATTTTGAATTTTTCCTATTTATTGAATTATTTCTGTCATATGTTATCATCATATTCTATCATATATCATCATCATATTTAGTAAATCTACCCTCATCAAAATTTGTTAAAAATCCCTTTAATATAGCATTAAATTTGATATCGTGGCTCAAGATCTTGAGCCAGATTTTAACATTAAAGCTTAAAATCCATCTGATTCTATATCAAATTTGATATCATATCTTAAGATCCTATATAACATTTTGGTACGAGAGCTCAGATTTTAGAACCAAAGCCCGAAATCCTTCTGATTTTGCATCAATATTTCTTGTAATGTATGGTAAGATATATATTTTCCTAAATTATAATTACATAAACCTCCTTAGGGTTATTATTATATGCATTTTTGCATCAATCCATTATGGTAACAAGATTGAAAGCACTTAAATGCATAAATTATATGTTGGGATGTAGAATAGATCTATAATTTTGTCATCCCTTGGAATAAATTTCACAATCCTAGATAAAAAAATTTATTCACCCTACTCATACCCTTAGTTATGAAAACATCCGCTATAATCGTCTTCACTATATTTTTGCTGTTCATTTACAGACAACTAGAGTGGGTTAACCATGAGTGGGCTTCTTAGTAATTAGTGGCCCAAAATTGCTTCTTAATTTTTATTTGTTAAATCAATTCTTGTAGTGGTCAAGATGGTTATAAAGTAATCTAAACCATAATTTCAACTAATTAGAATTTAGCTTATGGATTTTGAATTTTTTGTATTTATTTGAATTTTTTAAATTCAACTTTATTTTATAAGTGTTAAATTTTTACATAGTCAATCATTAATCGTAATTTAATTGCATAAATCTTTAGTATTTTCAATATGACGGATAGAGGTAGATCTACCGACGATATACAGAGTGAGCAGGGACGTAGCCCTGCTGCATCAGATCACATGAGCTTTGGAGATGGAGAGTTCGGATCTCCATACATCGCACAGCCTTCGATCTCTCCACTAGTCGGTAGTGATCCTACATGGGTATTACCATCCAGCCGATCGGCACATACCTCCAAGAGTTCTTCCACCATCGGCCGCACCATACTTCGACTGGATGCTCAGGGGCTGTAAGTATATACTAATTAAAAATATATGTTTATGTTTTTAAGTCAATTACTTATAAACGTATATTTTTTTAATAGATTTATTGAGCAGCATCATGTATCGAGCCACATCAGCTTCGTATTTTAGAGGCGTGCAGATCCCAGTGGCTATGATTGGCGCCACGTATCTGCAGCTACGAGGAAGTTTTATTTTTCTGAGTTTTAAGTAAACTTATTAAATACAATTTATCACTGATATAAAATTTCTTAATCTTAATAAATTCTGAAACTAACTATTTATTTTAATATAGAAAAAGTTTACGTGGGACCCTGCTAGCCATGATGCCATTAGGGCAGCATGGGAGGCTCTTACGGGACACCGATACTCCGACATGCCAGCACGAACCGCCGATCTAAGAGGGACGGTCCTGGCACGGGTCTCTCCCACCACACTTCGGGCTCCATTTCAATTCAGAAGCACAGACATCGTATGGTAAGAAAACATAAATTATTTAATTACTAATTTAGTTATTAACAAATATTTGCATTAATATCAATTTTTTTATTGTTATAGTCTGAGCAGGAGGGTGGAGATCCTGGTGAGTTTCGTCTATTCAGGGCAACACACACCAGGAGGGATGGTTCCTGGGTCGATACGCGATCACGGGAGGTTGCGGTAAGAAATTAGCTTTATGTAGTATCTGTTTAATTTTTAAAATTTAATTTAGAGAAATTTATTGATTCATTTATTGTTGATTTTATAATTCAAAGACATGAGTCGAGGAGCTTCGCTCCCAGGCATCGTAGGTCGACTCCACTGATGGGGAGACGCCCGTTGAACTCTCAGCAGAGGAGAGTCGACGTGTGTTTTTGGAGGCTATTAGTGCCCAGTCGCGAGACCGCAGGGTCTATGGTCTACGCACTAGAGCTTATGTATATTTTCCCCATCAAGCCTCCAGCTCGCGATATTCTGGTGATATTCCTGCCGAGAGTTTAGACAACATTCGGAGATCTATTACGGAGGAGGTTCAGCAGGAGTTCAAGCACGAGTTCGAGCAGCGTATGCGAGGCTATCAGCAGGAGCTTGCAGACGTGCGAGATCAGATGCATCAGTTGCAGGATATGGTTAGCCACATGTCGCAGGGTTTCTAGCCTCCACATGATCGCGCGGATTCTTAATATATTTTTTTTTTACTTTTTATATTTTGTACATGAAAACTTCAAAATTTTAATATATTAATTATTTTTGGAAATTGAATGATTATTGTTTGGATCAATATGAGTGAAGAATGTTTCGATCAATATTTAAATGTAACGAAATTGTATTAACCATTTTAATTTATAATATTTTATTTTTAAAAAAAATTAATTAGTGACGCATTATCGACTAAAATTACATCGCTAATATTTTTAAAATATTATTATTAAATATTACGATGCAATGACCTGGCATCGTAATATTTTTAAAAAAATTTAATTAGCGACGCATTAGCGACTGAAATTACATCGCTAATATATCTAAATATATTATTATTAAATATTGCGATGCAACTAAATGCATCGCAATATTTAATAATAATAATTTATAAATATTAGCAATGCAATTTAAGTCACTAATGCATTGCTAATTAATTTTTTTTAAAAATAAATTAATTAATTAGCGATGCAATTATGATGAGGTTTTCAATCGTAAATATTTTTAAAAAATTATTTTTAAAATTAGCGACGCATGTATGTTGCATCGCAATATATTGCGACATATTTAATTGCAACGTAATATATTGTGACGCATTTATTGCATCGCAGAGAGTCGCTGTTAAGCGACGCAATTGCAATAAATTGAGATTACGACGACATTCGTAGCCACGCCACAATTGCATCGCTATAGGGTGTTTAGCGACGCATTTAGGCATCGCTATATTTAAATTTTCTTGTAGTGATTTATGGACTTAAGCAAGCATCTAGGAGTTGGAACATACGATTTGATAATGTGATCAAATCTTATGGCTTTGTTAAGAATAAAGAAGAACCTTGCATTTATAAATGGGTTAACGGTTCTGTTATTGTATTCTTATATTATATGTGGATGATATTCTCTTAATTGGGAATGATGTCCCTGATAGAGATATAGACTAAAAGATATGCTTTATGTTATATCTTTATATTTTAATGAGAATTCATTTTGAGCAATGTGTGTCATTTACTATATATGTGCATGTGTCTAGTATTTACAAAGAGTATTTGATCTAGTGTGTAAAGTACGGCTTACACACAGAAGACTAGATCATCGGTTCTTTTGGAATACAAGTTTATTATTCAAGTTTCAGATGGAATTGGACACACCATCAGTAGAACTGTAGCACAAATTTTTAGTAGGTCTGTCTTGACTACGGAGAATGGTTTATTCTAACTATTTGTGCTAGTACACTTTGTGTGTATTGAACAAGACCCAGTTGAGTTAATTATTTTATACTGACTTTATAAAATAATTTAAAACTCATGAATATTATGATTACTTATGCTCTTAATCCGAATTCTATTTCTAGACACGTGTATGTAGTGATTATTGCTTTGATTACACATAGAGTGAGATTCTATATGAGTCAATAAACTCAGTGGGTTGGGCAATAATATTATATATGGTGAATATTAATAGTTGAAGGAAACCACGTCCTGATAAATTGGATTGATGATATCCCCTTGAGGAAGCTTATAAGTTTTGATTGTAACAAATCTTGCAAGTGGATTTTGAATCCGATACATCAAATAAGTTAAGTGGATAAGTCTCAAGGATAATAAAAGTTAATTAAATTATATTATCAGTAATTAAATTTAATTGGTGGATATCTATAATCTTAATGTGGGGAGATAATAAGTATTTAATATTAAAGGCTCGAAAATATAAATTCGAATATGATTAGGAGTACAATTATAATTCTTTAGTAGAATGAATTGTAATTTACGTAATTGAATCCTAACTCGAGGTAGGATTGGGAGATTTAATTGCGTGGGAAGTCCTTTTCATATTTTCCTATTGGTCCCTGTTGTAGCCCTATAAATACCCTCTCAGTTGGTTGCTAGGGTTAAGGTTTTGAGAACAGTTTTGGAGAAAGAAAAACAAGAAACCCTAGGACGGCCAAGAGATCCCACCATCTTGTGAGAGAAGGAAGGTATTTTCGGGAATACGGCGGAAGGCTAAAAGGTTGAAGTCGAGCAATCGAATCAAAGTGTTCCAAAGTTCAAATCTGAAGGTATGATCTTGTACTCATAGATTAGAACGGTAAAAGTTTTTTTGTATTACTCATATATGCTATAGTCATGATCTTGGGGGTATTCTGCATTCCCCAATAGTCCCTGCATTACAAGGAATAAAGACATGGTTATCATCATAATTCTCCATAAAAGATCTGGAAGAAGCATCATACATCCTAGGGATGAAGATCTATAGAGATAGATCTAAAAGGATGTTTGGTTCATCCCAATCTACGTACATTGACACCGTGCTAAAGAGGTTTAGCATGGAGAATTCCAAGAAAGGCTATCTTCCAATAGGCCATGAAATTCATCTTTCTAAGAAGGATTGTCCGACAACTCCTAATGAAAGAGAACGTATGAGTCAAATTTCATATACTTTGGCAGTGAAATCGATTATGTACACCATGATATGTACAAGACCAGATGTGGCATACTCACTAGGAGTAGTGAGTAGATACCAATCTAATCCAGGAGAAAAATACTGACAAGTTGTTAAGACAATCCTTTAATATTTGAGAAATACTAAGGACCAGTGGTTAGTCTATGGAGAATCTGATTTGAAACTTGTTGGATATACTGATTTCAGTTTCCAATCAGATCATGATGATAGCAAGAGTGTGTCGGGTTTCGTGTTTATCCTGAATGGTAGAGCTGTTTGCTAAAAAAGTTCCAAGCAATATACAGTGGCAGATTTAGTGTGCGAGATAGAGTACATCGCTGCATCAGATTCTACGAAAGAAGCTGTATGGCTGCAAAAGTTTCTCTCTGAGCTTGGAGTGGCATCTTCAATAGATGGACCAGTCCTGTTGTACAGTAATAGCACTGGTGCCATAGCTCAAGAAAAGGAACCACGAGCACATCAGCGCACCAAGCACATACTACACCAGTTTCATCTTATTCAGGAGATTATAGAATGAGGTGACATAAATCTTTAAAAGATTAACAAAAAGGAAAACCTAGGTGACCCATTTACTAAAGTACTCAGCATCAATGAGTTTGACGACTATAAGTTGAAGATGGGTATTAGATACTGTAATGAGTGGCTTTAGGCTAAGTGGGAGTTTGTTGGGAATTGTATCCTAAAGCCAATTATTTGATGATTGTGCTAATGTAAATTACATATAAATTGATATATTAATAAAAGTTATTTGGCAGTTTATTCATTACAAGAACATCTTCTTAAAACTTCTAATAGTAATGAAGCCCTCAGGATCTTCTTTCATGATAAAGGAGGATTTATCTTTGAAGGTCCTCAAAAGAGTTTGCGACCAAATGATATACTATGAAAGGGCCATAGTACTATCAATTATAGAACGTTGTATATCATATTTGTTGGTTGTCCTCTTAACCAAGGAGTGTAGAGACACTGGTATGACATACAGGTGAAAGTGTAGAAGTACATTTCACCGAACGTGACTCATTTTCGGATACTCTGCTGTCAAGAGTTAATCCGAGAAGATATGGGTATAAGTATCCTTTAGACTTGAAGATCACAACCGGTGACTTGCAAGCAACTCATTGTACTTAGGTGCCGGACCACCTAGATTTCTAATCCAGCTATGAAAGGTTACTTGGTGCAGTCAAGTACTTGTGGTAGTCAGTTGTGGATCAAGATGGAATTTAACTATCCCATTAAAAGGAGAAATGTTTGTGTTTCAATTTAGCAAGACCTTGGCCAAGGCACTTCATGTGAAAGTCACATGATCACTAAAGTTGAAATCACTTTATGGATTTGCTGTTTAGAGTTGACAGGCTCTTAAGCCATCCTTAGCATTTATCATCAAAAGATGAATTATACGGTAACTGTTTCTTAGGGTTCTTGGAGTTTGCTTAGCAACTCTTCAACCTATCCAGACGTCGGGTTCCATTGCTAGATGGGCACATCGATTAGTATAGAAAGTTATTCCTATGCTACCGCTTAGGTTCGAACCTAGAGAGTCACACGCATAGAAGTTTCCTAGGATGATCTATTTGCTGATCAATGATTGAGAATCCTATATGATTTAATTAATCAATTTGATTAATTGAATTATCTCAATTGGGTTAAGTACAAGTGAATAAGATTCAATTTAGTTTAAGTCTATTAGAAGGACTAGTCAATTTCAAATATTGATTTGAAATTAGACTTGATTTGGATTTAAATAGATTCAGGACTAGTCAAATTTGATTTGGGCTAGGACCATGATCTTAATAGGTTCAGTCCAATAAATTCAAATCAGCTTAAACCAAAACCTGAACCTAAACCTCTCGCATAAGTATCTTACATGATGAGATAACTAAAATCTAAGAGATTAAATTCACATGTAGAATTTAATGTAAAATATTAATCTTCTCCAAACGGTTTCGTTGAAATTCTAAAGTGTTAGAATTCATATGGAATAAATATGCCTCTTTAAATCAACCAGGTGATGGAATTCTAAGTGTTAGAATTTACATCTCTTTCATTTTCACCGAATGTCGGAATTAACCAAACGCTGCGTCTCTTTGGTTTTCACCGAACATCAGAATTAATCAAATGCTGCATCTCTTTGGTTTTCACTGAACGGCAAAATTCTAAGTGTTAGAATTCAAAGGGCTGGCTAAAATGAGGCTATAAATTAGAGGACATCCCTCACCATATTACAACGACGAAATGTTATGGATTGAATTTCTAAAGAGTTAGAATAGAAAATCCTAGCGTAATTCTGGTGTCACCGAAAGTTTGGTGGATCTTGAAAGAAGATTCAAGTGAAAGGATTCAAGATCAGCAAAGTTATTTTTCCACAAGCTAGCACTCCTGGGAATCCAATCATTCGGGGCTTCGTGCGGACGATACTAGAGGCCGGACGATTGAACGGCTGGAGAGCAATAAGGATTTATCTACTGTTCTTAAGGTAAGTGATTTGATCCCTAGATCTTAAGGCGGGCTTCAAGATAAGTAGTATGACTTCTCATCTTGATGTTTTTATTTATATGCATATTTTAGATCAAACGATCCAATATATAAGGCAAAGATATGATTTTGATGTATGTTAGATAAATTAATATGTAATCTTTAAGTTTCGTATTGATAATTATTATTAAAATTATTAAATATGCATGCTTCGGAGTTTATTTCTTCCTTCACTATCGTTATGTGTACCAAAATTTAAAACTATCAATCTCTTTTGCTTTTTCATCTATTCACTTGGTCTCCTATAAGTAAGCTATGTTAAGTATCTTTCTAATCATTTTATCTATTAGTTCCATTAGCTTTCTTATTAATGATTCTATATTTCAAATTGCTAAATGTATTTTATTTTTTTTTTTATTTTTATTTCATTAGTTGAACTTCTTTATCCATATCTGTTCATGAAAGTGTGAGAACCCTTACTTATTTTTTTGTCACACCCGAGCACCAATGTAACGTATCGCTTTTAGGAACCATCCTAACTACTTTTGTCATGTTCACTACATCCAGAGTTCGATGCAATGTGTTACTTCTGAGAAGATGCTAGCTTTATTGATTTTCTCTATTGGATGCATATTCGTAAAGTGCGGCCGTAGTTTTAGCTGTCAACCTATTGTAACCCCCCTTCTTTGTCTGAGCTTGAAACCGGCTATGTGTAAAAAAATTCATACATAAACAAAGTTTGTCTACTTCTTTCATGTATAATATAATACTATATTATATAGTCATTCATAGAAAAATTATAATACAAAAATTATAATACTATACTATATAATATGAAATTGATATAAATATAACTACATGGAACAGATAGTTTCTAAAAATTATAAAAATAAGAATTAATTTAGAGATTCTTTTCATATTTTAAAAAATTACTTTATATTTAAGAATAAGCTGTGAAATGATCGAGCATATGACTAGTAATAATTTAAGCATAATTATTATTTTAAATGCAAGTTTACATGAGGAATATATAATTACCATTTCTATTTATGCCTTATGGGTGATGATATTGGTGTTATTGAAAATGATTTCTATGTTCCTCCAACTAGGAATATATATGTATGTATGTATATATATTAAATATATATTTTAAAAAATAATATTTGTTTTGTGTGGCAGATTATATTTGGTAAAAAGAAAAAAGTGTTTCAAAATAAAAACAAGTTAAGGAGTTAGGCCCACTGTCCTTAAGGAGATTTGGTCCCCTTCTCGTGCAAAAAAAAATTGGAACCAAAAACTCCAACGATCTCAATAGGATGCCCATCAATAGGAGGCAGTCTTCAAGAAAGAAGGAATAGAGAGTTATTGTTATTTTTTTTTCATTCTATGAAAGGATGCCCTATCTATAGATCCTTTTTTTTCTTAAAATGGCGGGCGTTTGGGCTTTTAAAAATTGCCAAACATTTTGATTTTTAAAAATGATTGAGCATTTTAAAATTTTGATTTCTAAAAATGATTGGGCGTTTTAAAAATGGTCAGACGTTTGGGATTTTAAAAACGGCCGACGTTTGTTTTTTTTAAATGCTAAGTGTTAACAATCCCCCATAAAAAATAAAAATAAAAGAATAATAAATAAATTATCAAATTTAGTAAGCAATTTTAAAACTTTAAAATTTTACTGTACCTTCTAGGTTTAAACTTGCATTTTTTATAAAATACATATAGTATGAAGATAAACCGATCATAATGCGGGTTAGCACTATCTAGGCCATGCGCTTACCTTGATTTTTATGAGAGTTACTAGGGATTTGTTCCAGTCTCATAGTCACTAAGGTAAATCCTCAAGGGTACATGCAACGGAATCGTACCTCGCTGAATTTACAGCCTTGGATCTATTAAGAGCTATGCTCAACCTAACCGTCACAATAAAGCACCACACCATAGGGAAGGGATGAATACAGACTCCTAAAGTGGTGCTTCCAAATATCACCTCAGAGATCGTTTTTCTTTGAACCTTAACCATGGGGTTACCATGCCTCAGAGATCGTTTTTCTTTGAACCTTAACCATGGGGTTACCATGATGATAGGGGTCTAGTGATTAATATATGGGCTTAAGCCTCACCCCCCTCAATGTCTCAAATACCTAAGCCTTCGAAAGGCCTTTGGTTAAAAGATATGCCAAATTATGTTTTGATCTTATATTTTTAAAATATCCTCTTTTACATTTCTGAATAACTTAACTACTTGAACAATTTGAAGGACTGCAACGGTAATAACTACTTGAGCGTGCATGCACAATTAGGAAAGAACAACTTAAACCATTTGTAGCATTTTATATACAAATTATAAATAATGGACTAATGATATGGGCAGTAATGTCCATTAAATAGAGAAAGATTAATTATGCCACATGAATAATAATAATTGATCATGCTACTTCACAAAAGGTCCATAAAATATAATATAATCCATGTTGTGCTTACCCTCACAATACTGAGACTACTTCATCACATCAAAGACTCAACTGATGGCATTAAACATTTTAACTTTTCCTTTGGTAAAATTAGCTAAAAGAAACCACCAAACTATAAGGCCATCCTTATCTTAGCGAAATAACTATCACTATCACCTTAATAACAATATTTAGGATTGCAACAATAGTAGTTAAGCAAAAATGATCTCATGACATAACTAACAATCATATCATACACAACATCATACACTATAATTAACATCGCCAACATGAGAAGATATGGACGTGATTCATATATGAACGCACCATACACACATAAATAAAAAAAATATAAACTATTTAATGTGAATAACAAAACAAAAAAAACATCGAAAGGCCAACCATCTAATATTTTCCCTTCTCCTATTTAAATCACGGCAGGATCTGATAAAGATTCCATTTCTTCCACTCAAAGAAGTGGACTATTCATTCAAATCAAGAGGTAAATGAAAACAAAAAAGATAACAACTTTTAAACCCACGAAGAGATTAGATCGCATCCAAACCAAGAGATCATATGGCATCCAAAATCAAATCTCCTTTAGATTGTTGTTGAAAATGATTCCTATGTTCCTCCAACTAGGAATATATATATATATATATATATATATATATATATATATATATATATATATATAGAAAATAATATTTATGGTGTGTGGCCGATTATATTCGGTGAAAAGAAAAAATTGTTTCAAAATAAAATTAAGTTAAAGAGTCTGCTACTCTTCTCGTGAAAAAAAAAATCATAAAAAATTTGACCACACGCAACGTCCGTAATATTCAAGAAAATAGAAAGAAGGAATAGAGAGTTATTGTTACTTTCATTTTTTTTTTTTTTTTCCTCATGCAGACCTTTTTTTTTAATGATGGGCATTTGGTTTTTTAAAAACAACGGGGCATTTGGGTTTTTAAAAATGGCCTGGGTTTTTAAAAATGGTCGGGCGTTTGAGATTTTAAAAACGGTTGGGCGTTTGGGATTTTAAAAACAGCCGTCGTTTGTTTTTTTTAAATGCTAACGCTTCGGCGTTAACAATTGGAAAGGCTTAATTGCTTAATTTGATTTCTATATTAGGGCAGGTTTATAAATTTATCATTCATTCTAATAAATTTGTTTTCCCTAAAGGAAAAAAATTCTTCACCCTCAAATATGAAAACATCCGCTCTTCTCAGCTTTGCTATGTTTGTGCTGCTCATGTCTAATGGTGAGAATTTATTTCTGCTTTATTTTTATTCCTATTTTTGTATGTGTATCAAAGTTTAAAACCATTAACCTCTTTTACTTTTCATCTATCCACTTAGTCTCCTACAAGCAAGCTCTGTTAATTATCCTTTAGTCATTTTATCTATTAGTTTCATTAACTTTCTTATTAATGACCCTATATTCCAAATTATTAAATATATTTTCTCTTCTTTTTTATTTTTATTTTTATTTTTTTGGTCAAACTTTTTTATCCATATCCATTCATGAAGGTGTGGGAATTTTAACTTATTTTTCATCACACCCATGCATCGATGTGATGTATTGTTTCCAAGGACCATCCTAGCCACTCTTATCATTTCCCTTACATCTGAATCATGCAGCATGTTGCTTCTAAGAATATGCTTGCTTTATTTATTTTTTTATTGAATTTATATTCATAAAGTGCAGCTATAGTTTTATGCTGGTCGGCAATCTATTGTAACCTTCCTTCTTTATCTGAGCTTGGAATCGAATGTGTGAAAAAACTCATACATAGACCGAGTTGGTATACTTTTTCATGTACAATATAATACTATATTATATAGCTATTCATGAAAAATTATAATACAAAATTTATAATACCATACTATATAATATGAAATTGATATAAATATATTTATATGAAAAGATAGTTTCTAAAAATTATAAAGATAAGAATTAATTTAAAGATTCTTTTCACATTTTAATATATTACTTTATATTCAAGAATAAGCCGTGCAATGATCAAGCATATGACTAGTAATAGTTTAAGCATAATTATTATTTTTAGTGCAAGTTTACAAGAGGAATATATTAATTAGCATTTCTATTTATGCCTTGCCAACTATTATGGGTGATGATAGTTTGATTTCTGAAATAGAGTAGGTCTATAAATTTATCATCCATTCTAATAAATTTGTCTTCCCTAAATGAAAAAAAAAAAAAAAAAATTCTTCACCTTACTTGTACCCTCAAATATGAAAACGTCTGTTCTTCTCAGCTATGTTTGTGCTGCTGCTCATTTCTAATGGTGAGAATTCGTTTCACTTCCTTTCCTCTCTTGAGAGAATTATTAAGGCTATTAATTCTACTTTCTTTTCAGACATTGCGCTTATTGCTTTCTTTTAAATTCTAAAATAAAATTATGTAAATTATGAGAAAATTTCTGAGCTTGTTAGACTTTATCTCCCTTACTCTGTTTGGATTTAAGACTTATCTATCACTCCCTCTTCAATATACATTACATTACATGTGCCGGATTATTAGTCCAGTGAAACATGTACGTGGAAACCAAGGGTCATGTTTCCGAACAAAATATTGGCCTTTAACATAAAGGCTGGATGGCCGAGGGCTATTACGTCAGTCGTTCAAGAAGCAGAAACTATACTTTAATTAATTGCTATCGTAATGAGAGATTAAAAACCGGGCCTAAGCTAATTAGTTGTCTTCACTGGTCGCTCACTCAGCTTTCTAGTGGATGATCACATAACCTTTTCTACGTTTAGAATTTACCATCTTTGACGCATAATAATTAACGACAAGTTTGTATCAGGTTTGGTCGTTGAGGTTGGTGGCAAAAAGTGCGATTCAAGCGTGACGGTTCTGGAATGCAACAAAGCATACTGCAGTAATATTTGCTCCAAAGAACACCCCGGGGCTCATGGATCCTGCGCCAGCTTAACCAAATGTTGTTGCCACTACAAAAAACATTGAATCAAAAAAAGAATATTTGGCGCATTTATGTTCCAAAATAAACGAGCTGCAAATGTAATATCTTTCATGATATTAGGTTATCATTCAATGCAAGCAGACTATCTTTAAAACGTTGCTATGAAAATTCTCTCCCTCTTTCCCTCCCTCCCTCCCTTCCTCACGTTTTAAAATAAAATTATATAAATCATAAAATTTGTCTGATGCTGTTATTTTTATTTTTTTATTTCTAAAAAAAGTAAGAAATTTTTAATTAAATATTTTATAAAAATAAAAGACCATAATTTTTTTTTTTCTATCACCAAAGCCAACACATCCTCCACTACCCCCATCTCTCCTATTACTAACGCTTTATTTGTTGATTTGAAAAGTTTTAAAATTAAAAAAAAAACTGTAAAGGACCCACGTGGGCATTAAATGCTCGCGTGAAGGAACGTTGGAAGAATACTCGTCAGCGAGCGTTCCATGATTCTGTTGTTGCCAGAGCTTATAAGCTATTTATGAAAGATTTATTTAATTTTTTATTATTATATTTATATTATTTTTTTGGGCATCTAAAGGTTTTCTTGAGTTTACATCTTCATACGATCATGCTCATGATAGAATGATCGGATCAAACCGTACCTTAAAGATAAATTATCTATAACCTAAATAAGAGAGCAAAAACTTATCATTAGAACAGTGTCTATATGCTACATCTTCAGTATATTTGCCACCATCATAATCATTGCCGTCACCATCTCAACAATCAACATCTCAACAATCAAGAATGACAATTTCGATTCGTGAAGCCGGCTTCATCTCACGCCCTATCTTATTTGGAACGAGGATTCTTCTGCAGGGATGAAAATAATTAAGTTATTCTTGACTTTAATCATTGGCATCTCTAATATTGGATGAAAAGAAGGGCATGCACTCTTACACGCCGGAAATAAATCCATTAAAGCATAGTGTTGAGAATTGTTGGAAATACTCATTTCCATTATTATTTAATGGGTCAAGAAATGCTCATCTTTAGCACACTTTTTATTAACGCCTCCAAGATCGCAGTAGGTTGCCTCACATTCCTAAATAGTTCTCAGCTACTACAATAGTGCCTTGACCTTTGGAGATATATATATGTTGACGAACGACAGCCACGTACGCCTCTCGAACTCCTGATCACGTTGGACTCAAAATCCACCTCTCAAGAGATCCTTTACGTTGGACTCAAAATTCACAGCTCAAGAGATCCTTTGAGGCTAAAAATGAGTGTGTGAGACAAGAAAGATGGTTTTAATATATCTAGTGAAAAGAGCATGGTGAGCAAAAATGACTAGAGATGTATTGCCCAACGGTCATGATTGATACGGCTATATGAGATAATCCTAAAAGTTGATTAGACAAAGATGGATTGATATAAGTGTTCAAAGAAGTTTATTCACGAGCATATTTTAAGTTTGTAATTTATATCCCGAGCAATCATGTACACAAGTTGCATATAATTATGAACACAAATTTTTAACTTAGTGTTTTTTTAAGTACTACTCAGAGTGAATCTCTTGAGTGATTGAGAGTACTTGATCAAGTGTGATTAGTTTTTTTTTAGGAAAGAGACGAAATCAAATTGTATTGCTTGTGTATTGCGTTAGTTATATGTTAACTTATAATAGCATTTTCACTATGTGTCACTATGTATGAGTTTTATCAGATCGCACACCCAACTACACTACATGAAAAGAGAGGTGAATAGAAGTTATGAGTTAAGGTTAGGAGTATTGTTCTTGTGTGGACAAATTAATGGGAGATTGTGGGCTTCCACTATGTATCACTAGTGCCAGGCCAAGCGTCCAACAATACATTGCCTCCGATGCTATGGAGACTCTGGTAGCCTCTATTGTTGCCAACGATACATTGCCTCCGATGCTCTGGAGACTCTGGTAGCCTTCGTCGTCGTCGTTGATCCGTTGCTTTTGCTATCTACCTAAAACGAGGTGAGTTTCCGTTATATGGCTAACAGATGCAAAGCCAATTCTTTAAGGGGGAGCAAATTGCAAACAATAAACTTGAATCAAGAGAACTTATGAATCTGGCTCGACTTTTATATTGAAGTCTTTTAGTTGGTGATGTGAAGACTTCTTCTAACTCCGAACATGAAACAGTGTTATTCCATTATAATTGAATATTGAACTTTTGTAGAAGACTTGTCGGTCAGATTTATCAAGTTGAACAATTTTTCAAATTCGATCTAACCTTACAAGAATAGAAAGTTTCCCTAGACTATTTGTATCTAAAGAAAGAAGCATCATGTTGGGACTAGTCAATGAAGAAAAGCTAAAATACACTGATATAAAAGAAATTTGTGGAGGGATTATGCACTTGCTTTACATGGGAGAACTCATGAAGCAATCTCAAACCATTACTGTTCATGAATATCAAACCTTATTTGAATAACTAGTTAATCGAACTATAGGCCAGGGTTGACTGAAGAATATTTTTTTAAGTTACTTAGTAAGTGGGCTTAATGAAGAATTGAAGCATAAAATTCTAATATTTTGATCAACTAATATAAGTCAAGCAATTGGATTGTCTCATCTCAAGCAAGAGCAATCACTTACCATGCACCAATAAAATAAGGTTAGTCACATCATACCTCCTACTCTTATCTCCAATAATATCTACATCAATCAAATGATTGACAACAATGGAGGCTAAAGATAAGGATCAATGTTATAAGATATAACTATTTGTAATTTGAATATTGATTTAGTCCTGAATAGAGTATAGTGGAGGAAGCAGATTCATGTAGCCGACCCCAAGTAGTTGGGAAGGCTTAGATGAGTTGAGTTGAGTTGGGTTAGATGATGAATCAAAGTTGGAATTAGATGATAAAGAGTTGATTGAAGATTGTCCATCAACAATTTATATGCATGCTATGACTAGTACTTTGTCTCCTCAAATAATGAAAATTATGATAGAACATATAGCAGTTCAAAGAAAGCTTCACTAACACTAAAATAACTAAGGTTTTTGATAAAAACTTAGCTCCATGATGTTTACATCAAGTAACATTTTAGTGCACCATGAATAACTCAAATGAAGGTCAAATGAAGAAATTATAAGCTAATTATAGAAGTATTGATGCTAACGAGCTTTCAGAAAATTTTGAATATCCCATTATGTGATGCACGGAGGAAAGGATGATTTTTCTTTTACTTTGTCTAAACTTCTATTTCTTATCTCAAAATTTATTTTGTATGACTAAGAAGTCAATTAGGAGTTAGGAATCTATTGTTAACAATTTATTAATAAATATCTTTTTCTTTAGAAGATTTTAACCTACAAGAACTATGAAGTCTTTTTGTTAAAGATATCTCCCTTTATTAATGAACCTTGATTGTATTCTATTTAGATGATCAATTCTACTTATGCTTTTTACTAACACAATT
>UESW01001661.1:78629-224651 GCA_900491605.1 Calamus simplicifolius
AAGAACCCAAAATACATTATGTCGCACCTCACTGCGACAGCAATACTCGCATCGATAGTCAATGTGGTATGCAATTGAGATCCGATGGCCCACCATTTCCTATCGCTCGCCAATGAACATGCGATCCATTGCCCAAAGCTGTGATGTAATCTAAATTGTCCCAAATCTGAACATAAAGTTTGCATGAAGAATCGAAGCATAAAGTTTGCATGTTTTGAACAACAAATATAAGTCAAACAATTGGACTGTCTCATATCAAGCAAGAGCAATCACTTACCTTATATAATGTTTACATGAAGTTAGCTTTTCAATGTATCTTGAATAACTCAAAATGAAGGTCAAATAAAGAAATTATAAGCTAATTATAGAAGTACGGATGCCAATGAACTTTTAGAAAATTTTGAATATCCAATCCTGTGATGCATGGTGGGGAAGGATGATTTTTCTTTTCCTTTGTATAAACTTCTATTTTTATTTCAAAATTTATATTGCATGAATTAAAAGTCAATAAGGAGTTAGGAATCTATTTTTATAAATTTATTTAATAATTATCTTTTTCTTTAGAAGATTTTAACTTTATGAGAATAAGAAAGTTTTTTCGCTTAAGAGATCTCATTTTATAAACAAACCTTGATCGTATTCTATTTTAATGATCAATTCTATTGATGCTTTTTTCTAACTTTTTGTATTAAAGAATAAGATTTGCCTCCTATAATGGAAATCATAGCCCCATGAATTCAAAAAATTAGCCCAAGCACTTAAGAATTTAGCCAAAGAACTTACCACCTTCTCTTGATCTCCTGCATTCAATTAGAAAATATGTGAGACATCTCAGAGTTTTCCTCTAAAAAAATCCTCTAATGCTTAAGTCAACAACTAAGACTAAGAAAAATAGAGCAAACAAAAAAAGAAGAAAATAAGAGAAAAATAGGAGAGACAATGGGTCTTACGTGATTTTTAGTTGTCTGTAAAGTTGACGCCTTGGTTCTTTATTTACAGACAACTAAAGTGAATTAACCATAAGTGGGCTTCTTAGTAATTAGTGGACCAAAATTACTTCTTAATTTTGATTTGTTAAATCAATTCTTGCAGTGGTTAAAATGGTTATAAAGTGAACTAAAACATTTAATTTCAACTAATTAGAATTTAGCTTATGGATTTTAAATTTTTCTAATTTATTGAACTGTTTCAGCAATATGTCATCATCATATTCTACCATTTATCGTTATCATATTCTGCCAGGTATCATCATCATATTTAGTAAATCTACCCTCATCAAAGCTTGTTAAAAATTCCTTTAATCTAGCATTAAATTTGATATCATGGCTCAAGATCTTGTACTAGATTTTAACATTAATGCTCAAAATCCATCTTATCCTATATTAGATTTGATATCATATCATAAGATCCTATATTAGATATTGGTACAAAAGCTCAGATTTTAGAACCAAAGCCCGAAATCCTTCTAATTCTACATCAATATTACTTCTAAGGTACGGTAAGATATATATTCCTAGATTATAATTACATAAACTTCCTTAGGGTAATTATTATATATATGCATTTTTGCATTAATCCATTATGGTAAAAAGATTGAAAGCACTTAAATGCATAAACTATATTTTGGGATAGAATAGATTTATAAAATTATCATCCCTTTGATCAAATTTCACAATCCTAGATAAAGAAATTTCTCACCATACTTGTACCCTTAGATATAAAAACATCCGTTATCCTCGTCTTCACTATATTTTTGCTGCTCATTGACAGATAACTGGAGTGGGTTTATCATGAGTGGGCTTCTTAGAAATTAGTAGCCAAAAATTACTTCTTAATTTTGATTTGTTAAATCAATTCTTGCAGTGGTTAAGATGGTTATAAAGTGATCTAAACCATTTAATTTCAACTAACTAGAATTTTGCTTATGGATTTTGAATGTTTCTAATTTATTGAACTATTTCAACAATATGTCATCATCATATTCTACCATTTATCGTCATCATATTCTGCTAGGTATCATCATCATATTTAGAAATCTACCCTCATCAAGGCTTGTTAAAAATTCCTTTAATCTAGCATTAAATTTGATATCATGGCTCAAGATCTTGTACTAGATTTTAACATTAATGCTAAAAATCCATCTTATCCTATATTAGATTTGATATCATATCATAAGATCCTATATTAGATTTTAGTACAAGAGCTCAAATTTTAGAACTAGAGCCCGGAATCCTTCTAATTCTACATCAATATTACTTCTAAGGTATGGTAAGATATATATATTCCTAGATTATAATTACATAAACTTCCTTAGGGTAATTATTATATATATGCATTTTTGCATTAATCCATTATGGTAACAAGATTGAAAGCACTTAAATGCATAAACTATATTTTGGGATAGAATAGATTTATAAATTTGTCATCCCTTTGAACAAATTTAACAATCCTAGATAAAGAAATTTCTCACCATACTTGTACCCTTGGATATAAAAACATTCGCTATCCTCGTATTCACTATATTTTTGCTACTCATTTATAGACAACTGGAGTGGGTTAACCATGAGTGGGCTTCTTAGTAATTAGTAGCCCAAAATTACTTCTTAATTTTGATTTGTTAAATCAATTTTTGCGTGGTTAAGATGGTTATAAAGTGATCTAAACCATTTAATTTCAACTAACTAGAA
This sequence comes from Calamus simplicifolius, assembly GCA_900491605.1. NCBI lineage: Eukaryota > Viridiplantae > Streptophyta > Magnoliopsida > Arecales > Arecaceae > Calamus > Calamus simplicifolius. The sequence continues at coordinate 81,317 of UESW01001661.1, forward strand.
TTTTGCTTATGGATTTTGAATTTTTCTTATTTATTGAATTATTTCTACCATATGTTATCATCATATTCTACTATGTATCTTCATCATATTCTTGCAGATATCATCATCATATTTAGTAAATCTACCCTTATGAAAGCTTATTAAAAATTCCTTTAATCTAGCATTAAATTTGATATGATGGCTCAAGATTTTGTACTAGATTTTAACATTAATGCTCAAAATCCATCTGATCCTATATTAGATTTGATATCATATCTTAAGATCCTATATTAGATTTTGGTACAAGAGCTTAGATTTTAGAACCAGAGCCCAAAATCTTTCTGATTCTACATCAATATTATTTTAAGGTATGATAAGATATATATTTCCTGGATTATAATAACATAAACCTCCTTAGGTTTATTATTATATGCATTTTTGCATCAATCCATTATGGTAACAAGATTGAAATCACTTAAATGCATAAACTATATTTTGGGATAGAATAGATTTATAAATTTGTCATCCCTTGGAATAATTTTATAATCCTAGATAAAGAAATTTCTTCACCCTACTCGTACCCTTAGACATGAAAACATCTGCTATCCTCATCTTCACTATATTTTTGCTGCTCATTTACAGACAATTAGAGTGGGTTAACCATGAGTGGGCTTCCTAGTAATTAGTGGCCTAAAATTACTTCTTAATTTTGATTTGTTAAATCAATTCTTATAGTGGTTAAGATGGTTATAAAGTGATCTAAACCATAATTTCAACTAATTAGAATTTAGCTTATCGATTTTAAATTTTTCTTATTTATTGAATTATTTCTATCGTATATCATCATCATATTCTACCATGTGTCTTCATCGTATCCTACTAGGTATCATCATCATATTTAGTAAATCTACCCTCATCAAAGTTAGTTAAAAATCCCTTTAATCTAGGATTAAATTTGATATCATGGTTCAAGATCTTGTGCCAGATTTTAACCTTAAAGCTCAAAATCCATCTGATCCTACATCAAATTTGATATCATATCTTAAGATCCTATATTACATTTTTGTACGAGAACTCAGATTTTAGAACCATAGCCTGAAATCCTTCTAATTCTGCATCAGTATTACTTGTAAGATATGGTAAGATTTATATATTCTGAATTATAATTACATAAACCTCCTTTTGGTTATTACTATACATTTTTGCATCAATCCACTATGGATAACAAGATTGAAAGCACTTAAAAGCATAAATTGTATTTTGGGATAGAGTAGATCTATAAATTTGGCATTCCTTGGAACAAATTTCACAATCCTAAATAAAAAATTTCTTCATCCTACTCATACCCTCATATATGAAAACATCCACTATCCTCATCTTCATCATATTTTTGCTACTTATTTTCAATGGTGAGAACTCATATCACTCCCTTCCCCCTTTTACATGGTTATTGATCTATTAGTTCGATTCCTTTTCAAGGATTAAGTCATCGCTTTTATTTCTTTTTTTATATCAAAATAAAATTATATAAATCATAAGAAAATATATCATTGATGATATTGATTTTATTTTTTATTTTCAAAATATTTTAATTATTTTTAAAAATAATGAGTGCAAGGAATTCGTTCTTTAATATTTTTATTAAAAAAATTATGATTTTTAATCATAACCATCAAAATAGTCTCCACCACCAACACATATTTTTTATTCATTTGCTACGATAATTATTGCTACCCTTGTTATTGTGGATGTTGCCGTTATCCATTACTATCATCATTCTTATCTCTGTTACATTACCGGCAGCTTTACCATCACCTCTTTCTTTATCACTAGCACTTCCATCACTGCCTCAATAATATCATCCATAGCATTTGGATTTGTCGTACTTACTTTTTTTAAAAGCATTTTCATCAAACTAAGGAGTTAAATCAATCAAGTCGCAAACATGATGATCGGAGCACAGCCAATTCGAAATGATTCCTTGCGCGGCATCATTGGTCCATGTGTACTCGATTCTTGGTCCATTATGATATTGTTTATAACAATTCAGGACTTCCTAAAAGGCCAATTAGGTAGAATCATTGGGTTCATGATACAACATATATTCAGTATTCTATATTAAGATAAAGTAATCTTAGCTTGGCACATTGGCATCTCTAATCTTTAATGAGCATAAGGGCGTTTATTCTCATGCAGCTGTTGGAATAAATCCAATAAAGCATAATATATATCAAGGATAAATCTATTGGAATACAATTTATTGATAGATGTATGTGGTCCATGCGAAATTTTGGAATGTATTTATTATTTTTAAACAAAAAAATAATAATTTTTATTTTGATGTAAAAGATGGTTATGCCCACCAAAACTGCTGCAAACAAAAACTTGTCCTGCAGCTTAAATTTTTTATTTGCCTCACAACTTAAAAATGAGGCCCAAAATTAATTGTCTTCACCACCTACTCTGATCACTTGTATGGTGTCTTGACTCTCCGGTTAATTTTCACTCGTAGAAAATTTTCATCTTTAAGGCATGTTCGGATAGTAACAAAAATTCTAGCAGATTCGCTGGTCGCGGCATTCAACGTGCTTTGTAGGGCAAGCTTTTATTTTGAAGAATGTCTCCTGGATTGCGCTGCAAAGTGTAACAGTGTTCACAATGGAGCTGCATCATCATGCATCGAGGATCACGTGTGCTGTTGCCTGTGGAAGCAATATTGATGGTTCAAGATGTTACTGCTACAAAAAGAATATATAAATCTTATTTATATGCATGAGAGTTAGCTGCGATGTAGCTAACATAGACGCATCTCCTAAACCGTTTGGTTTACTTGTCAATAAAAGCTGGTCTGCTCTCTCTTTCATTCTCTCTTCTATCCTCAATCCTCTCACCCTTGGTTCTTTCTGAATGGCCACGGACTCTTACATCTATTATCATTCGGACTCGGGGCCATCTCTCTCTCCCTGGCGTGCCGTGTCGGCACGGCGTGGCTGGGCTGGGCCGTGCCGTGCTGGGCCGATGAGCTGGATTTTCGAGCCCGGCATGGCACGGCTACAGTAGGAACCGGGCCGTGCTTGGCATGGCACGGCTACAGTACCATGCCATGCCAAGCACGGCCCGGTTCCTCCTCTCTGCTTTTCATTCTCATCTTCTTGGTTTTTTTTTGTTTTGTTTTTTGGTACAAACGGGCGATCACACTAACCTTGTGTGAGTCAGCCCAGACATATCAGAGTACAAAATCTGCGTAAGAGCAACAGGATAGGGGTCGCCCTGATTACATGTCCAAAAACCCGAATGATGAGCCATCGCCGCTACAACCAGTCAGCCGCCGAATTAACTTTCCGATAGATGTGCCGAACGTGAACTCTGTGGGACTGACACAGAATCGACCAGATATCATGGAGAAGGGGATTGGTTGAACTATGGTCACAGTCACCCATCTGTAGCCACCGAACGACAGAAAGAAAATCCCCTTCAATGAAAAAGCTATAAGCATGGAGCCTTCGAATGGCGTGGGAGATAGCCCACACAGCATAAAGCTCTGCCATCGGGACAAAAAGATCTAAGGAGCCAAACCTGCCAGCCGACAGTAAAGCTCCATCAGGCCCCCGAATAACAAAAGCAGAACCAGCTAGTCTTCCCCGTACACTTCCATCAAAGTTGATTTTAACAAACCCTGGGGGGGGCTCCAAGATATGAAAACCGTACAACGGTTCACTGCCGCAGCAGCAGGGGATCCCAGTGGCCAGGGTTGCATAAATCAATCCCATTGGACAGAAGTGCACTTTCAGCAACCATAGATCTAATCTTTTGCTCTAATCTGTGAGGAGAGATGGAATCATCAGTGAAAATAAGCTGGTTCCGCGACAGTCAAATCTGATAGGCTGTAATAGCTCAAAGAATACTCTGCTGTCGAGTGAAACTCCGAAGATCGTCAAGGAAAGGAAAACATGAAGAACCAGACCCATCCACTCTGCATATGTAACCGACCCTCAACCAAATCCATCTCCATCTAGGGCAAGTAAAGATCGCATGGCCAGTAGTCTCCTCCTCCTCCCCACACAGAGGGCAAGTCGCCACCACTGGGAGACCCCTTCTGGAAAGCAAAGAACAGGAAGGGAGACAATTCACAAAATCTTTCATATAAATAACTGAACCCTGGATGAATCGGGAGCTTCCAGATCCAGGCAGCATCCCTCGATTCCTGGGGCTGGGTTTTGTACTCCTTGATGAGGTCCGTAACAGGAGCCCGAGAGAGACAGGATCTTCGCCATAATCTAGTGTTTGGTATGGGGCCCGGGATAATAGGAATAGAAAGAATCCGTCGAGCAAGCTCTTCCCCAAATAACCTGGTCACCGCCGAGATATCCCAAGAGAAGGGGTCCTGAGTGATGAGCTCCCGAACCCTCATGCCGGGCGGGACATCCATACTAATAAATGTCGGCCAGCGGGAGAGGAAAAGGTCCGAAATCCAAATATCGTGAGCAACATTCACTGCCGATCCGTCCCCAATCACCCAAGATACATTGTTCAGGATAGTCAGAGCATGTCTCTACAGACCTCCTTCCAGAAGAAAGAGTGCCCCCGAATATGTAACAAGTCCATAGAAGTAAACAAAACACCATACCTAGCTTGCGTGAAGGAGCTCCAGAGACAATGAGGATCAAGAATAAATCTTGAGGCATGCCTGGCCAACAACGCCTCTCTCCTAGCAAGCAGAGACTGGATACCCAGAACACCTTCACTCAAAGGCATACAAATGGACTCCCAAGCCAAAAGGTGAAGACCGTGACCGTCCTGCATAGAGGCCCACAGAAAGTTCGAAAACAATGCTCAATCCTTCGCAGGCAAGTAATGGGGACCGCTGCATTAGATAGAAGATACATAGGTAGGGACAAAAGGACATAGCGTATAAGAGTAATCCTCGCCATCATAGATAACCCGGTCACCTGCCATCCGTCCAACCGGTCATGAATACATCGCTCAAGTTTAGTATAATCACTAATACACGGACGTCTGCCCAAGAGAGGGATCCCCAAATAAGATAGCTCATCTGTCTTATTAAAGATACCCAGGGCTTGATGTATAGCATTCCTAGAAGTCCTGGGAGTCTTGGGGCTGAAGCAGATTATGGACTTGTCAACATTGATCTTTTGGCCAGAAGCATGACAATAGCACTGAATGATAGAGGCAAAAGTAACAGCATTATATAGAGAGGCCTGGCCCAAAAGAATACAGTCGTCCGCAAAAAGAAGATGGGAGACAGTGGGCCCCGTTGAAGCAGCCATAAAGGGGGCTATACGACTATCCTGTGTGCCTGATGAAAAGCATGAGAAAGATGATCCGCGGCTAGAATAAACAGAAATGGGGATAAAGGGCATCCCTGCCTCAAACCCATAGTGGACTGGAAAGAAGTGGTCTGCACACCGTTAACTAACAGAGAGAATGATGGCTCCCGGATACAGGCCATGATCCAATCTATAAACAGCTCATGGAAACCAAACTCAAGCAGGGTTTGATGTAAAAAGACCCAACTCATCCTGTAATAGGCTCGCTCCATATCTAACTTCACAGCCATAAGGCACTGCTTGATCGACACTCTCTGCAGATCATGCATAAACTCCTGTGCAATGAGGACATTATCAGAAATACTCCGGCCTCTAATGAAAGCCCCATGTTCAGGAGAGATAAGCTGAGGAATAACGACCCGTAGGTGGAAACTAAAAGTCGCGCGCAAACCTTGTATAAGGTAGTGCAAAGACTGATCGGCCGAAAGTGATGCGGGGAAGAGGCATCAGAACACTTTGGCACCAGTGTGATGAGCATCCGGTTCCAATCAGTAGGAATGGCTTTTGACAGGAAAGCGCTCTGGATAGCCTGGGTGACCTCCTGACCAACAATATCCCAATAATGACGGAAGAATAATGGCGGAAAGCCATCCGGTCCTGGCACCTTATCAGGCCCAAGATCCCATAAGGCCATGCGAATCTCATCAGCACTAATGGGCCTGGTCAGCAGGTTGTTCTGGAGATCAGAGACCTTCACCGCTGAAGGAACCGGGAAGACAAGTGCTCCCATACCTGAAGTCTACGTCCATTTAGATTGAAAGAACTGAAGCAACTGATCCCGAATACTAACAGCATCCTCCTGAGTATTCCCCTCCTCATCAACTAGACGCCGAATCCTGTTGGTTGCCCTTCTCTTCAGGGTAGCTTGATGAAAGAATCTGGTGTTGTAATCCCTCTCCCGAAGCCACTGAACTCTAGATCGCTGCCTCCAGTAGGACTCCTGCTGCAGAAGCAGAGAGTGATGAAGAGCAAGCTTGGATCGAAGAGTGAAGGGATCAGGATCATGGAGATAGCCGTCCCGATCCTCCCTATCCTGAAGGACAGCAATGTCAGCTTCCACCTGCTCGATGTTTCTCATTAGGTTCTCAACCTCAACTCTATTCCATCTCATTAGTCGACGTCTAACCAACTCAAGCCGCCTAGAGAGATGATAAGTCACATTACCACGCATCGGTAAATGCCAAACCTGGCCAACAATAGACCGAGTCGCAGGGTAGGATGTCCAGAACTGCTCAAATCTAAACTGATACTGCCGCAGAGAATCAGCGGTGGTGGAGATCAAGATCGGACAGTGATCGGAGGCAATGCAAGGCAGGTGAGTGACATTGGCAGAGGGGAACATCTGAGTCCATTGAGTAGTGGCCAAGGCTCGATCCAGTCTTTCCCAAACTCTAGCCACCCCTGGCGATTATTACACCAGTCTTCTTGGTTTTACTCGAATTGAATATTCTATCATTATAAAATATTGTATCCTTGGATAAAGACAGCTTTTATGAGAGGAAGGGCCCCAGCATTAGTCGCAAGGTGGAACAATCGAAAGCTTCTTGTGCTTATGGATGCAAATCTTTTGTGATGGTAGTGGATTGACAGGACCACCTTCTACCTTCTGCTTTTGAGTGGATTATCATACTTGATGTGGGTATACCTAAGGTTAATTCCCAGTCTAATCAGGTCTAGTGCCACAAGGAGAAGCCTAATTTATGAAAGCAAACTAATTAGGTTCGGTTCATTAGGATCGACTATGCATTTTTTTTCCCCCTCCCTCTCTTTCTTACTTTTCAAGATGCTTATTAAGATTGGGATAGGGATCTAAAGTTATTCAAAAATTAATACCATTATTATAATTTTTTTTTATTAAGATTGGGATAGGGATCTAAAGTGAATCAATACACCAAGCACTTATTAATAATGGACGCACACTCACAAGAAGAATAATGTCAAAATAGGCAATTGCTTCACTCTGTTGTTCCAAAGCCAATATATACACATGATATGAATATGTATAAAATTATATAACTATAAGACAAGAATAAAGTATATACTTCTTTTATGTAACAACAACAACAAAGTCTTAATTTCAAATTAGTTGAGGTCGACTACATGAATCTTTTTTTTTCATTCAGCTTTATTCTAAGTCGATCATATTTTTTATAAGATATAAAAATTTTAAGTTTTTTTTATCACTTCCTTTCATATGATTTTCGATCTAAATTTATCTTTTTTTTCTCCATATATATCATATCACACTTTCGTACAAGTGCATCTATAGATCTATATTATATATGTCCAAACTATTTAAGCTATCATTTATTTAATTTATCATCAATTGGAATTTCCTCTATCTTTTTTACAAATGGCTTCATTTCTTATTCCATATTTTCTTATATTATCACAATCAGTTTTAACATTTTCATCCATCACATTCATCTTATTATGCACTTATATTTTTCTAACTGCTTAATATTTCATATTATAGAGCATAGATGGTCTTATGCTTTCTTATAAAACTTTTTCTTTAACTCGACAGATGATCTACGATCACATAATATTCTAATTATACTTCTTTATTTTATTCAACTGCTTAAATTCTATGAATAATATTATCTCAATCTCTTCTTCCTTATGAATAATCAATCCTAAATATTAAAAATGATCATTTTTAGTAACTTCATAGTCCTCAATTTGAACTCTACATCCCTCTCTATTTGCAATTATATTAAGATTGCATTCCATGTATTTTTTAGATTGTAATGCATCTCACTATAGTTGTAACTTACGATTAATTCTAGCCTTAGCTTCATCAACTTGTACTCTATTATTTTCAAATAATATGCATCATGAAATATGCATTCTAAATAGGTCTAGTAAGCTTATTTATAATTAAAGCAAAAAGATAGAGATTAATAATATATCTCTGATGTAAGCCTATTGTAATAAAAAATTCGCTAGTTTTACCAACTATAGTTCTTACACTACTAACTACTCCATTAACATATCTTTATTGTGTTAAAATACTTAATAGGTACTTCTTTGTTTTCTATCACCTACCATAAGATTGCTAGAAACATATACTTTCTTTAAATCAATAAAAGCATATAAAGATCTTATTTCTTTGCTCTATACATCCCTATTAACCTCTTAAGGAGGACAACAGCTTTCATGGTTAACCTTCCTAGCATAAAACTAAATTGATTTTCTGATATTTTTGTAGTACATTTCAACCTATGTTCAATTACTCTCTCCTAAAATTTTGTAGTATGACTCATGAGTTTGATACCACGATAATTAAAGTAATTTTGAATATCTTCTTTATTCTTATAAATTGATACTATAATACTTTTTCTCTATTCATTAGGCATCTTTTTAATTTCTAAAATCCTATTAAATAAATTTATCATTTATTTTATTCTAGCATGACATAAACATTTTCAAACTTCTATAAGGATCTTATTAGGTCCCATAGCTTTTCCTATTTTTGTTTTTTTATAATCTTATTTACTTTAGATGGTCTAGTTCTACGAGCATACATCATAACTTTATTCTTAATTTAGCTAATAGGGCATCCTAAGTTTTTTACATAATTTTTATTTAATAATTTATTAAAATAGTTTTTTTATCTTTTTTTAGTCTCTTTCTTCTTAATCAAAATTTTTTTATCATCGCCTTTAATACATTTAACCTGAAACATATTTCTAATTTTTTATCTTTTACACTTGCAATTTTATATGTCTTTCTCTCAATCTTTAATTTTTAGCTTGTGATATAATTCCTTATATGCCCTATATTTAGCCTTTCATATCATCTTTTTAACTTCTTCTTAACCATCTTATAGTTTTTATATGCTTCTCTATTTTTATATTTATGTAGTTTTCTATAGCACTCTCTTTTAATCTTAACTACTAATTAAACTTTGTCATTCCATCATTAAGTTTTTTATCATATGGTCATTTTTCTTTTAATTCTTCTTGTACCACTATAGCTATTTTTCTAATACTATAGCCATCCTTTCCATATGGTACTAATCTCTTCATTTATGCTCCATTCTCCTTCATCACTCTATCTTTAAAAGTTATTGGTTTCTCTCCTTTCAAATTTCACTATCTAATTCTTAAATCTTATATCTTGTAGTCTTTTTCCTTCGTTTTTTAATACATGCATCCATAACTATAATCTATGTTGTGTAGTTAAACCATCACCTAATATGACCTTGCAATCTTTTCAAAATACTCAATCAATATTTCTAGTATAAAAGAAATCTATTTGACTAGTATTATATTCACCTTAAAAAGTTATCAAATGAGAGTTTCTCTTTTAAAAAATGTATTAGCTAATATTAAAACATATACCATCACAAAATCTAAAAATATTTTTCTTGTCATTTCTATCTTCAAATCCATAACCTTCATGTACTCTTTCAATACTTTCCTATATGTCCATTTAAATCTCTTTCAATAAATTTTTTTTCTAGTAGGAATCTCTTGAATTAATCCATTCATATCCTCCAAAAACTTTGCTTTGTCCTACTATTTAAGCCATTTTAAGGAGCACAAGTACTAATAATATTTATTGGCTTTTCATCTATATATAATTTTATCTTTTAAACTTTTATCTACAATAATTTCTACTCTATTTTTATTCCTATCTTTGTTTGTACACTAAAGTTTAAAACCATCAATGTGCTTTTTTATCTGTCCACTTAGTCTCCTGCAAGCAAGCTACGTTAATTATTCTTCTAGTCATTGTATTTATTAGTTTCATTAACTTTTCTATTAATGAGCTTATATACCAAGTTGTTAAATGCATTTTATTTTCTTTTATTTTTATTTTTATTTTTTTGGCCAAGCTTTTTTACCTATACTCATCCATGAAGGTGTGAAAACCCTTGCCTATTTTTCGTCATATCTGAACACTAATATGATGCATCACTTTCCGTCCTAACTACGTACCCTTGCCATTTATACTATATTCAGGGTCCAATGCAATTCATTGCTTCAGGGAATGCTCTAACTTTATCAATTTTTTCTATAGTTTTATGTTGGCAGTTAACTTACTACAACTCTTCTCCTTTATCTCAGCTTGAAACCAGCTATATATAAAAAACTCATACATGATCAATTTTATCTAGTTCTTTCATATATAATATAATACTATATTATATAGCCCTTCACAAAAAATTTATAATATAAAATTTATAATAGCATGCTATATAGTATGAAATTGATATAAATATAATTATATGGAAAAGATAGTTTCTAAAAATTATAAAGATAAGAATTAATTTTGAGATTCTTTTAACATTTCAAAAAATTAATTTATATTTAAGAATAAGTCGTGCAATATATGAGCATATGACTAGTAATAATTAAGCATGATTATTATTTTAAATACAATATGAAACTGATATAAATATAATTAAATGGAAAAGATAGTTTCTAAAAATTATAAAGATAAGAATTAATTTAGAGATTCTTTTCCTATTTTAAAAATTAAGTTATATTTAAGGATAAGCCATGCACGAGCATATGACTAGTAATAATTTAAGCATTATTATTATTTTAAATATAAGTTTATAGGAGGAAATATATTAATTACCCGCTGTATTTATGCTTTGCCCATTGTTATGGGTGATAATATTGGAAAGACTTAATTGCATAATTTAGTTTAGAGCAGATATATAAATTTGTCATCCATTCGAAACTCATATCCTTAAATATGAAAACATTCACCCTTCTTGGTTTCGCAATGTTTGTGCTGCTCATTTCTCATGGTAAGAATTCATTTTACTCCCTTGGGAAGATTATTAATACTATTGATTCTATTGCTTTTAGAGATTATTCTTATTGATTTTTCTAAAAAATAAATTTTTTGAAATAAAATTATATAAATTATGAGAAAATTTCTGGACTTGTCAGACTTTATCTCCCTTTCTTTGATTCGATTTAAGACATATCTATCACTCCCTCTTCAATGGACATTACATTACATGTGCCGGATTATTAGTCCAGTGACTCACGTACGTGATCCTTGAGAAACCAAGAGCCATGTTTCCGAACAAAATATTGGCTTTTAACGTAGAGGCTGTTGGAAAATTTTTTGATCTTACAAAAAAATCCTTTCTAAATTTATTAGAAATATGTTATAAAATTTAAATATATAAATAAAGTAAAACCAAAAGATTAGATGGATCAAACCAGGATCGAGCCCTAAGGATCATATTTTCGCCCTTCGTGCAGGTTGTTGGCGATCTGTCCCTAAGGTACAACGACCCGGCTCGACCGATCCTCCTACTACGAGCACGATCGTGTGGAGGTGCAAACCCAACGATTACCTTCAGATGCCCAAAAGATCAATAAAAATGAAACGAGATAAAACAAATCATATAGGGCTACTCCAAATTATTCTAGATTGATTCCTTGCCTCAATATGAATCTCTGAGCCTATTTATAGGCTCGGCCCATAAAAGCTCCAACGGCTCGGCCCATAATGGCCTTAAAGGCCTAATGGCCGTTAGCCCCAAATTACGTCAAAAATGGCTTACAAAATAAATTATTTGGGCCGTTTCTGAAACGTTGGCCTTCCAACGTTCACGCAACGTTCGGCGTTCTTTCTTTTTTTTAACTTTTTTCAACAATCTCCCACAAAAGTTAAAAAAATAAAATAAAATAAAATAAATATAACAAAAAATTTTAGGGCATCTTATACTGCGCAATAGGTGAGGTGTCCTATGGACTTGAACCTTACTTAGTGTTGATTATACATCTGAAGGAACCATAGTGGATTAGACCTTGAACTAGGTCCTTTGACTCAGACTTCTACTAATCACACACACAGTATGGATCAATTGGGTTTAAGCGGTCAGCGCATATTAAAGGCCTTGCGCTTAGTACCTTGATTTTTCATGAGAATTCTTTAAGGTTTGCCCAAACCTTTAGTCACGGCCTAATATGACGATTCTCATATAGGTGAATCCTCCAAGGGTATTTGTGACAATACCCTGAAGATAACCTACCTCGGATCCATTAAGAGTATGACTCAACCTTACATAAATTTATTTTGTCACTTTATAAGAGCACTCATCATAGGGATGGGATGAAAATTTTTAAAATTTGTGCTCTAACACGATCACTCAATTAGCTTCGTTTCTACCACATTGAACCTCATTCATGGGATCTCCAATCAAAGAGGTTGGGTATCCACTGCTGGCGACCAAATAATGGGCTTAAGCCACATCCCCCTCGATGAATCTAGGACTCCATTCCTAGATAACTCCTTGGTTAATTAGTCTGCCAAAATCTACTCGGCAAATTCCAAAGAGATAATATTATTTTTGGACTAGACCTCAAATAAGAGAATCAGGCAAAGATATATTAGAATTGAATATCCAAATATAAGGTAAACAATAAGTTGGATATTCCAACAGTCATGAGTAAATTATAAAAACTTTTATTAAATCTCATGGCAATAGATTTCAAGAGACTCAAAATAGAGCATTTATATGACATACCTTGTCACAGCATCCAAGTTCATCCATTCTTTGCCATTTGGTAACATAAAAGATTCACAATAGTAGGTAAGCAATAAGTATTTGCCCAATGCTGTCACTTTTATCTAGCAACTTCAACACAACAAGGAGATATTAAATATTGATTACTATACCAGAAAATACTTATCCGGAACAGAAAAACTTTTGCATTTATGTAAGGATGCAAATATATATGCTAGTAGCTGCACTTGAAAGTTAAATAATAAGATGATATAAAAATATATCTATATACAAGCACGCATATATTATGTGCACAAGTGCAAGCATGTGTGTTTTTTAACAAGGCTTTGTTTTCATGCTGAATGGTTAACCACCTATTTGATGACTTCACCCCTTGTCCATCTATCCAGTGAACAAAGTAATTCACTTTCTGATTAGCACTTCAACTTTATATTTGTTAGCTTTGTTAGTTACTACACCAACTTGAGGAGAGAATAAGTATACATATTACATATGTACTTGGGCAATAAGATGTGACAAGCCCCACCTGATTTGCACACGTCTGTGTACCTATATGCATACATGTATAAATGTGTATGTATTTATATACATATAATTAAACATGTGAATGTTCGGTGAATAGAAAGAAGCCTCTGACATGTTGAACAAACTACATGCACACAAACCAAGATCCAAGCTTCAACCTCTAATAAGTCAGAAGACAAAGGAAGCTCAACAGTGTCTAACATTTAGAATAAGACAACAATGTCATATGTTATTATTTTTGTTATGTCTTATTTATCAGTTTAGTATATTTTATGCTCACCATATATCGCCCGAGACATATCAAAATGTATAAAAATCGGATACTACAAATGAAGCAGATAAACCAAATAATGATTATTTGTACTAAAACAATTGCATAGCAAATTGCAGAGATAGCTGGACAGTCGCTTTTATTATAGGCTAAGTACATGACCATGATTGCCTAATCTATTTAATAACCAAGATTTGTTACACCAATTTCTGTCCATGTATGTGCATGAGCGCTTAACTATCTGATGGTGAAGATAAACTGAGTATTCATTTTACCATATATTTAACAAAAATTAGTAAGGAAGAAGAAAAATGGCGTGTATCAACTAACTCTTTTAAAGCAACATAGCACAACAATCCCTTCCAACGGTAAAAAGATCAACTCATGAAATATTACTTAAAGCATTGCAGCAATGTTAATATTTTGCTCAAGGAAAATAATAAGTATTCAAACCATAATCTTTTCCCCTTAAATCAATCGTGGGCCCAATGGATGATCATAATTTAGCATAGCAACATTTGCACCATTAATACACATGCATTTTAGGGTGGCATGAAAACTTTATATGTTGAGCAAATGCAAAACAGAATAAGAAGATGAAATGAAAACTAGCAATTTCTAAAAAAGATGAAAATCTGATCCTTAGCTGTTGGAAAATATTTTTTTATCTTACAAAAAATCCCTTTCTAAATTTGCTAGAAATATGTTATAGAAATTTAAATATACAAATAAAATAAAACCAAAAGATTAGATGGATCAAACCAGGACCGAGATGTGTTAGACACTGCCCTAAGGATCAGATTTTTGCCCCTTCGTGCAGGTTGTTGGTGATCTGTTCCCAAGGTACAACGACCCGGCTCGACCGATCCTTCTATTATGAGCACGATCGTGTGGAGGTGCAAACCCAACGATTACCTTCAGATGCCTAAAAGATCAATAAAAATGAAACGAGATAAAACAAATCATATAGGGCTACTCCAAATTATTCTAGATTGATTCTCTTAATCTGAATCTCTAAGCCTATTTATATGCTCGGCCCATAAAAGCTCCAACGGTTTGGTCCATAATGGTCTTAAAGGCTTAATGACCGTTAGCTCCAAATTACATCAAAAATAGCTTATAAAATAAATTATTTGAATTGTTTTTGAAACATTGGCCTTCCAACGTGAACGTTGCATCAAAGAAGCCCGGTCGCAGGCGTTCTTTTTTTTTTTTTTTTTTTTTTTACTTTTTCCAATAGAGGCTGGATGGCTATCACATCAGTCGTTCGACAAACAGAAACTACTTTAATTAATTGCTAGCATAATGATGCTTATTAATCCTGAGATTAAAAACCGGGCCTAACCTGATTTTAATTGTCTTCACTGGTCGCTCAACTCAGCTTTCTAGTGGTCTGATCACGTAACCTTTTTTTTGTTTAGAAATTTACCATCTTTAACGCATAATAACTAACGAGAAGTTGTAGCAGGTTTGGCGGCTGAGTTTGGCAATAAAAATTGTAATTATATATGCTTGACGGGTGCCGAATGCTTCCAAAACCGGTGCAGTGATTCTTGCTCCCAAGCGCACCCCGGGACTAAGGGAACTTGTTATAGCTTTAACAAATGAGTTTATGTCTGATCTTCACCGAGCGACTGGTCCACACAGTCTTATGGCTGTTAAGCTCGATATGGAGCGAGCTTATGATAGACTAAGTTGGGATTTTCTGAATAGGACCCTTGTGGAGTTTGGGTTCGATGGGCAGTTCATAGACTGGATTATGGCTTGCATTTATAGACCTACTTTCTCTCTTATTATAAATGGTGTCCGACGGACTTTTTCTATTCCACTGTGGGGTTACGGCAAGGCTGTCCGCTCTCTCCATTATTGTTCATTATGGCAGTTGATGATTTATCGCGTGCGCTCGCCAGGCACAGCTCGATAATCGGATTACCCCCTTTTTTGCGGGACTGGACGGGCCTGCGGTCTCCCATCTCCTTTTCGCCGATGATTGCATCTTTCTGGGGAAGGCTACTGCCCGGAATGCCAGTTCTTATGCTACTATTCTCCAGGAGTATTGCAGAGCATCTGGGCAAAAGGTTAATCTTCAAAAATCTATGGTTTGTCTCAGCCCCAAGATCTCCAGATCAAAGAAAGAGGCTATTCTTCAGACTTTTGGCATTTATACCCAGGCTGATCGCTTATGTATCTGGGAGTTCCTATCACTGGTAGGCGGCCTCGTTGCTCGGATTTCAGTGTGATTGAGCATCGGGTTCGGGACCGTATTGATGGGTGGCAGGCTACTGGGTTATCGATGATGGCTCGGATTACACTCATTCGNATTTTCAAAAGGAGAAAAAGCTTATCTCAACTCCAAAGTCTTCAACGGTCAAGGATCTTGCTGAGGCTTGATTCGATACTTCAAGAGGAGTTAGAGAGGAGAAGAAAGAAAGCCAAAGCCACATCCATCTGCTATATTATCAGGCTTTTCTAACCTTTTATTCTTTCATACTTAATTTGTATATTCGCTCAAGGGGAGCATTTTATTACTTAAACACTGTTATTTTAATTGGTTGCTGATTCAATCAGTGGATTGAATCAGTGGAGGTTGATATACCTCGTTGCAAGCCGGAGTGCTTGTGTTGGGTTAGTTGTGAGCCCGTGAAAAATAACGTGTAGGGTTTTGTGCTGGTAAGCCTGAGTTAAAACCAGCTGGGTTCATTGTTCACCCGGGAAAACAACAAGTTTGAGTTGTGAGCTTGGAAAACAACTCGGCTGTAATCTAGAGAGGTTATAGTGTGGACCCAAGTGAATCTTGGGAGTGGACGTAGGTGTTGGTTGCACCGAACCACTATAAAATTATCTTGTGTTTGCCGTGCTATATTTTCTCTCTCTCTATCTCTCTTTATTAATTGCTTGTGCATTGCTTCTTAGTTAATTTCACTCACTTGCACATCTTGAGCAAATTTGTTTAAAACATCTAAAAAGTCTTAAATTTTTAAGAACCCAATTCACCCCCCCCTCTTGGGTTGCCATCTGGGCCAACACAGTTGAAAGGCTTCTTCTAGATCAGCTACATATTACTCAACCTTAATACTCTTAACTAGCATGTCATCTACATAAACTTCCATATTCTTGCCAAATAGATTCTTGAATATTTGGTTGATAAATCCTTAATACACTACACTAGCATTCTTCAATCCAAAGGGAACTATCTTACAGCAGTGAAGCCCTCTCTCTGTGATAAGGATAGTCTTTTCTTCATCTAATGGATGCATTTTTATCTGATTATAATTAAAACAACTATTGATGAAGCTAAGTAGCATGTCAAGTAGTTGCATCGATGAGCTAATCTATCTTGCATATTGGAAAGCTATCCTTTAAGCAGTCTTTGTTAAAGTCGTTGAAGTCGACACACATTTGCTATTTCTTATTAGCTTTCTTCACCATGATGATGTTGGCAAGGTCATGAGCTTTACTAATGAAATTGTCCTCCAATAGTTTGTTGATTGCTTATTACATATTAATTATGGAGTTTCTCTTCTTTTGTTAAACTAGTTTACAACTCGAATCCATGTTGAGCTAGTGGACAATAACATGAGTCCATGCTAGGCATATTAGTAGCTAGCTAGGAAAATGCATCAAAATTCCTAAGGAGGAACTCCACAATCTGCTCTCAAACCTCTTCTAGCATAAGGGAGTTGACCTAAACAGTCTTTATGAGTCATCTCCTAATTTGATGATGTTCAAGTCTTCCACAGGCTCATGTCTCTATTCCTTGAGCTCATCTCTAAGGTTCATGCTTTATATCAGCCATGTTTGAGTTGACTTAGTGTTTCTCTTTAGAGTCACCACATAATATTGTTGGGCTACAGTTTGTTCTCCTCTAAGTTCTTGTACATTATAATTTGTGATGAGAAGATGATAGGTCAATATGATGGTTTTAAAGTATTTACGCTTGGCCAATCTAGAATTGCATTGTAGGTAGAAAGCACCTTGAAAACAAAAAAAAAAAAATCACCATAATAGTCTTGTTGTAGTGTCCTTCTATAGTTTTCATTTAGGTTATCATCCATTTAGTTTGAGCAAGCTGTATAATGAAGCCAATCAATATGGTTTTTATTGCCTTAAACCAATCAATGTTGATGCTCATCCTTTGGAAGTCATCATAGAAGAGGATGCCTGCCAAGCTACTATTATCTACTAAGATTCTTTTCACCAAGTAGTTAGAAATAGTACTAAAGAATTATTATAAGAGATTTGCACTCCCTTTAGATCTTTCATAGAGAAGGTGTTTGTCTCAACCTTGTATCTCACCTTTTTGGTAGAGGGCTCCTTAGCTCATACTTGTTGTATGTAGGCCTTTCGAGTTAAGAAACTTTCTTTACTAGCAACCAAACCACTATAGATCGCTATAGTAACTCTAACAGTAGGTCAGTTGTTAGGCTATCCTTTTGGTCTAAACCCTTCTTAACCATCTTGTTCAAGCTATTGGTGGCTTTGAATGTAGCAACCAAGGTATTCTTCTAAATGAAGTCCTTAATCTTATCCTTCAAATATTGGTACTTAGTATCATGACCATGGTTCCTATGAAATTGGCGGTACTTGTTCCGATTCCTCCTTGTAGGCTTAGTCCTCAAATTTAGAGGCTCATGAGAATAGTTTTCATGGCTAATATGCATTAAAGTATGACTCCAAGGAATATTAAGAGGAGTGTAGTTTTCAAACATTTAAGAAGTCTTAGGTTAGTATAGGGCCACTTGGGCTATATGGGACTTCATTTAGGATTCCTTGGGCCTCTGCTCATCCTTCTCCCAATGCTTCTTTCCAATTCACCCCTTATCTTCCTTCTAAGCCATGACTGCCTCTTCGGCATTGATGTACTTCTTAGCTCGGGCTAGCAGCTTCATGAGATCCTTCAGAGATAATTTCATTAAGAAAAAGCTAAATCTAGGCTTCCTCAAATTGTTCATAAGGGATACAATGACTACAAAAGAATTTAGATTTCAAACTTCTAGGGCTTCAAAGTTGAATTACTGGATGTAATCTCTTAATGACTCATCTTTCCTCTGCTTGATTGATATTAGGCTTTTAGAGGTATTTTGGTTCTTTTGGCTACTAGTAAAGTAATTGATGAATTGCTAGCTTAACTATTTGAACGAGCTAATGGAAGCAGGTCTCTGACTTGAATATTGCATACAAATAACCTTCTTCAAGATTGCTAGAAAAGTGCGATATATAATATGATTGGAGTACCATGTAATAGTATGTGAGCTTAAGGCTTTTCAAATGATTGATGGAATCAAAGATCCTATAGATCTAACTAAAATATCTTAAATATAGTGGACAAAAACTCAATCATTACCTCATTGATGAATGGTGCTACCTTGGGTATGTCGACACCCTCTCCCAGATTCACCAACAAAGTGCATACCTATAGTAATCGGGTAGAGTTTTGCTAGCCTTTATGTAGTACTCCATAAAGACCTAGTGAACTCTATCAAATTATCACAAGTAACACACACCCAAAATCTCGACCTGTTAAAAACTTTTTATGTTCTGTTCAAATATACATGCACATTACCTCAAATATCATTTCAACAATTTATACTATCCTGCTCAGATAAAGTTTTCCTATGTCATCCTCAAGTAGTTTATACAATCACACTCATAATTGATAAAAATCACAGATACATACATTACTCACATAATTTCCTCCAAAATATAAGTCTTTCTTTCATTTCAATGAGTATATGATACATCACCAAATCTCATTGTACATATTCACATACGAAGGTTATCCCACACTAACTCAATATACAAGGCTATCATTTACAATCTTTTGCATCCAAGCAATCTTCATTGACCAAGGGTCCCAGTCCCGCTAATCTTTGATCTTGTCAAACAAGCTCATTGATATGAAAATAAGATAACAACCATAGAGGGATGAGACCTAAGTCCCAGTGACTGGATAACTATCTAACCATAAATAAATTGAAAACCACATTACCATATCAAAATATAATAAGCACGTATAGCATGAGTAAATACATAATACACATTTAGACATGAAATCAGAAAATAAAAATATAGTTTATTCTTTAAATAATATACATCTTAACCGAAATACCATACAATATTTTTTCACTAAAAACATCCCCATACATGGATAAATATACCTTTTTGAAATGATAAAAGATAACTTGTAAGTTAGCTTATGCTTGCAACAATATGCCAGTACTGAAATACTCTATGAATAACTTTTTCACTAGAAAATAACTCATTTATATAAAATCCATGAATGATGCATTACATTATAAAACATATATGTTGGTCCAGATAGCAACCCAAGAGGGGGGGTGAATTGGGTTTTTCAAAAATTTAAACTCTTTTGAGAAATAACCCCCAGCGGAAATAAAGACTTAGATTCACACAAATTAAA
Organism: Calamus simplicifolius; assembly: GCA_900491605.1. Classification (NCBI taxonomy): domain Eukaryota; kingdom Viridiplantae; phylum Streptophyta; class Magnoliopsida; order Arecales; family Arecaceae; genus Calamus; species Calamus simplicifolius. The sequence goes on from UESW01001661.1 coordinate 101,365, forward strand.
ACTGAACAAGCACAAATAGAGAGTTGAAGATAAAGAGACAATCACGGCAAACACAGGAGATTTTATAGTGGTTCGGTGTACCTACACCTATGTCCACTCCCAAGTACCTCTTGGGTCCACACTATAATCAAACTGATTACAGCAGAGTTATTTTTCAAGCTCACAACTCGAACTTGTTATTTTTCCGGGTGCACAACAACCCAGCTGGTTTTCAAGGTTCACCAGCACAAAACCTATCACCACAAGCTAATGCTTGCACAAGGCTAATAGCCTCAACTGAATCAATACCAGATTGACCAGCAAACAATATTTATTTTACAAGATAAACAGCTCCTCCAATGAGCAAATATACAATAATGAAACAACAATAAGAGGATAGGAATCAAAGCCTGATTTGCAGATTTTGGTGGCTTCTTCCTTCTCTTCCTTTGAATGGATCTTCCATCAAGATGCTCTTGAGACTCAGAAGATCAGAAAACTAGGGCTTCTTCTTCTCTTGAGATTTCTTCGAAATAGAACAGCAAAAGCTTGGAATCTCTCTCTCTTCTTTTGGAGAATCAGTATGATCTTTTTCTTACAAGTTTTTCCTCTTTTCTTTTCTGATAGATCTTAAAGATTTATCTCTATTCTTTTCTTTTTGCCTCTCTTGTCTTCTTTGTGGGATGCAACAAACCCTCTTCTTATAGATCCTGATTAATCCATAAATAGTTTGAAACTATCCATTAGAAACAAGTGTAAGAAGGATTAGATCCATAAATAATAATAGCCGTTGGGATTAAAATGGATAAAGATAAAGTTTAGAGTCGTTCTGACAGTTCTGGAGCCGTGTCTGACATTCTGGAGTCGGCTCTAACTTTTCTGGAGTCGGCTCTAACTCGAAATTCTTTAATCCGCTCGATCTGGAGTCGTCTCTGACTTTTCTGGGGTCGACACAAAATTCTTCTGGAGTCAACTCTAACAGTCTGGGAGTCGACTCTAAGTGTGGCCCAAAAATCATCGTTATGTCTTTTCTGTTGGAGTCATCTCTAACAGTCTCGGAGTCGACTCTAAGTCTGTGCCGTTTTCAGAGTGACTATGCGATTCCATGTGTCGACTCTAATGTCTGCAATCTTACCTTGACATTAGATTCGAACCAGAACTTGATTTGACTCTTGATTTTGATTATCAAATCGACTTATAATCTGAAAAATTTAATCAAAATCATTAGTAACTTCAAATGTTATACTCAAATAGTTTTGTTAATCATCAAAATCCTCAATTGGGTCAACAATCTCCCCCTTTTTGATGATGATAAAAACTTTGAGTATATGCATTAAAAATTTATTTGAATGAAGAATTATAGACATTATTAAACCTTTGAGACTTCCTAATAGAGAATTTGATGCCAATATTCAAAATAACTTTAAAAACATACTTAAATTCTGAGTTCAATTATAAACATCAATCAAGATGATTTAACTTTTATATGGAGAAATTATTAAGCTCCCCCTGCATTGAATAACTCCCCCTTAAATTAATTGATCATTTTTGATACAATTGATTAGAATTTATAAATCTCAAAATTTCTCTCCCCCTATTTAGATATACCAATTGATTGAAATTTTATATTCCTTTAATCTTATATTCTTCCATTTTTATTTTCTTTATGCATATACAATTTTCTCTCCCCTTTTTTGTTATCAGCAATAAGGTGAATTTAAGAGCAATAAAGAATGTTATCAGAGCGGGGTTGTTGGTTTAATTAATCATAAAGATAGTAAACTCATTCATTGAAATTCAATCAATCAACCATAGACAAATTTGAAATAAAAGTGTAATTGTATTCCAAAGCAAGATTCATTACATGTTTCAAAAAGTTACATATTCAAGTATGTAAATTCTAGATACATGCTAAGAAAGCAAGAAAGCAAGAAATCCTAAGATACAACCTAGGATAGGATATCAAAATCAAATATGCTTATACACAATTTTCTTTAAATGTCCAATCATTTCCATAATATCATCTTTTTGAGTCTTCTTAAAACTTCAAGACAAGCTTCAATTTGAGAGACGGCGAGGTCGATATCTTTCTTTAGTTGACTGGTAGCATGAAGATAAGTTTCCAGAACCATCTGCAATGCCTTCCATCCTTTCAAAAATTTATGAAGATCAGTGCTAAAGGATTCTACGGAATTGCTAATGAAAAAGAAATCATGTCAGCCTTGAATTGATCTCATCCTTCAACTGATTGAACTCCTCTCTCAACTTACACATATCATTTGTCCTTTGACTATCATACTCAGCCAGTAAAGCTCTGAGCTGACCTATTTGCTCCTAGAAAATCTTCCAGATGCCAATCCAGACTGATGTGGAGGGTGAGAGCTAGGTCCAGCTCTGAGGGTCCAGCAGATGGTCCAGCAGAAGAAGGTCCTAGCAGATGGTTCAGGGATGGATCAGGAATGTCCTCTCCTCTGACTCCTCAACTCTAACCTCTTCAGCTCTGGCCTCATGTCCTCTTTTTATCCAATTTCCATTTTCTTTTCTGAAGCCATCCGGTGAATGGTAGAGACACTATAGTAATCTGTATGCCTTAATTTTCTTAGTGGCTCATTATCCATTATAATACACCTTGGCTTCTGAATACCAATGTCAAAACCATACCATATGGCAATGTAGATCTCTTCTTAGTTGCTGCTTCCGCCATATAGCCTATCATCATACCAGCAAGATTGACAGGTCTTCAGTGAGAATACAGTCCATCAATAAGATGTCTCGCTCCGAGACATATTCAAACCTTCCGATTTTAGAAAATAAAATTCTTTCACAAATATTGTGAAGTAATCTGAGTTCAAATTAAGTTGATTGGCCAAGATTTCTTCAAACTCAGAAACTTCTCTCCTAACATCCTTGATAGGGCACCTCCTCTGTCTTCATGTTGATATTCAACTAAACCAACGGTAGGCATCTCCAATAGATTTCCAAGGGTTTCAGCCGAGATGATTATTTTAGTTCCTCTTACAACACTCACTAAGCCTCCCTCTCTCTACATAAATCATTATAAAATTCTCTCACTAGGGTAGGGTAAGTAGGGACATCCAAAGAACAGACCTTTTCCCATCCCATTTCTTTCAACAAGCGCCCAATAGCAAAGCCCTCCGAAACAAAAAAGTCAAAGTCTACTTTTCTTCCGGTAGTAATGGCCTTACCCGCTAATTGGTCAACTCATGGAGAAGATGGTGAGGGTGGAGAGTCATTCTGAGTGGCAGATGAAGAAGATGACGAAGGTTGCCTCGATTTGAACGGTGCTTCATCGGAACAGTCGAACCACCAATGATAGCACGCCTTTTGGGAGCCATGGGATTCGATTGGAATGAGTAATCAAGGATTTGAAGAGTTTGAAGGGGTTGGAATCAGTTTGGAATAGTTTTTAGAAAGGTTTGGAGACGATGGGTTTCATTTGGGGTCGACTCCGCCCTTTTTATTTTGACCTAGTTCCACTTAGAGTCGACTCCCGAAAATGAGGTGTCGGCTCTGAACCAGAGAATCTATCAACGCCCAAATTAGAGTCGGCTCTACAAAAGCCAGAGTCGGCTCTAATTGCCCAGACAAACATCAAAATATGAAGGTGTCGACTCCACAAACTGCAGGTGTCGACTCCAACAGTTTCAGAGAAAAAATCAAATTTTAAGGATCTGAAACTGATCAAATTAATCAACAAACTCTAGATAAGTGTTCCTTAACAATTGGGGAAATAATAATCAAATTTCTAGATAAATTTCCTTATTGGTCATAGAGGATTTTCAAGAAATTAATGAAGTCTAGATAGTTGTTGTCCTTAAGAGTTTCAGAAAATCATTCTAAAGGATCACAAACTCCTAATTCTCCTCTAAGATAGCAGAATCTTTCCTCACTCAAAGGTTTGGTAAAAATATCAGCTAATTGATCATTAGTATTTACATATTCAAGACAAACATCTTTGTTAGTTACATGTTCTCTAATAAAGTGATGTCTAATTTCAATGTGTTTAGTTCTTGAATGTTGAATTGGATTCTTAGTTAGATTAATAGCACTAGTATTATCACATTTAATAGGAATTTTATCAAGTGTGATACCATAATCTTCAAGTTGTCGCTTAATCCAAAGGATTTGAGCACAGCAACTTCCAGCTGCAACATACTCTGCCTCAGCAGTGGATAATGCAACCGAATTTTGCTTCTTGCTAAACCAAGAGATTAAGTTACTTCCTAAAAGTTGGCATGCCCCACTTGTACTCTTTCTATCTAATTTACAACCAGCATAGTCAGAATCAGAATAAGCAATCAATTTAAGGTTGAGTCTCTAGAATACCATAATCCTACATTTTTAGTTCCATTTAAGTATCTAAAGATTCTTTTAACAGCAAATAAATGTGATTCCTTAGGATTAGATTGATATCTTGCATAAGCAAACAGAAAATATGATATCTGGCCTACTTGCAGTTAGGTAAAGAAGTGATCCGATCATACCTCTGTAATGCTTCTGATCTACTTTCTTACCTTCTTCATCCTTGTCCAGCTTGCATGAGGGACTCATTGGCATACCAAGAGGTTTAGCAGATTTCATACCAAATTTCTTGAGTATTTCCTTTGTATACTTTGTTTGGTTAATGAAAATTCCCGCTTTCTCTTGTTTGATTTGAAGTCCAAGGAAAAGTTTAGTTCTCCCATCATGCTCATCTCGAATTCTCCCTGCATTAACTTAGCAAATTCTTGACAAAGGAGATTGTTAGTAGCACCAAATATAATGTCATCAACGTAAATTTGAACAATTAATAAATCCTTTTCTTTTCTTTTTAAAAACAAGTTTTATCAACATTTCCTCTAGAAAAGTCATTTTCAATTAAAAATTTACTTAATCTATCATACCAAGCTCTAGGTGCTTGCTTTAAACCATAAAGTGCTTTGTGTAGTTTGAAGACGTGGTTTGGAAATTCATGATCTTCAAAACCAGGAGGTTGTTCAACATAAACTTCCTCATTTATAAAACCATTTAGAAATGCACTTTTAACATCCATTTGAAATAAGTTGAAATTCATATGACATGCAAATGCAAGTAGTAGCCTAATGGCTTCTAATCTAGCAACAGGTGCAAAAGTTTCATCAAAATCTATACCTTCCTCTTGATTATATCCTTTTGCAACTAATCTAGCCTTATTTCTAATTACCAATGCCATTTTCATCCAATTTATTTCTAAAAAACCCATTTAGATCCTATTATAGGGTGGTTTTTAGGTCTATCTACTAGGGTCCAGACTTGGTTCCTAGTGAATTGGTTTAACTCTTCCTGCATTGCTAACATCCAATAACTATCTTTCTCAGCTTCCTCTATAGTTTTAGGTTCTATATGAGATACAAATGCAAGATGATTATTGATATCTCTCATTGATGATCTAGTCCTTACACCTTGAGATGGATCACCTATGATTAGGTCCTTAGGATGACCATAAGCATATCTCCAATCTCTAGGTAGATCTTTATCATTCTGAGCAATATCAATACCATCATCCTTAGGTGAGTCATCATCCTTAACTTCAGGTTCTTGATCTGAAGATACATTTAATTTTTCAATATCTCTTTCAATCAAAGATGTATCTTCCTCATCATCAATTTTATCTGAACTTGATGCTAAAGACTCATCAAACTATATGAATGGATTCTTCTACAACTAAGCTCTTCTTATTAAATACTCTATATGCCTTGCTAGATGTAGAATATCCTAGAAAAATACCTTCATCAGACTTTGCATCAAACTTCCCAAGATTATCCTTACCATTGTTATGAATAAAACATTTACAACCAAATGCATGAAAATAACTTAAATTTGGTTTCCTATTGTGCCATAGTTCATAGGGAGTTTTCTTAAGGATAGGTCTAATCAGGGCTCTATTTAGAATGTAACATGCTGTGTTTATAGCTTCCGCCCAAAAATATTTTGGAAGTTGGCTTTCACATAGCATGGTACGGGCCATGTCTTCTAAAGTCCTATTCTTTCTTTCTACAACTCCATTTTATTGCGGTGTTCTAGGTGCTGAAAAGTTATGATGTATGCCTTTTTCAAAACAGAATTTTTCAAATAAGTGATTTTCAAATTCAGTTCCATGATCACTTCTAATAGACACTATGGTAGTGTTTTTCTCATTAGTGACTTTCTTAACGAATTTCAGGAATATTGAGAAAGTCTCATCTTTGTGAGCCAAAAATATTACCCAAGTGAATCTAGAGTAATCATCTACTATCACCAGACCATATTTCTTTCCTCCTAGACTTGTGGTTCTAGTAGGTCCAAAAAGGTCCATGTGTAGTAGCTCTAGTGGCCTAGTAGTTGAACAACATTCTTAGATTTGAAAGAAGTTCTTGTTTGTTTTCCAAATTGACATGCATCACATATTCGATTATTTTCAAAATTTAAGCTAGGAATACCTTTAACTAAATCCATTTTCAATAATTTAGAAATTAGGTGTGTGCTTGCATGACCTAATCTACGGTGCCATAGCCAACCAATCTCATTCATCTTAGCATTATTAGCAACTAAGCAATGATTACTTGGAGATAAATTACTCAAATCAATTAAGTACACATTGCCATAACGTTTACCAACAAGAATAATGCTTATCAATGGGATTAGTACAGTGCAAACAGAAGCTTCAAAGGAAACCTTGAAACCTTTGTCACACAGTTGGCTAATACTTATCAGATTATGTTTAAGTCCATCGACATATAAAACATTATCAATATAAGTAGATGGAGTAATTTGAATCTTACCAATACCCATGATATGGCCTTGACCATTATCACCAAAAGTAACTACTCCACCTCTTTTTGATTCAAGGGTGATGAATTGATCTTTGTCACCCGTCATGTGTCTTGAGCAACCACTATCCAGGTACCATTTTCTTTTCAGTCTGATGGCTGCAAGACACTCCTGCAAAACATTCATGTCTTAATTTTAGGTACCCAAGCCTTCTTGGGTCCTTCATGGTTAGATGCATTAAATATTGTTCCTTTAGGAACCCAAATCATCTTTCTCTTATTATGTGGAGATTTACATATATGATTTATGTCCTTTGTTTCCACATTTAAAACAAATATTTGATGATTTTTCAGCATGTATAAAAATATTCTTCAATGATTTTTGCTTTTTAAGCGGATTATATCCTAACCCAGCTTTATCAAAAATAGCTTTTGATTATCCAGAATCATATTAAGTTTGATAGAGCTTAGAGTGAATTTATAACTATAGGCTTAAGTCTATCAACTTCATTTTTCAAACTTTCTTTTTCTTTTATCAAAAGTTCTTTATCTACAACATGCTTTTCATTTTCTAAGGAAAGTTTTTGCATTTGAGTTTTCAAATCTTTGTTCTTTGAACTTAGGTTCGCAAAATCATCCATTAATTCATAAAAAGTACTATGCAATTCATCGAAAGTGAATTCATCAAGAAAACTCGGACTTACCTCATCATTGTCCGCCATGATGCATAGATTGGCCATTTCACTCTTTTCTTCTTCTTCAAAACTTGAACTTTCCGAATCACTCCATATGGCCATCATTGCCTTCTTTTTGAACTTCCGGGTGCCTTTCTTTAGTTGAGGGCATTCAGATTTAAAATGACTCGGCTTTTTACATTCAAAGCAAATAACTTCTTTTCTTTGCCCTTGTCCTCATCTTTTCTTGCAAAGGGCCTTTTCTTTTCAAACTTCTTTTCTTCATGAATCTTTTAAATTTTCTTGTGATGAGTGCCATGTCCTCATCATCACTTTCATCTTCAGATTCATGAGGCTCTTCCATATATTCAGAAATCTTAAGAGCCATAGTCCTCTTCTTTTTTGACTCATCATCATCAACATGTTGCTTAATTTGAAGCTCATGAGTCATCAAGGATCCCAATAATTCTTCTAGGGGTAGGGTGCTTAGATCCTTTGCCTCTTGTATAGCAGTCACTTTAGCTTCCCAAGTCCTAAGCAAGGAACGCAAAACCTTTCTCACAAGATCAGAATTATCATAAGATTTACCAAGACTTTTTAAACCATTAACTATATCAGTAAATCTTATAAACATATCAGCAATAGATTCACATGCATCCATTTTAAACAATTCATACTTATGAACTAGCATGTTAATCTTGGATTCCTTGACTTAATTTGTTCCCTCATGGGTAACCTCAAGTCTATCCCAGATTTCCTTAGCAGAGATGCAAATAGATATGCGATTGAATTCATTTGCATCTAATGAGCAGTATAAAACATTCATTGCTTTGGCATTGAGTTGTGCCAATTTTTTATCATATTCATCCCATTTCATTTCCGGTTTAGGAATCTCCATGCCATTAACTCTAGCAGTGGGTGTGTGTGGTCCATTGACTATAATACTCCATAGATCATAGTAAAGTACTTGAATGAAAATTTTCATTCTAGCCTTCCAATAACCATAGTTTGAACCATTAAATAAGGGTGGTCTATTAGTAGATTGGCTTCGAAAAAAGATGAACCAGCTTGAGTTGCCATGTGGATCTTTGACTTTGATCGTTAGATCAAATCAAATGAGCACTAGCTCTGATACCAATTCTTGGTCCAGATAGCAACCCAAGAGGGGGGGTGAATTGGGTTTTTTAAAAATTTAAACTCTTTTGAGAAATAACCCCCCAGCGGAAATAAAGACTTAGATTCACACAAATTAAAACTGAACAAGCACAAATAGAGAGTTGAAGATAAAGAGACAATCACGGTAAACACAGAAGATTTTATAGTGGTTCGGTGTACCTACACCTACGTCCACTCCCAAGTACCTCTTGGGTCCACACTATAATCAAACTGATTATAGCAGAGTTGTTTTGCAAGCTCACAACTCGAACTTGTTATTTTTCTGGGTGCACAATGAATCCAGCTGGTTTTCAAGGTTCACCAGTACAAAACCTATCACCACAAGCTAATGCTTGCACAAGGCTAACAGCCTCAACTAAATCAATCACCAGATTGACCCAGCAAACAATATCTATTTTTACAAGATAAACAGCTCCTCCAATGAGCAAATATATAATAATGAAACAATAATAAGAGGATAGGAATCAAAGCCTAATTTGCAGATTTTTGGTGGCTTCTTCCTTCTCTTCCTTTGAATGGATCTTCCTTCAAGATGCTCTTGAGACTCAGAAGATCAGAAAACTAGGGCTTCTTTCTTCTCTTGAGATTTCTTCGAAATAGAATAGCAAAAGCTTGGAATCTCTCTCTCTTCTTTTGGGGAATCAGTATGATCTTTTTCTTACAAGTTTTTCCTCTTTTCTTTTCTGATAGATCTCAAAGATTTGTCTCTATTCTTTTCTTTTTGCCTCTCTTGTCTTCTCATTGTGGGATGCAACAAACCCTCTTCTTATAGATCTCGATTAATCCATAAATAGTTTGAAACTATCCGTTAGAAACAAGTGTAAGAAGGATTAGATCCATAAATAACAATAGCGGTTGGGATTAAAATAGATAAAGATAAAGTTTAGAGTCGTTCTAATAGTTTTGGAGCCGTGTCTGACATTCTGGAGTCAGCTCTAACTTTTCTGGAGTCGGCTCTAACTCGAAATTCTTTAATCCGCTCGATCTGGAGTCATCTCTGACTTTTCTGGGGTCGATACAAAATTCTTCTGGAGTCGACTCTAACAGTCTGGGAGTCGACTCTAAGTCGTGGCCCGAAAAACCATCGTTCTATCTTTTTTGTTGGAGTCGGCTCTAACAGTCTCGGAGTCGACTCTAAGCCTGTGCCATTTTCCGGAGTCAACTCTACGATTCCATGTGTCGACTCTAATGTCTGCAATCTTACCTTGACATTAGATTCGAACCAGAACTTGATTTGACTCTTGATTTTGATTATCAAATCGACTTAATCTAAAAAACTTAATCAAAATCATTAGTAACTTCAAATGTTATACTCAAATAGTTTTGTTAATCATCAAAATCCTCAATTGAGTCAACAATATACATCCTTTTTGTACAACCCAAACTTTCTTTACTCTTTTCTCTGATCCTCACTGGGATCTACTATGCCCATTGGCATATATTTTATAAACTCATCCCCACTGGAATATTACTTGCCCACCGGCATCTCTTTTACCAACACATTGCATGCTTTTCAAAATTTGCCCACTGGCATTTTCTTTTTGAAACTCTTTCCCCATCAAGGAATGCTTGGCCCACTAGCCTTTTTAAAAATAATGCAAGTTTTTTAAAATTTATGATGCTGGGTTGTGTGTGATGCCTCCGAGGCACCACCCAATAGTTATCCTCCTGTAGGTGTACTTTCATCGGGTACATGAACTAGCAATCATATCCCAGTACAAATAGTACCCTTTACCTGTGCGGTTCACCCAGCAAAGTGCTCTTTTTGTCCCTTGATCCTAGGACCTCAGATTTTCTCTTTGCCCCATGGGCTATATAGTAACCGGCTCACCATTGAGCTATAATCCTCTACCCCTACGAGCTGCTTACAACCTGTCCCAATGGACTTGGTTTAGCTTGTACTCACCCTTGGCCATGGGATTATCGTACGATCAATTCACAAAGGTGCTAGTTCAACAGTAGTGTGCAATGTTTATACTATGGCACAGTCTATAGGGTGATTAGCCTCATAGCTGTCCGAATACTTTGTATGATATATGCATCAAAACATGTTCTTTTTAACATTTCACCATGCAAATATGCCATGTATGCTTCTAAAACCATGTATCAAAACTCATGCTAAATTCTTTTTGCTTGAAACTCATGCTCAAAACTCATGCCTTGCTCTTTTGCTCAAAATCCATGCTTTAAACCTATGTAATAAAACCCATGCTCAAAGACTCATGCATCAAAACCTATGCATTAGAATATCATATACTAGGTTCTCATTTTTCAGGTTTAAAACACTTTTAATACTCTACTAAGCATATTCTACCACAACTTGGTATTAAACATATCATCATGCTAGCTCAAAATAAATATTCCTTTGCCAGATGAGAAACTCACTCACCTTAGCGAATAGCTCTCCTAATGGGGATCAACACCGGCGTTCTTGCTTTCTGGAATAGCCCTCTTGACCTATGTCATCATGCAAATATAGCAACTATTAAGGTTACCTGCACGCAAGGTTTCCCTGAAACTATACATCATGCATACTCAAACCTCTAGCATCTCATTATTTTCTTCTACCCTTTCTCTACTTAAGATTACTTCTACTATCATCTCATAATACAAGAATCTAAGAAAATTTAAAGTCATACAAGGTCTAGGGAAGCTATAGCTTACCTTAGAATTAGCTCAACTTCCTAGCTTTCCTTCCCTTCCATTCTCTATCTTCCTTTCTTCTTCTTCTTCTTCTTTCATTTTCTTTCCTTCTTTCTTTCCTCTCAAGGCTGAAACTCTATCCGTGCCTTTTCTCTTTTCTTTCTTCTCTTTCTAATCCTCCTTGAAATTTGGTAAGTAGGCGCCCAGGTGCCAACTTTCCTTAAACAATCGTAAACTGGGCACCCAGTTCCTTATTTTCCACAAACTTGGCATCCAACTAGCTGCCAAATTCCCACTTTTTCCCTCAAATTGGGCATCCAACCAGGTGCCCAATTCATCTTTTTTCCTCAAATTGGGCATCAAACCAGGTGACCAATTCCTCTTTTTCACAAAACTAGGCACCTGGTTGGATGCCCAGTTCTACCAAATCCACAAACTGGGCATCCAACCAGATGCCTAGTTTCACTTTTCCCTTTAACTGGGCACCTGATTGGGCAACCAGTTTTCCCCACTCTTCAGGCTGGGCACCTAGTTGGGTGCCTAGTTTTCTCTTTTCTCTTCAAACTGGGTGCCTAGTTGGGCATCCAATTCCCTTTGATGCAAATCTCATTGGGTGCCTTATTGGTCGCCCAATGAGACCTCAGTCTCAGGGAAAATCCACAAGACAGAGAGCAATACAAAATTAGGCGATCGATTGGTCGCCTAATGGGGAATCCCCTCTCTGTCTCTTGCAAGCCCACGCTCAGTTCTTCTGATCCAAGGCTTTTGTGCCTTCTAAAAATCCATTCCATAAGGGAAAACAAAAAATTACACATGGGAATCATTTCCAAAAGCTCAAATACTCAAGAAGTTCATACAAATTTTCATTCCAACATATATACACCACAAAAATTTTCCTTCTAGCATTAATGAAATGGTCAAAATGACCAACAACTCATTGAAACCCTCAAAGCTTTCATTATAATATACACATCATTCATTGTTACAAGAATTTTCCAAGGATTGCAAAAATTTCTAGATGTTACAGGGTATGCCAAGCTCATTGGATAGGTTTGCCCTCTTTCCTCATATGTACGCCATGATCGCTTTGATTCTCTAATTCATCTCCTCTAGTTGCTAATCTACTTGACGTAAGCTTATCATGGGATCTTGGAGTTAGAGTACTCATCAAATTGTGATAGCTAGTCTTGATGCTTCTCCTCAAATCAATTGTTTGGCATACACCCTTAATTCATCGAATTTGAAGGTTTTGAAGTTTCTCACCAAGTTTTAGTTGCGGTCGATTGTTACTGGCAACTCAATGAGCCCTTTGGCCAGCTTTTAGTTAACCTTTAAAATTAGATCCTTGGGGAATCAAGTCCTATGCTAGATAGGATGGCATCTCAACATGCTAGAAGAGGACATTGAATTACTCTTAAGCTATTGTTGTCATTGATGGAGGATTTAGATTGAACGGATCTCCTACATAATTTTAGATGCTGTCCTAAGAATGGCTCATGGCTACTTAGGGTCTATTTTGATCTTTGGATGGGAAGGAGAGGAGGATGAAAGGTATGGAAAGAAGGAGAGCGAAGGCTTGTTACCCTTTCCTTATTTGAAGAGGAAAAGAAAAGGAAAATGATAACTTATATTCACTTTGTTTGGATAAAGAAGAAGCAGGGAAAGAAAAATTATGATTATAAAATCACAAATATATCCTTACCATAAAAGAAATTCAAATCAATTTGTACAAATAAAATTGAAAGATTGAGCAAAAATTATTCTCCTCTTCCTTTTATCCTCAAATCTGGGGACTAAAGAAATTTAACCTTCTCAAAGAAAATGGAGGACAATGAATGACCTCCATTCCCCTACTCTTTCTTTCTCCTCCTTTCTAAATTAGGGTCTCTAAGACTCTTCTTTCTTTTTTATTGACCTCATATTGATTTTGATGAATACAAATAATTAAATTTGGTACTAATGATATTATTGTTGAGACAAAGTAATTTTAGGTAAATTCATCATGAAAGAAGGTATTACTTCAAATCAAGGTAAACTACAAACCAAATGAAAGGCAACATAGATATAGTGATATTATTGTGGATATATTTTAAGTCAAAATAATTTCAAAGTTAAAAGAATTTGTGATATTGTATGAGTTTTTCAAATGACTTGGATTTCAAATTCTTCAAGTGATTTCATGTTTCAAGTGTGCATCTATTTTTCAAAAGTACAGGACTATCTTTGAATGATTTACATATGAAAATTATTTTTCAAAGCATCTCATTTCCTTATATTTGCATTATACTTTTCATGCACTCGGACATAACTATTTTACAGAGATTTTGTACAGATTAGGTCGGAAGGTCACGCATGGCTTTGTTGAAAATTTTCCTAACCTCTTCTCTTGCCAAAGTCCCTTATCCTTGCTTGCTCTTGGAACTGGGTGGCAAATTAGGCACCCAATCTCTTGGAAGGGGCTGTTAAGTGCCCAGCTGGATACCCAACTTAGGTTGGTGAAAAGTTAGGCACCCAGCTGGGCATCCAACTTTTCTAGACAAGGTGTTAGACACCCAATTGGGCATCCAATTTCATGGATTCAAAAGCTAGATGCCCAATTGGGCATCCAACTAAAGGGATTTTTGTGTTAGACGTCCAATAGGGCATCCAACTTTATGGGATTCAAAAGTAGATGCCCAACTGGGTAGCCAAATCTCTTGGCTCCAATTCTGGATGCCCAGTTAGGCATCTAATAGAATTTTGGTTTCTGTTCTTGTTCTGAGACTTGCATGGATTCATTTAGAAAATGGTATTGGATGACCAATTGGATGTCCACTGTTACCTTCTGATACCAAGACACCAATTGGTCGACCAATCTTCATGAAAAATTCTGTAATGGCTATTTCCCAATGTTTACTTGCTTGCTATTTTCATTCCTCTCTCACAACGGTTGTAAACAACTATATTTCTGATTTTGTGTATAAATAGCCTCTTAAATAGTGATTTAGTAGCAAGAAAATTTTGAGAAAAGAGAACATCATTGCGGTAAGAAATAGTGAAAATTCTTTGTGAAATTCTTGAGAGAAAATCTATTAGAGAGCTACATTGAATATCCTTGAAGCCACTTAAAGTGCATTCATTGTCCCTTTCTTAGCATAGTGTAAAAGCACCAACAACCTCTTGAAGAATATTCAAAGCTTCATTCATTACTCTGGCATGCTTAAAAGAAGAAGCCCTCTTGTGAAGTGTTCTTTAAAATTTATAAACTATTTCTTTGAATATATGCTCATTTAAGAAGCTTGTTGTGTACATTGTTAAACATTCTTGTACTTTATATTGGAGTTTCACAGTTGTGAAATGTGTAAGGATAGAAGTCTACCCGTGTGATTTATTGTAAGGCTTGCTTATGCTCGAAAATAAGTGACTAGCCCGGAAGGCTAGGTGTCAGGATTGCTTGTGCCCATAAATAAGTTTTTAACCAGGTTGGCTAGGAATTGTTAATAAAAATTTTCAAGGGGTTCTTGGGGAGTGAATATAGGTGCTAGGTTTGGTGCCGAACTACTATAAAACGCTTGTGTTTAATTGATCTATTTGCTATGTTGTTTGCATATAATCACTTCACTACACTACACTTGTTTCAATTTCAAAATTTACAAAGTGCACATACTTGTCTATTAATTTTTAAAGAATCCAATTCACCCCTCCTCTTGAGTTGCATCATATGGGCAACACTTTCTCTCTCTTCTCCCTCATTAACCTCCATCTAAATAGGCCCTTAGACACTGCTTGCTCTTTGATCTCTTCTTTTGGATGGTATGGTTATGTGCTCTTGCTCATTCGCATAATCAACATCAATCTACTGATGTCCCAAATTAGAAAGAAGTCATAGCTCCGATGGTAGAGTGCTTCTTTAGCTGATTTGTGCTTGCTTGCAAGAGGAAAAGAAGAATAGTGGAAGAGGTTGGAAGATTTTCTCTAGCAACCCTTTGACACTCTAGTTAACCAAAGTAAGAAAAGAAAAATCTAGAGTTCCTTAGGTTGACACTCTAGGTTTTAGAGCTTAGTTTTAGAATTGAGTTTCCTTCTAGGGTCTGGGGTTGCTTTTATAACTATTTTCGAAGACTCCTTAAATTGATTCACTTATTGGTGGACAGTCCGGATAAATTTAGATCCCTAAATAAGGTGATATTTTTGACGAAGTCCTTCCTAAATAGGGTTGCAGATATCTTTGCAAATAGGCAATGGACTCCTACTCAAATTGATCAGCACTTTTGGAAAGAAGTTTTCCAAAATGACCAGCAACTTTAATGAAAGTTTCTTCTGATTAGGACTTCTCTCTTCAGAGGATATGTAGTGATTTGGTTAGTCATATTATGTGACTTTCTAATTATTCATCACATGTCACCATCAGTTGGCTTGCCAGCTCAGCTTTTATCATATCAATAAATTAGAGCCTCTGATGGTTTAAAATCATGATACAAAACAATTGGAGAGAAATAAAAAGCTAAAGGAAAAAAAATATAGGCTTGAAAGAGGTAGGTGATACAAATATTTCTTAATGATTGTAGTAGCTAAGTAATAGTTGATGCCTCTTCAATATTGTGTAAAATATTGTATATGTAATCCCTTAATTCTTGAAACCTTTGACTAAATTTGACAGCTAGCAACTTCAAATTATTTTCAAGATCTATAATGTTTATGCAATCAATTTGCAAAATAGCACATGTTTGGTGGTTAGAAAATTGAATAACATTTAGCATAAAATGGGAGCCAAGGAAATTTTTTTTGGGTTGATATATAGGCTTTCGGAAAGGGAACCCAAACTTGATAGAGTTCTATTGGGCTATTAGCTAATGTAAACAACTTATCAGTAAATGAATCCTACAACTTATAAGATTGCAATGCAAAGCACACTATGGTTGATAAATTGGTGTCTTGCATAGATTTGGCAACACAAAGATTTTTATTCATGGAAGATATGAAAATAATAAAATGATATCTCAAAATGTTAGAGAACTTTTCATGGAAAACAAATTATATGAGCTACAATTATGGGCAGATTGGTCAAAACCTATTCCATTTCATAGAATATAAACATAACTAAGAAACTCGAAGCCAGCAGAACAACGGGAAATAATGGGAGATTAGAAGAACAAAAATTGATTTACATAATTAATAACATTAAATAATGGTCATCCTTATAGAGTAGTGAAACTATAGTCCAAACCAAAATGAAGCCGAGACACTGCAACGTCTTACAATATGTCCAGCATTTTTCAATTGGATCCTCATCCAATATTTTCCTCTATCATAAAAGAAGGTGCCAGGAAAGACCAATTTCTTCTTCCTTGATTTTGAGCAATTCCCACTCAAAAAATTCAAAAACTTTTAAGAATCGTTGGTGTCCATGGATCCCTTCTCGTGAGAAAAAGCTTTAGTGCTCATTTGGTTGCAGAAAAAATAAGAACGAAAAACATTTACTCTTATTCTCTGACGATTGGTTGAAAAGTAGTGAGAAAATGGATAATGGGGGCCACATATTTTTCTATCCATCATAGAAGACTGTTCCTATGGAAAAGATGATATTTTAACTTTTTTAGTCTTATGAAAAAATTGCTAGTATCAAAAGTTTAAAATTGTCCCTCTATTTTGTTTTATTTTCTTCTTTATTATATTTATATTATATTACTATAACATATATTATATTATATTACATCATATATATCATAATAGATAAATTATAATATACTACAATATAATATATAATATCATACAATATATTTTATATATTATAAATAAAATAACTAATATATACAATTTAATATTGTTATATTGATATTGTATTATAATAATATAATAGATAATATTATCATAAAATATAATATAATACTATATTAATTCTTACATAGTCTTTATTTTAAAGGTATTATAATCAAATTAGTATTTTGTTATATAAAATTATCTCCAACCAACATAAGAAAATGTTTTCTATCACGCCCTACGCCAATGCCCAATCTGGAAGATCATAACTCAGCCACATACCCTTAGACTAAAACCTTAAGAGGATGCGAGACCTATTTATCCTTAACCTTCACATATTCAAATATAAAAGTGTCACAAAGCTAAAGATCATATAACCCATCATGTTATACTATATTATGTCCCTTTCTTCACCAATCCCAAAATTTTGGCTCAGCATCCACATCCATAATATTTGGAAAAGGGAATGGGTTATAAGCTAACAACCGAAAGAAATTCTTACCATATAAATATAATATGCATATAAGATAAAAATAATTAAATAATATTAGACAGAATATTTGATCAAAATAAATCATTGCGAATAACATGCTATAAACCATGGGTCAAAATATAAATGAAATCTTTTGTCATCTATCTTTTCATAGCATTAGACTACACCACTCTGATGTCATATCAAAAATCACCATAATAGTAATATCAATGAATCAACCTTATCAGTATACCAATACTTCCTACATGTATACACTCCACATACTAGCGAATCATCATACCACTATCAAAGGCACACTAAAGATACATACCAACCCCTCCTTAGCTAGTATTTTATGTTTAACAATCTAACTTAGTAATCTCCTCATGCTCAAGTTAGTTCCCACACTAGGGCAAGGGAGATTATTTTTATTTTTATTTTTTTAAATTATTAAATAGCAGGTTAGATATAGATTTTAAATTTATTTTTGGCACTTGAATGCCACGTGTGGTATATGTATGCTGCTACATAGGATAAAAATAAACAGCATCTCTCCTATTTAATGGTAGGGATCAAAGTGATACAAAACAAAAAATTCAGAATTATTTTTATAACTTTTTAAAGTTTAAGGACCAAAGTGACACAACCCCCTAAGTACAGGGTTAATTCTGTAGTTTAGCCTTAAGAGATTTTGCAGTCCTGTCGCGCGTTTAGCCTGGATGGTAGGTTGAGCTGTGATAATTTCACCTTCAGAGTGCATATTCACAAAGTTTGACTTACATTCCCAACATTCCAAACCCTGAAATATTCATTCAAATCTCAATCATGCGGTAGGCAATGCAATAACATGGGATGAAAATGCACGCACCACGAGTAAACAAGGCATCTTAGGAAGACCTCATAACTTAACAGAGCATGCACGCCAACCAAAATGTCGTGCCCTAATGAGCATGGGGTAACAAAACGTTTTCTTTCTCTTCTTTTGTTTAGACTACACATCATCAATGAGAAAACAGAGAGTAATACACACATTAGTTTCAACCTGATTTCTATTTTATTTGAACCTAGTAGTGCTGCATCATTTAACCGAAAGACAATCGCTGAAAAGGTTGGGTAGAGTACCTGGCGCCTGATGGACAGTGGACACTCGCGTGAGATTATGTGGTGGATGACTGGCCAGAGCAAAGGGGGGGGAAATATAGTGCTGAGCTGCGCCTCGATGGTGTTATTTCTTTATGAGGGATGCCGGAGACCAGGTGCCAGTACTCTCCTCCTTCCTTGCATCGCCTCTCCAGGCTGGGGCAACCTCGAATGATTAATTTCTCGAGTCGGGGAGTCGCTCCAGGAGACCATCCGGGAACAACGTCAGACAAGGGCAATCCTCGACCATCAGATGCTGCAATGCAGTGAGGCCTTCCAACCCTTCTGGCAAAGAAGACAGTTGGACGCAGCCGAATCGTGAGGACTTTCAGTCCAGTGTTGTGACCCAGCTGCGTTGGCAGAGACGTCAGGCTTGGACATTCTTCAATTAACATTGATTCGAGAGTAGTGGCATGTCTCAGCCCTTCCTCCAAGGACTGCAGGTTGCGGCAGTAGTCGACAGACAATGTCCTGAGGGAGGCACGGCACTTGGGCAATTGGACCAGCCCAGATCTAGAAAAAGACAAAGCTTTCAGCTGCGGCAGTATTCCTCGTTCGCCTGGCGATGGCGATGGAGCTGCCAGACGACAACCGGAGATAAATAAATGCTTCAGGGATATCAAGTCTTGAAACTCCACTTCTGGCCAGAGGACCAGAGCATCACACTTGACAATAGTCAGCTTTTCGAGGCAAGTAAGGCTTTTCCAAAACCCCAAGGGCGCTTCCGAGACTGTGATACCGAAAACAACCAATTGCATCGGTAGATCACCAAAGAGCGTAGGGATCCATAAAAGTCCCTCATCTGGTCATCGTCCTCCAACCGCGGCTGTGCCAGATCCTCACATCCCTCGAGAATCAAGTGCTCAAGAGACTGCGTTCCACCTTTAACCTGCCCAAAAAGCATCCTATTTCCTGGCATTTTCAAGTTTTTTAGTACTGGTAGGACTGGCATGGCAGTCAACTTTGGACACTCGACGATCTGCAGGTAAACAAGCTGAGGGAAAACTACTTCTCTGCCTTCATTTCTGACCATTCCTCCAAGCTTAGCATTCCAAATAACGCCAGTCTTTCGAGGGAGGGGAACGCTCGCACCGTAGCACTGCTTCCACTGTCATATATATTGTGCGACAGATGTGCTTGACCCTGTCCATTCTCGACAAGTAGAGGATCTTGAGGAGGGGCAGCAGCCATAAAGGTGGGAGATGTTCGCATTGTGTGCAACCTCCCAGTTGGATTTCAATTAAAGTATGTAGGGAAGTAGAGCCCGTCATCCAGGTCGGAAAGTGGCCACCCCCGTAGTGAGATATGGTCAACAGTTTTAAGCTATCAGGAGGTTGAAGGGCTTCTAGCACCTCCTCAGCGTTGTTTGAGGAAACCTCCTCAGCATGTCGTTCTCGAGAATAATAATCTCCCGGCCACAATATGATAGAGGGACGTCTCCAGTCTTCATCATCCCAGCATAATACTAAAGATTGTAGACTTCGCTTGGAACCCAGATTTGCTTTTAGGGCATTTGCTGCATCTCTCACATTCGTCAGATTATAAAGCTCTAGATGCCCGCCAAGATTTAAATTGGCCAACTCTTCTACGCCTGTCCCAGCATCAATGCCTACGACATACTTTGTCAATGTCCGAAGGTGGCTTAGCTGCCCCAAACCTGCCGGCATGTGCTTCAAGCTCAGCATCCATCAATATAGAGATGTCTAAGGCCACTCATTTGTCTCATGCCTTCAGGTAACATGCACAGAGACATACATTCAGAAAGTCTGAGAGTTTGTAGAAGGAAAAGCTTGCTGGTGGCTTCGGGCAATCTTTCAATGGAAGTTCGAGACAGGTCCAGGTATCTTAGGTGTTTCAAGCTTGTCATTGTAATAGCCAGTGTTGCTGAGTGATAACCATGCATTTTTAATGCTCTTAGGAATGTGGGCTTTAATGGGTCATCGCTGTCAGCCCGCAACATGAGCGTGCGAATAGCCGGCGAATCATTTAAAATCTGGCTGAAGTCCATTGGTTTCTCTGCACCTAAAGAGATGACGGGTTTTTCCGGGTATGACTTTTCCTTTCATAGGTTCTATCATACTAAGGCATTCATTCTTCATGACGGATTGTGCAAGGTCATGCATGAGATCATGCATCTTACATGATATTTTGGTGTATAATTCATGGTTTAAATACGACATGTCATCAGCCCTAAATTGTTTAATATCCTGAAAAAATGACCTCGTTGCCAACTCATCAAATATTTCATGCCCCATCGCTTCCAGTTCCTCACTTCCTTCGGATGGAATTAATCCATTTGCAATCCAGAGTTCAATCAGAATCTGCTTTTCCATCTCATAATTCTTTGGAAACATACAACAAAAAGCGAAGCATTGTTTTGCATGAGAAGGCAACTGAATGTAGCTCAACCTCAGAGCTGGTAAAATCTCATCCCCGTCTTCAGAAACCTTCATATCCCATATCTCGCTTCTCAGCATAGCAAACCACTCTGTTTCCTCTGTCTTGAAACGCATTAAACTCCCTATTGTTTTCACTGCCAGAGGCAATCCCCCACATTTTTTAACAATCTCCTCACCAATTTTTAGTAGCTTTGGAGGCTCTTCTGCTCTCCCTTCAAATGCTTTCTTTCTGAACAATGTCCAGGCGTCAGCTTCAGATAAATGTTCCGGACGGCAAGGTTGGAGTGTGCCCATAATCAATGAAACCCGCTCGCTGCGTGTGGTCACAATAACTGTGCTCCCTCCTATGCCAGATCCTAATAGAGCTTTCAACTCCTCCCACTTACTCTGATTCTCACTCCAGACATCATCCAATACAAGTAGGTATCTTTTCCCACCAATCTTCTCTCGAAGTTTCTTCTGTAACAATTCCATGTTGGATTCATCACACTTTTCACAAATGACCAAAGTTATGATAGCTTGTGCAAGTTTTGCAATATCAAAATCCTCAGGGACACTAACCCATATGATTGGCTGGAAATACTCCTTCACCCTTGGATCGCTGCAAATCAATTTTGCCAAAGTGGTCTTCCCTAGCCCGCCCATGCCGACAATGGGAAGGACTGCAACATTCTGGCTGTTATCATGGTCAATTAACAAATTTACTATCCTTTCTTTATCTTCTTCTCTACCAATGACATCTGACTCATCAATATGGGAATGGGTCTGTGATCTATATCTGATTTCTGGTTCTGCATTGGTTGCAAAATTAAAACTTCTACTCTCATCAAGAAGTTTATCTATTTTTTCTATATGTCTTTTAGTTTCCTTCCCATTTTGTAGCCAAATAGAGCCGGTTTGTGAACCCGTTCGTGAGGGAAAAGAAGTTCTGTACCTGGTTCTCCGTATCATCTGCCTTCATCCGCAGATCTTCATATTTGTATTCATCCAGTGTGTCATCAGCGTTGTAGGCTGCATCTTTTAGTGCTGCAAGCCATGTCCTCACAGCTGGATCCTTGATCTGCCTGTGCTCTGCATCTCGAAGCTTGAACTGAATTAGCTGTAGCTTCATTTCCAGCGTTCGAAGTTGCTCATCTATGCCCCACATAACTCCAAACGGTTGGAGGACATAGTCGGCTATCTTCTCCACCAGTGCTTGTACTGCAGCCGAGAGAATTACCCCAGCCATGAACCCACCTAAAAGAACAGAGCCTCTCCAATAATCTCTGGAGAAGAATATTCCATCAAAAAAAAACCTTTGGAGAAGAATAGACATATTACAAAGGCAAGTTGGTTCCCTACCAGCTTTTGGCACCTGCGACGTGATTGGCTGAATCACATAACAAGAAAAGCTATACTTCGTTCTCCATGGAAGCAATCCAATGCTCAATGCATTCTGGCTGTTTTGTCTTTATCAACTTCCTATCCTGTGTGGAAAGCAATGTATACAGTACTGTCTTCCACAAAAAAAATCTAAAAAGTGTGGAGATATAGCTAAGCGAAATGCCATGTTTTCTCTTACAAGCAAGTTGACAAACAAGGGCCATTGTAACAGCGTTCTTACCTCAGCTTTCGGACAAGCCTCTCTTTGGTTTGACATGTTGAAATGCCCAGCTTTCCCATCCTGCTTTCGAATCCATTCGTTCAATATCAGAAGCCCAATGTAGATTATACAGTGCTGTGCAAACCATTGTTCATTGTTCCACTAGCGTGCATGCTGCCTACAACTGGCATCTGATAGACAAAAATGGCTTCATGCCTTAAACGGAGAGCATATGGAAAACTCATAGAATGCCTTAAGTAATTGCTATCACATGCTACAAGCAATCACTGGCTATA
Organism: Calamus simplicifolius; assembly: GCA_900491605.1. Classification (NCBI taxonomy): domain Eukaryota; kingdom Viridiplantae; phylum Streptophyta; class Magnoliopsida; order Arecales; family Arecaceae; genus Calamus; species Calamus simplicifolius. Next base: position 124,253 of record UESW01001661.1, read on the forward strand.
AAATTTTTTATTAATGCATCATAATACGAAAGTCTGATCTATTGCATTTCATAGTTCATATCAGATTGATTATATAATCTTACCAAATAAGATATTTTCATCTCTAACATTTGGTATATGACAAACATTACTTGATTAAATTGACAAAATTATTTGTTGAAGTGCCATCTAACAGTCAAAAGTTTTGGTCCAAAAAAATTCATGATTTCTTCCTGTTTGTGTGGGATCTTTTCTATTTTGTGTGCCCTTGTGAACACATACTAAGTGCCTAGACTCTCCATGTGTTCTTTATTATTCTGTGCCTGTAAGGGATTAACAGATTGGTTTTCGATGACTTTGCACTTTCCACCATCTACATTCGCCACATATGCAATTACAGAATGGTTTTCGATCCCTCTCCTGGACAATTGGACTAGAGAGGGCATACGTTCAAATCAGGAGCATTCGTTATTAGCACAATAGCTTTGATTGGATGTAAGATATCATATTACATAGGACAACATGTTGGCAGGTCCCACTCAATGACAACCATAATGTCAATTGTGAATCATCATGATTGGAAAATATTCCTCCCTGACTCTAAGTTGAGATTAGAGAGAATCTCAATCCTTAAAAAAATATCTAGTACTGATCATTCTTTGCTTCAGTGAAAGTCCATAATAGCACATGTACTTAATCCAACATCAATTATATATCAAGCAGATCTTAAATGTTTATATAGGATCAAAAAAATCTAAATAATACCTTTTGATTAATTTTTTCTTTTGATGAGTTATTATAGATGGCATCGAAGTAAAACAAACCCATGACCCACATATATTAGGGGAGGCTGTAAATGTGCTCTTTTGTAACTAATTACGGCCAATCATAATGTTTGTAATTAGATTTGATCATCTTTAGACCCTTAGCTTAATGAAAATGCCCAATCTTAAATAGAAAATGGGATTATGTGAGAGCTCATGCTAAAATGCATTTAATCCCATATTAGTTATACACCGAAAAGATTTTAAGTACTTATAGAGTCTAAGAATTTAAATAATACATTCTAATAGTCATGACATTGCCCGCTATAATCCATGAGCATGATTCTCAATTAATTATGATTATAAATTTTTTTCTAGATAGTCATGATGCTTTGCTAGAGGCCGCTCATGATCTATAATCATGGATTCTTTGACTTAATCAAACAGTTGATTTGGTTAAAGAATTGTCTTGGACAATGTGTTGATCAAGCCAACCCTAGGGCCAATTAAGGGACATGATTATTGCCAACATATCAAGGGACCTAATGGGTCATATGCATTAAGAAGATTTTGAATAAAGTTAAAATGAAAATTAAGTTGAACTTAATTCAGATTAGATATCTAATTAATTAGGATTGGGTTTGACTCAATCTTAATGAGAGAACATGTAATTGATGAATAGGATTCATCATAGAGGAAAGTATTGTGTATTCGAGGGAAAGACCATTTGTATATGTGATGTACATATAAAATCCATTAATTGAATTCCCAATTAGGCTTAATCCATGTGATAGATGGCTTAGATTAATTGGGATAAATAATGTAGTATTTAATTGGGTACATATGATGGCATGATTTGATTCATGCAAACTTAATTGAACCGAGGGCTAAGATCGTGCCACATGAAGGATGGATTCATGCCCATATGATTGGCATGACCCATCTTCATGTCATGGAGGAGGGAACACCCATGATTTGGGCATAATCATGAAGCCAAATCCAAGGTTGGGGCATTGATTTCATGGGATAACCAATTTTTTATTTTTTAGGGATGCGATTGGTGGTTGTAATCCTAATATGATCATGATAACAAATATCCTAAATTTGTTAGGATATTTTGTTATCAACTTGATATGGTTGCATGGTTGGGTGGTTGGAATAAAATCCTCATTTTTATAGAACCACACAAGCTCCTCTTCATGATAAAAAGGAGAGAGGCACCTCCTTTGAAGATATATGCCTAACACCCACTTTCTCTCTCTAGGATATCCTTTCTCTCTCTTGAATATCCCACATACTCTCTCTCTAGTTCAAGATTGGATCTTGATTGAAGAACATTCTATCTTGATTTGAAAAATCAATTGAAGAAGGAAAGAGGCGCTAACACCCTTTGCTGAAAGGTCATCATCCAATCCTGGGAGGACATCATCTAAAGATCTCTGCATGGATCACCACCATTAGAGGTCAAACATGTGGACGGCTAGTCATAAATCATTTACTGGCTTTATCAGTCTTCATCCCTAATAAGAACATAGGAATGATTTAAAATTAATTTTAGATTTAATTTTGTTAACTGAATATGTTCCCTAAGGATTTTGAGCTTTGAAAATTAAATTCATATTTATTTATCTTCTGCTGCATAATATATGAATTTGATTCATATAAAAATATACAAAATTTTCAACAAGTGGCATCAGAGCCACCTTAGGCTTCAAATTTAGTTAATTTGATAGATTACTTGAGTTCTAGTTTTTATATGCATATATCTAAATTTTACATACGATGTAAAATATGAATCTTACCATATGATGAAGATTAAAAAATTAAAAATTTTATTATATGATAATAAACATGAATTATTTAGATTTAATTATGTTAAAAAATTAAAAATTATGATTTATGTGTGACATAATCATAAAGGCTAAAATTTTAATTATCATGTTTAGAATTTAATTTTGACATGATAAATGACATGATTAAAATTTAAAATAATGATACCATAATAACATGATAATTAAAAAAATTTAAAATTTAAATTTTTGACATGTTATCATGATCATAGTTGTTAGGGATGTTATGATAGAGACCAATTAGGATTTTAATGTGATGAAAGTAAATTTATCATAACAGATAATGATAAGACAAATATTTAAAATAAAATGTTATAAAATATTTAACACTTATCATAAATTCCTAGATCATTATTTTGTCTTATCATAATATGTAATAGATGATAAGGTTTTAGAAATTAGATTTAACCATATCATTGTTTAATCCTATGATCCCATGGTTAGTCTTTTGCAATTGGGCTTAACTACATTGGTGTCTAATAAGGCTTGAATCAAAGGTTTTTAATTGCTCCGTTTGCTTACCTGGCCAACACAAGTTGGTGTCTAAGGCAAGCTAAATAGGACCCCTTTGATTGCTGACCTGGCCATTGTGTGGGAAGCATCGAATTGATTAGACTAAGCGGGTTAATTGGGATGGTAACAATTAATTTGGTCACCTAAGTAGGGTTCCTAAATAGATAGTGGTCAGGAATCTAATTTGATTAGGAATCCTAATCATAAGATCAGATCTTATGAAATTTAGGTTAATTAAAATTAATCTAAAATTTACATATAGGATATATAACCTAGCATGATACAAATGTTGTATGCATGATGAGACCTAAATGCATAAAATCACTCCATGAATATTAAGTCCTTATGCCTTCTATTGTTCACATGATACAAATCATTAGGTCATGAGATTTGTTGTGCCATAGCCAAGATCAAGTGAACATATGAGGAGTTGATTGGAGAACAATGGGTTGACTTAACTAGTTTAGCCGATAAAATTGGCTATAGTCAGGATTAGTCTAATCTAGAGGCAAAGTTTAGGGTGATCACATACGGATGTGATTGACAAGGCAATATCCCCTAAATGATCTAAGCGTCACATTTGATGTGATTGATAAATCTCTACCTAATTTGGCTTACTTAGATTTGTTGTGCCATAGCAAAGGTCAAGGTAAGTCAATTTGAGGATCCTAGCCCACTAAAAAATTATTTGATAATTTTTTGAGATTAATAGAGAAGGCTATTAAGCTCGATAAAATAGTGAAAGAAATTAATTTAATTAAAAAAATTAAAAATTATCATATTAAATTGATGATTTGCATTCATAATAATTGACTCATTCTATTTTCTTTACATTTGTTAAATACACCATAAGTGTGAATATTAATCTTAGAGGTATCCTAGAGTCCAACAAGCTATCAGACCAAATTTTCTGATTGACTAAGGAATATCAAGATCATTTTGTGATATGAGAAGATCCTATTTGTCCCTGATAAGGCTGCACTGGAGGTCCTACTAGCGGATGCTCCAACTGAAGTTCTTCTGGCATACAATCGGCATAAAGATGTCGAGGAGATGGCCACATGCTTGATGTTGGCCTCTATGTCATTAGATCTTCAAAAACAGCATGAGCATTTAAATGCTCATGAGATTTTGGTACACTTGCAAGAGTTGTTTGGTGCACAATCTCGATATGAGAGGTTTAGACCTTCAAAGAGTTGTTTCAGTGCAAAATGGCTCAGGGTTCATCAATGGGTGAACACGTGCTAAAAATGATCGATTAGATTGAGAAGTTAGCGCGATTGGGTTTCCTGATGGACCATGAACTAAGTATTGACTTAGTTTTATAGTCATTGCCTCCTAGCTATTCGTAGTTTATTTTAAGTTTAACATGAATAGGCTCGAGGCTACAGTACATGAGCTAGCAAATATGATGACGAATGCTGAGCCCAGAATCAAGAAGGATAAAGGGTAGTTGATGGTTGTAGAATCTTTGGGTACTCGCAAGAGGCGTCTGAAGAAGAATAAGGCCTAAAAGACCAAGGAAACCAAGTCAACGAAAGGCAACAAAAAGGATGTAACCAAGAAAAAATATCACTTCTGTGGCAAGGATGGGCACTGGAAGTGTAACTACAGGGCTTATTTGGTAAGCCTAAAAGAGAAGAAGCATACGAATGCTTCTACATCAGATGCGTTCATAATTGAGATATTTTCTTCTATTACTTCTTATTTCACTTGGGTATTGGATATCGATTGTGTGTCTCATATTTGTATTAATATGCATATGATAAGAAATAGTAGAAGGCTGGAGAAGGATGAAGTGATCCTGCACATAGAAAATGGAGCAAAGGTTGCTACATTAGCCATAGGAATTTTCTCTTTATCTTTGCCCATAGGGATTGTAATAGAACTTAGTAATTGTTACTATATACCGAATATAACAAAGAATATCATATCCTTTCATGTTTAGTAATGGATGGATATTCTTTAAAATTGAAAATAAAGTTATTTCTATTTTTTGAAATAAAATGCTCTTTGATTCTGCTAAATTGTTCAACAAAATTTATTTTCTTAATCTTCGAGCCCCTATTCTCAATGTTGAATCAAAAAGATTAAAATCAAATAATTCTAGGGATTCATACCTATGGGCATTGTCGTCTATGCCATGTGAATGAAAAGCATTTAACCAAGTTACATAAGGATGGATACTTGAACTCGTTCGATTAGGAATCGTTTGAGGAATGTGAGTCATGCTTACTTGGCAAGATGACCAAGTCGCCTTTTTCTAGAAAAGGAGAGTGAGCAATTGAATGTTTGGGTTTAGTACATTCGGATGTATGTGGACCCATCAACATTCAAGCCATAGGAGGTTTTTTTTTTTTCATCACATTATAGATGATCATAGTAGGTATGGTTATGTGTCTAATGAAGCACAAATCTGAAGCCTTTGAAAAGTTCAAAGAATTCAGATGTGAAGTAGAAAAATAAACTGGCAAGAGTATTAGGATACTTCGATCAGATCAAGGTGGTGAATACTTGAGCCATGAGTTCATAAATTATTTAAAGAAGAATGAGATTCTTCCTCAATGGACTCCTCCACCATAGCATAATGGTGTGTCGGAAAGAAAAAATCGCACATTGTTAGACCTAGTATGTTCTATGATGAGCCTTGCATATCTCTCAAAAATGTTTTGGGGTATGCGCTAGACACTTCTAAATGTACCCTAAACCGAATTCCATCTAAATCGGTCAACTCAACTTCCTATGAGATATGGTATGGAAAGAAACTATCCCTTAATTATTTAAGGGTTTGGGGCTATTACGCTTATGTGAAGCATAATGAATTAGACAAGTTTGAAGCTAGATCTGATAAATGCAATTTTGGGATATCCAAAATAAACAAAAGAATACTACTATCACCCACTTGAGCAAAAAATGTTTGTCTCAAGACATGCGATATATTTAGAGAATGAGATTCTTTCAGAAAAGGGTAGTGGGAGTAAGATTGAACTTAGTGAAGCTCAAAAACCATAAATTGACAAAGATCAATTAGATAAATGGAGCACATGCCGAATATAGTGGGAGTTGAACTGGAGACTCAATCCACATTCAGGCAGTCGTTGCATGAAAAGTAATAGGTAGCTCCAAGTATACACCAGCTACATAGATCTAGTAGGACAATTCACATCCCTAAGAGATATGCATTTCTCATAGAGGATAATTAGCCTACCAACTACGAAGAGGCAATGTCTAACATTGACTCTAAGAAGGCCATAAATCTGAAATGGACTCCATGTATAATAACCAGGTATGGACCTTGATTGATCCACCTGAAGGGATAAAACCCATTGGGTGCAAATGGGTCTTCAAGAAGAAGATTGACATGGATGGTAATGTGATTACCTATAAGGAAAGGCTAATTGCAAAAGATTACAAGCAAAGACAAGATGTTGACTTTGATGAAACCTTTTCTCCTATGATCATGCTTAAGTCCATAAGGATTTTGGTTACAATAGCAGCATACTATAACTATAAGATCTGGCAGATGGATGTCAAGACCGCCTTCCTAAATAAAATTTAGAGGAGGATGTGTATATGACACAACCAGAGGGTTTTGAATCCATAGATCCTAAGAAAATATGCAAGCTACAAAGGTCCATTTATGGACTCAGGCAAGTCTCTAGAAGTTTGATTTCATTAAAAATAAGAATGATCCATGTGTACAAGAAGGTTAGTGGAAGTGATATTATTTTCTTGATATTATATGTGGATGATATTATTAATAAAAATAATGTATCCTTAATTAAGAGGTAAAGGATTGGTTGTCAGGTAAATTCTTCATAAAGGATTTGAGAGAAGCAGCCTATATACTAGGTATAAAGATTTATAGAGATAGATCTAGGAGGTTGCTTGGATTGACCTAAACGTACATAGATAAGATGCTAAAGCGGTTTAGCATGGAAGAATCCAAGAAGGGATTTTTGCCAATGTCATATGGGGTACATCTCTTCAAGGAAAAGAGTCCTAAGATCTAAAAGGAAAGAGAGCACATGGATAGGATACCATACGCATCAGCGACTGGATCCATCATGTATGCGATGCTATGTACGAGGCTTGATGTTTCTTATGCCTTGAGTATCACGAGTAGATATTAGGCAAATCATGGTGAGAAACATTGGATGGCAGTCAAGAATATCCTTAAGTACTTGCAAAGGACTAAGGATATGTTCTTAGTTTATGGAGGGCCCGACCTCATAGTTTGGGGTTACACGGATTTTATTTTCAGTCTGATTGAGATGATTATAAATCATAATCAGGCTATATATTCACACTCAATGGTGGTGCAGTCAGCTGAAAGAGTTTCAAGAAGAATATGACCGCCAACTCTACTACTGAAGTTGAGTACATCACAGCATCAGATGCAGCTAAAGAAGCGGTTTGGACCAAAAAGTTCATCACTGAACTTGGTGTGGTTCCAAGCATTGTTAATCCAATACTATTGTATTGTGATAACAATGGAGCTATTATGCAATCCAAGGAGCCAAGGTCTCATCAAAGATCCAAACATGTACTCATAAGATATCATGTAATTAGAAAAATAATTGAAAGAAATGATATAAAAATAGAACGAGTCCCCACGAATGATAATATTGCCGATTGTGCGTATAAAATTTGTAATAGAGATTACAAATGTGAGATCTAAAATTGTATATTATGGTTCGATTCTTTAAATTTTTCTAGTTGATGTATAGAGAGGACTGGGCACTGTCGAACGTCATTGAGACTAGTACACATTGCATATCTTCACCCTTATGATGAGCAGCTGATCTCGCAAGTTGAAGTATGAAGATACTTGGATAGGTGTATGGATGTTTATATTGTAGCAATACATTGGATGACCCACACAGAGATCCCATATGGATATTCTATATAGTGTCGATGGTTGATCTCTGATGACGCTGATACGAATTATCCTTTGACTTGAGATCTTCATTGTACCTCATGTATGGAATGTCATGCTTTGACGATATGTAAATGTTGCTCTAGCCATAGGTGGCAAATATGGTATTGGTTGGATATAACATGAAGTACATGAAGGTAGTATTTGATCAAGATAGGATTCCTCTCTCTTGATAGAGAGGGTTATATCCCACGACCACTTGATAGATTAAATTGACTATTAAATCCTTGTAAGTTGAGTTGAAATTTGAAATGGTTTCGAAGTTTCAATTCATGAGAGTCAATTTTTTTTTGAGATCAAGTAAACAAAGATCAATTACAGGGTTGACACATTCCATACCACTAATTGATTTGGGATATGTGATGAAGGAATTGAATCGTATAGTAACCGTTCATGGATAGGTGTTGATGACCACATTAATAAAACCCTTAATACTTGGGTGGTCATGATGTTTTGCTAGAGGTCGCTTATGATCTATAATCATGGATTCTTTGACTTAATCATAAAGTTGATTTGGATAAAGAATTGACTTGGACAATGTGTTGATCAAGTCAACCCTAGGGTCAATTAAGGGATATAATTATTGCTAATGTGTTAAGGGACCTAATGGGTCATAGACATTAAGGAGATTTTGGATGAAGTTAAAATGGGAGTTAAGTTGAACTTAATTTAGATTAGATGTTCAATTAATTAGGATTGGGTTTGACTCAATCTTAATAAGAGAACATAAAATTGATGAATATGATTCATTATAAAGGAAAGTATTTTGTATCCAAGGGAGAGAGACCTTTTGTACGTATGATATACATATAAAATCCATTAATTTGATACCCAATTAGGCTTGATCCATGTGATAGATGGCTTAGATTAATTAGGACTAATAATGTGGTATTTAATTGGGTCCATATGATGGCATAATTTGATTCATGAAAACCTAATTGAATCGAGAGCTGCCACGTGAAGGATGGATCAATGCTCATGTGATGAGCATGACCCATCTCCACATCATGGAGGAGGGAACACCCATAATTTGGGCATCATCATGAAACCAAATCCAAGGTTAGGACGTTGGTTTCATGGGATAACCAATTTTCTATTTTTTAGGGATGCGATTTGGTAGTTGTAATCCTAACATGATCATGATAACAAATATCGTAAATTTGTTAGGATATTTTGTTATTATATGGCTACATGGTTGAGTGGTTGGAACAAAATCTCTATTTTTATCAAACTACACAACCTCCTCTTCATGAATAAAGAAGAAAAACATCCCCTTGAAGATATATGCCTAACACCCACTTTCTCTCTATAGGATGCCCTTTCTCTCTCTAGAACATCATCTCTCTTGAATGTCCCACATCCTCTCTCTATCTCTCTAGTTCAAGATTGGATCTTGATTAGAGAACTATTCTCTCTTGATTTGAAAAATTAATTGAAGGAAAGAGGCGCTAGCACCACTCGCTGGAAGGTCATCATCCAATCCTAAAAGGACATCATCCAAAGATCTCTGCGTGGATCATCATTAGAGGTTGGACGTGTGGACAGCTAGTGGTAAATCGTTTACTAGCTTTATCAATCTTCATCCCCAATAAAGAACACAGGTATGATTTAAAATTAATTTTAGATTTAATTTTATTAACTAAATCTATTCATTGAGGATCTTGGGCATTGGAAATTGAATTCATGTTTTTTTATCTTCCATTGCATAATATATGAATTTAATTTATATAAAAATATATGAAATTTTCAATAGTTTGATCGACAGCCACTAAAGTGATAGCATCTAACAGTGGAGTAAAAACTATGGCCAATGTCTTGGAATGAACAAGATTAAGCATAAAGCTATCAAATCAAAAAATAGATAGTGAGATTTTGAGGTCCCCATTTTTCTCCAATTTCCTTGGATCCTTTTTCTTCATTTCTTCTCCTCACTTCTCTTTTCCCTTCATAGCATAGCCAAATTTTCTCTATTCCTTCTCCTTCTTTCCACCTCCTCACTAATCAAATAAGCCCAAGTCCTCTTTTCTTTCTCCCTCTCTTTCCTCTTTTTCTCTTCTCCCTCTTCTACCCGGTGTACTAGTTGACGGCTAGGCTAAGGATGCATGCTCCTTCCCTTTCTAGGAGATATAAACCTAATATTATGGATGCAAGAGAACTTATTATGAAAATAATCATTAAGAAAAATAAAAAGATTTGGCCAAGTATGCCTATTAAAATATCAAAGGATCTCATATGTTCTCAAGCTATGCCTATTAAAATAAAAAACATTAATAAACATTCAATATTTTGTTCTTGCTCTTAGGCCTCGATTCTTGAAATACAAAAATGCTTGGTAGAAGTCCAATTCCCACATGCCACGTTATTGTGTATAGAGAATCAATCATGCATATAAAAAATAAAAAATCCTGACTATATATAATTAAGTAAGAATACATGAGAATAAGTAGTGTCTTTTAAAAGGCTCTAATGACATTATAAATCCTACTCTTATAAAAACTAGCTCAAAATTCTCCTTTCCCTCTTTCTCATTCCCTTCATACACCTAGAAGGCTGATAGATCAATACTCTCATCTCTCTCTCTCCTTTTCTTTCTTACATACCCCCTTTTCTCTTCCCACTTACCTCCACTATTTCCTTTTCTTTCTTTTATCTCTCTTTTTGTTTCTTTTCCCTACATGGGAGTGATTCTGCAAGTCTGTTCTCTTTTCCATACTCATCAATGCCCCAAATGCCCCCTCTTCTCTTATCCTCTCATTTTAATGCCACATGTCCCTTATGATGTTACCAAGTGTATCCCTTATGACATCGTCAAATGTCTCCACTGAGACATTGGGCATCTCCCTTATAACACTATTATGTATCTTTCCCATAACACTGCTAGGCATCTTCCTTATAATGTTGACAGCATCTCTTCTATGACACCATCACTACTACAAAAAGTTAAATAGACTATAGTAAGTTTAGGAAAAAGACTACGTTTTTCGTAAAAAAATGTAGTCTAATATTTTAGACTACGATTTCATAAATTTTTACAAATTAAAAGACTATTTTTTAAATAAGACGTAGTCTTATGTTATCTGATAATATAAAAAGATTATATTTTTAAATAAAATGTAGTCTTACATTATTTGATAATATAAAAAGACTATATTTTTAAATATGATGTAGTCATATGTTATCTGATAATAAAATGACTATATTTTTAATTAAGACATAGTCTTATATTATTTTATAATATAAAAAGACTACATTTTTAATTAAGATGTAGTCTTATATTATTTTATAATATAAAAAGACTATGTTTTTAATTAATACATAATCTAATATAGAACTAAAATTTATCTTTTGTCCTTCTCCTAATTCATTTTCTCCCTTTTTTTCTTAAACGAAACCCTCGATACCTCACTGTAGTTTTGTTCTGGATTAGGGTTTCATTTGCAGAGACTCCACCAGCCACCACGCAGGATTAAGGTTGAGGAGACTCCACCACCACTACCACCAGGGTTTGGTTTACAAAGACTCCACCATCATGCAAGATTAGGTTTTGTTTGCTGTCTCTTCACCAGGATGATTCAACTGTAGGTAATCTTCCATTTTTCTTTTTTAATCTAAAGATTGATCGGGAGGGAGAGAGAGAGGGTGAAAGGGCCAGATGATTGCATTTCGGATCCCATTTGGCTCAGGCTTGACGGCATGCCTGCCGGCTCGCCAAGCCCGGGCCATGGGCGACAGTCCCCACCGGCATCCATCATATGGGGCTCGGCTGGCCGGAGGAGGCCAGCCATGCCACCACTCAGGACGAAGGGATGAGGGTATTTACGGTAGCCAAACCGGCTCCCGCGTTTGGCTCAAGCCGGCGGCGTGCCCATCGGCTTGCCGGGCCGAGGCCATGGGTGATAGCCTCCACCGGCGTCCGTGTAGCATCCGATGGGGTTCGATCGACCGAAGGAGGCCGACTGTGCCACTGCTCAGAGGATGTGTTACGGGAGCTGAACCGGCTCCCATGTTTGGCTCGGGCCTGGCAGCGTGCCCATCGGCTCGCTGGNCACATGAAGGTGGTGTTTGATCAAGATAGGATTCGTCTCCTTGATAGAAAGGGTTATATCCCATGACCACTTGATGGATTAAATTGACTATTAAATCCTTGCAAGTTGAGTTGGAATTCGAAATGGTTTCGAAGTTCTAATTCTTAAGTCAATTTTTCTAAGATCAAGTAAATAAAGATCAATTATATGGTTGACACATTCCATACCACTAATTGATCTGGATATGTGATGAAGGGATTGAATCGTATAGTAACCGTTCATGGACAGGTGTGATGACCACGTCAACAAAACCCTTAACACTTGGGTGGTCATGATGCTTTGCTAGAGGCCGCTCATGATCTATAATCATGGATTCTTTGACTTAATCAAAGAGTTGATTTGGTTAAAGAATTGACTTGGACAATGTGTTGATCAAGTCAACCCTAGGGTCAATATTAAGGGATATGATTATTGCCAATGTGTCAAGGGACCTAATAGGTCACACACATTAAGAAGATTTTGGATGAAGTTAAAATGAAAATTAAGTTGAACTTAATTCAGATTAGATGTCCAATTAATTAGAATTGGGTTTGACTCAATCTTAATGAGAGAACATGAAATTGATGAATATGATTCAGCATAAAGGAAAGTATTTTGTATCCGAGGAGAGAGACCTTTTGTACATGTGATGTACATATAAAATCCATTAATTGGATACCCAATTAGGCTTGATCCATGTGATGGATGGCTTCGATTAATTGGGATTAATAATGTGATATTTAATTGGATCCATATAATGGCATAATTTGATTCATGAAAACCCAATTGAATCGAGAGCTCAGATCGTGCCACATGAAGGATGGATCAATGCTCATGATGGGCATGACCCATCTCCATGTCATGAAGGAGGGAACACCCATGATTTGGGCATCACCATGAAGCCAAATCCAAGGTTAGGGTGTTGGTTTCATGGGATAATCAATTTCCTAAATTTTAGGGATGCGATTTGGTAGTTGTAATCCTAACATGATCATATAACAAATATCCTAAATTTGTTAGGATATTTTGTTATCATATAGTTGCATGGTTGAGTGGTTGGAACAAAATCTCTATTTTTATGGAACCGCATAACCTCTTCTTCATGAATAAAAAGGAGAGAAACACCCCCTTAAAGATATACGCCTAACACCCACTTTCTCTCTCTAGAATGCACTTTCTCTCTCTAGAATGCACTTTCTCTCTCTAGAATGTCCTCTCTTTATTGAATGTCCCACATCCTCTCTCTATCTCTCTAGTTCAAGATTGGATCTTGATTAGAAAACTATTCTCTTGATTTGAAAAATTAATTGAAGGAAAGAGGCGCTAGCACCACTCGCTAGAAGGACATCATCCAATCTGGGAGGACATCATTTAAAGATCTCTGTGTGGATCACCATTAGAGGCCGGATGTGTAGACGGCTAGTAGTAAATCATTTACTAGCTTCATCAGTCTTCATCCCTAATAAAAAACACATGTATAATTTAAAATATCTGTTCCCTGAGGATCTTGGGCATTGGGAATTAAATTCGTATTTATTTTATCTTCCGTTGCATAATATATGAATTTGATTTATATAAAAATATACGAATTTTTCAATAGTTTGATCGACAGCCACTAAAGTGATAGCATCTAACAGTGGAGTAAAAACTATGGCCAATGTCTTGGAATGAACAAGATTAAGCATAAAGCTATCAAATCAAAAAAATAGATAGTGAGACTTTGAGGACCCCATTTTTCTCCAATTTCCTTGGATCCTTTTTTTTTGTTTCTTCTCCTCACTTCTCTTTTCCCTTCATAGCATAGCCAACTTTTCTCTATTCCTTCTCCTTCTTTACACCTCCTCACTAATCAAATAAGCCCAAGTCCTCTTTTCTTTCTCCCTCTCTTTCCTCTTTTTCTCTTCTCCCTCTTCTAACCGGTGTACTAGTTGATGGCTAGGCTAAGGATGCATGCTCCTTCCCTTTCTGGGAGATATAAACCTAATATTATAGATGCAAGAGAACTTATTATGAAAATCAACATTAAGAAAAATAAAAAAGATTTGGCCAAGTATGCCTATTAAAATATCAAAAAATCTCATATGTTCTCAAGCTATGCATATCTAGATGACCATTTAAATAACATGATCCAATATTTTGTTCTTGCTCTTAGGCCTCGATTCTTGAAATACAAAAAGGCTTGGTAGAAGTCCAATTCCGACATGCCACGTTATTGTGTATAGAGAATCAATCATGCATATAAAAAATAAAAAATCCTGACTATATATAAGTGAGAACACATGAGAATAAGTAGTGTCTTTTAAAAGGCTCTAACGAGTAACGACATTATAAATGCTACTCTTATAAAAACTAGCTCAAAATTTTCCTTTCCCTCTTTGTCATTCCCTTCATGCACCTAGAAGGATGATAGATCAATACTCTCCTATCTCTCTCTCCTTTTCTTTCTTACATACCCCCTTTTCTCTTCCCACTTACCTCCACTATTTCCTTTTCTTTTCTTTTATCTCTCTTTTTGTTTCTTTTCCCTACATGGGAGTGATTCTGCAAGTCTGTTCTCTTTTCCATACTCATCAATGCCCCAAATGCCCCCTCTTCTCTTATCCTCTCTTTTTCATGCCACATGTCCCCTATGATGTTGCCAAGTGTATCCCCTATGACATCGTCAAATGTCTCCTCTGAGATATTGGGCATCTCCCTTGTAACACTATTGTGTATCTTTCCCATAACACTGCTAGGAATCTTCCTTATAATGCCGACAAGCATCTCTTTTATGACACCACCATTACTACAAAAAGTTAAATAGACTATAGTAGGTTTTAGGAAAAAGACTATGTTTTCGTAAAAAATGTAGTCTAATATTTTAGACTACGTTTTCATAATTTTTCACAAATTAAAATACTACATTTTTAAATAAGACGTAGTCTTATATTATCTGATAATATAAAAAGACTACGTTTTTAAATAAGATGTAGTCTTATGTTATCTGATAATATAAAAAGACTACATTTGTAAATAAGACGTAGTTTTATGTTATCTGATAATATAAAATGACTATATTTTTAAATAAGACGTAGTCTTATATTATTTGATAATATAAAACACTATATTTTTAATTAAGACATAGTCTTATATTATTTTATAATATAAAAAGACTACATTTTTAATTAAGACATAGTCTTATATTATTTTATAATATAAAAAGATTATATTTTTAATTAATACATCGTCTAATATAAAACTAAAAATTTATCTTTTTTCCTTCTAATTCGCTTTTGTTGGGAATTGTGTCCTAAAGCCAATCAACTAACATGTAGATGATTGTGCAAGTTGTAAATGTATAAATGTATATAAATTATAAATTAATAAAATATTTATTTGGCAGTTCATCGCATCGTATCTTTCTAAAATAAATTCTTCTGTAATGGAGTCCTTAGAACCATAATCTATTCAATAAAGAGAGGGTTTATTGAGTGGTTCTTAAAATAGTCGCGACCAAATGATATATAGTTATAGAATAACTATATATCAAGTAAAGGTCGTTGTATGTCATATGGGTTGGTTGTCCTCTTTACCAAGGAGTGTGGTGACACTGGTATGACATACAGGTGAGCTTTATGACATTTCACTGAAATAAGCACATTTGGATAAACAAATGTACAAGGGCCATTCTTAGGTCTACTGGAAGCAAAATCTGATTTAATATGCCAACTCAATCTACAATATTCCTACTGCACCTGATTAATTTAAAATCAATACTTGATATAATAAAATATGAAAATTGGCATCCTCACTAATTTAAATAAGCTATCATCAATCCCAACTCCAGTCCTGTGTTTTCTATGGCTGAACTTAATAATCAAATTAAATAAAAGAGAGGTTCGGAGTATTACCTTAAGAAGACCGATCTGCTTTGGTCCGGAATGTATCCACCTGTGCACAATGAATCAACTCTAGTTAGGAAAATGATCCAAAGAAATATAGCACATCAATATGATCCTATGCTGGACCTCTTGTGCTATGGACTAGGAAGACAGAAAAAGTTGCATCGACTCGCCGTCCACAGGGTAACAGAAACAGAGGGGATTTGCGGCTCATGACCAAAAAGGTGGCTTCAGCGAGAGAGAGAGAGAGGAATGAGAAGAAGAACGTCACAGAAGAAAAGAGAGGGGTCTACCGGCAAGTAGATGACCTAATATCAGTGCAAATCGTTTTGAAACCATGTTTTGACTACGGATCAAGGGAGAAAGAAAATGAAAAATAGAATATAATCTCAAGAGAAAGGAAACCTCAACGGTCCGGTGTTAACAACCTTGCCTATTGGCCAACTCTGGTTCGATTGTCGACAGTTGCATCGGTAGCTCCATCTATGCGACACAAGAGGGATAGAAAAGAAAAAGCAGGGGAGAGACGCAAACCAACCGAAGCCAAAGGTTAGAGGCAATTGGCTGCCAGGTTGTGATCTCGACGATCGATCGGCTCTTCTCAATAGTCCGACGGCCAAGTCAACGCAGCAAGAAAAGAAGGATTCGATGACTAAACAGGGAACGAGAGGCTTTCGACTGAACTGCCGCTGGCGATCGTTGAGCAAGGCTACAGAGCAATCGAGAGCGAGGGACAGAGAGAGCGAAGCGACTAAATGATGATCAATCGGAGTGATGGTTTCAGGCAGGAGGACTCGGCTTTGAAGGAAGCGATGCTGGCCTGACAATTTGGTAAAGAGGAAAGTGGAATAGCAATGCTCTCATTGGAGCGAATTAAATAATGATTCTGATTGACTTCGGAATAGTAAGTCCTCCTTTTTTTTTTTTTTCTGAACATTCCGAACTGTTTCTTTGAACTTCTTACTCATAAGGCATCTTCCCGTTGTTTGTAAAAGAGTTAGAATGAAACTTCAAACAATTTATAGCCTTTATCTTGGGCTGAACGTTTATTTAACAAGTAAATTGCTCGAAGTCTAAGATTATATGCCTCAACAACAGGTATAATTGCTTAATTAAAAAAGAAATTTTAATCTTTCATTCTAATCGTGTTGACTAGTCTTGCCATCGATTTGATTACAAAATACAACTGTAGAGCTTAAAATCTCTTTTATCTAAAATGCGGAGAATGATTTCTTTTCTTCTCCTTTCCTTTTTCTCTCTTCACTGTGATGTCCTTGATTAGTGCTGTCTAAAGCATCTTAATAAACATAATATATGCTAATCAGAGATTAGTGAAAAGTTTTATGCAGGATTCTTTTTTTTTAATTATAGTCTAAAGGTGCTACTGAATTATTCCGCTGGTTCCAGCCTCTTTCCGTTTCTCCCTACCCCAAAACCCTGACAGGCTGACACAAACACGCTTATTCACACACATTATGTCCAGAGAATTTCTCTACAATTTGTCGTATTGGAAATTGAGGGTCCACCACTTGATCGACCATCATTTATATTTAATTCTTATTTATTAAAATTATCTTATTTTCTATCATTTGATTTAAAAAAAAAATTAAGTTTAGTCTAATGAAAAAGAATACGTATATGAGCAAATACTAGTATACCGTAATACAATAAAATAATAAATAAAATGCACAAACCACACAATCACAGAAACACCAAGATTTACATAAAAAATCCCTCTAAGATAAAGGGAAAAAACCACGAGCAAGCCAGAAAAGAAGATCCACTATAAAATAATAAATATCCAAGTCTCAAAGTCACTTGCCAGGACTTGAGAAACAATTACAAAAGAATAATAGGGATATAAGGATTACATCACCGAAAAATACGGTCTCCTGCATTACCTCCTTATTTTCTTCCCTTCTCTTCCTCTTCTCTTGTTTTTCTTCTGCAGCACCTTCACGTGATTCCTGGATGGAAGTCCTCCCATGTAGTCAAGCACCAAGCAGCAGCCCTTCCTTCTCTTCCCTAGCAATCCATGCTCCTTGAAAAAAGAGAAATACCTGCTACCTGCTCCACCTCTTTTTCCCATATGGCTGCTTCTTTTAAAGAGAGAAAAAAAGATCCTAGCAGAAAAAGGAGTGGCGCTCCTTTTGCCCTAATGGGCTAAACAAATTGGCCATGGGCCCAACAACCTCCCCCTTTAGCCCATAAGGGAGGTTGTCTTATGCTTCCTTAGTGTGAAATCATGTCAACCAACTGTCGGCATATCTCTTGCCTTTCTTTTGACAAGGTCTTTGTCAACATGTTTGCCCCATTTTTATCTATGTGAATTTTCTGAAGCTGCAACTGCTTCTCTTCAAACACATTTCGAATCCAGTGGTATCTGACATCTATATGCTTTGACTTGGAATGAAAAGTTGGGTTCTTACACAAGTGGATGGCGCTTTGGCTGTTACAATGTACCACATATTTTTTTATTTTAGCCCAATTCATGTAAGAATTTTTTCATCTACAACATCTCCTTACAGACCTCGGTAGCAGCAATATATTCTACCTCGGTGGTAGAGAGAGTTATACACCTTTGCAATCTGGATTGCCATGACACAGCTCCCCATGCAAAAGTAAGTATGAAACATGATGTGGACTTTCTTGTATCAATATCTCTTGCCATATCTGCATCTGTGTAGCCAATCAGCACGGGTGGACCACCTTCAAAGCTTAAACAAACTTTGGAGTTTCCTTTGAGATATCTGAAAATCTACTTCACTGCTGCCCAATGCTCTTTCCATGGATTTGCAAGAAATCTGCTAGCAACACCCACTGTATATGCCATGTCTGGCCTCGTACATACCATCGCATACATCAAACTTCCGACTGCTGAAGCATAAGGAACCTTCTTCATTTTCTTCTTCTCCTCATCACTTGAAGGACTCTGCTCTGAGCATAACCTGAAGTGACCTGCAAGAGGAGAACCAACTAGCTTTGCATTGCTCATACTGAACCTATCCAATGTTGGCCAAAATAGACCCTAATATCCTAATAGGCCTTGAAAGCTCATTACCGCCTTATGTGTGTGAATGAGAAATTGCGGGGACATTTAGTCCCATATCGGAAAAATCAAGAAAGGAAGGTTCACTTATATGGAAACCACTTCCTTGAAGCTTAAGTTCCTTAGGCTCACCACAAGTGGAGAGCTTGAGGGTGATGCGTAGCATCACCCACGCGCACACGCACGCGCACGCGCGTGTGCGAAGGGCGCAATGGGCGCTTTGTAGGCGCACTTTGCACTTCGCCTAGACCCTCTCATTTGATTCATCCCAAGCCATTCCGAATTGAGTTCAATTTGAATCAATTCTAGTCTTCTTCTCTCTTAGGCATTTGCATACTTTCCTAAGGATAGTATAGCAATAGTGCATTGAAAAGAGAGTAGCATTCTTGGTTCAAAAGTTTTGGTGAATTGTAGTGCTGCTTTCATCAAAAGGAGACTGTTGTATTCTGGGAGACAATCGTCATACTGACCGTAAGCACCATTGCAGGACGAAATTGTCTTAATCGTCATACTGACCATAAGCACCATTGCGGGACGAAATTGTCTTAAGGACATAGAGTGAAACTCTAGCCTCAGTCTGATTCATTAGGTAGCCACCATCTGCCAAACACCCACCTACAAATCTTAAGACAATTTCGTGCTACCACGGAAGTGCTGCTGCAGATGGCTACTATGACGACATCCATTCAAGCCGAAAGACCGAAGAAATTTTCTAGCACGGATTTCAAGAGGTGGCAATAGAAGATGTTGTTCTACCTCATAACTCTGAACCTGGTCAGAGTGCTGAATGAAGATCCGCCTGTCCTAAAGGAAGGGGAGACCGACAAGCAAGTCATTGCTGCGGTGGAGGCATGGAAGCACTCGGACTTCCTTTGCAAAAATTACATCCTGAATGGTCTGGACAATACCCTGTACAATGTGTACAGCAGTATTGCTACTGCCAAGGAGTTATGGGCATCCCTGGACAAAAAGTACAAGACAGAGGATGCTGGACACAAGAAGTTTATGGTTGGAAGGTTCTTAGACTACAAGATGGTCGACCACAAAACAGTTATGGAGCAGGTCCAAGAGCTCCAGATTATCCTGCATGAGATACATGCAGAGAGAATGTCTCTCAGCGAGTCATTCCAGGTAGCTGCCATCATAGAGAAGCTACCACCACTATTGAAGGACTTCAAGAACTACCTGAAGCATAAGCGGAAGGAGATGGGACTTGAAGACCTAATTGTCCGCCTAAGGATCGAGGAGGACAATAAGAGCCAAGATAAGAAGGCAGGAGGACAATCTGCTGAGCCAAAGGCCAACCTCATAGAAGGGAAGAAGAAACGCAAGTTTCCAGGCGAAGGCTTTAAACAGAAGAAGGGCAATCCAAAGAAATACAAGTTTAAGGGAAAGTGCTTTGTTTGTGGAAAGCAAGGACACAAATCCAAGGACTGTCGTTTCAAGGATAAAGAAAAGAAAGAAGTCAATGTTACTGAAACCCTATCCAAAGAGGTATCCGAGATGATGCTGTCAGCTATTGTATTTAAAGCAAACATGGTTGACAAAGCAAATGAGTGGTACATCGACACTGGAGCTACCAGACATGTCTGCTCTGATAAGAGTATGTTCTCATCATATACTCCTATCAATGGTAGAATTTGGTCATGGGTAACTCCGCTACATCCAAGATAGAAGGACTTGGCCGCATCGTTATGAAAATGACATCTGGCAAGGAGCTTCTACTGAATGATGTGCTACATGTCCCTGACATCCGAAAGAATCTCATATCAGGCTCCCTCCTAAGCAAACATGGCTTTAGGATGGTCTTTGAGTATGATAAATTTGTACTCACTAAGGGGGGGATATTTATTGGAAGGGGTTACTTGAATAATGGATTATTCAAGGTGAATGTTATGACTGTACACAGAAACCTTGAAATGAATAAAGCTTCTTCTTCTGCTTATATGATTGACTCCTCTTGTTTATGGCATGATAGATTAGGACATGCGAATTTTAATTCATTACGAAAATTAATGAAATTGAAATTATTACCTAATCATGAAATCGATCCACATTACAAGTGTGAAGTGTGTGTTGAAGCTAAGTTAGCAAAAACACCATTTCCATCAGTTGAAAGAAATACTGAACCTCTTGACTTAATTCACAGTGATCTATGTGACTTAAAGTCAATTCAAACTAGAGGAGGTAAAAAGTATTTTATAACATTTATAGATGATTCAATAAGATACTGCTATGTGTATCTACTAAAGTCTAAAGATGAGGCTTTAGAAATGTTTAAATGTTATAAGAATGAAGTTGAAAATCAACTTGGCAAAAAGATTAAGGCCATAAGGAGTGATAGAGGTGGTGAATATGATGCACCTTTTGACGAATTTTGTCAGGAGCATGGCATTATTCATCAAACTACTGCTCCTTATTCGCCTCAATCTAATGGAATTGCGGAACATAAAAACCGCACATTAAAAGAAATGATGAATGCTATGTTAATAAATTCTGGTACACCACAGAATTTATGGGGAGAAGCAATTCTCTCAGCAAATCATATTCTTAATAAGATACCTCTTAAGAAGAAGGAAGTGACTCCATATGAGTTATGGAAAGGAAAGAAGCCTTCTTACAATTACTTAAGAGTGTGGGGGTGTCTAGCTAAAGTAGCTATTCCGGACCCCAAAAAGGTCAAGATAGGACCTAAAACTGTTGATTGTATATTTATCGAATATGCACATAATAGTAGTGCATATCGCTTTCTTGTGTATAAATCAGATATAACTGATATACAGAAAAATACAATCATGGAATCAAGGAATGCAACATTCTTTGAAAATATATTTCCAAGTAAAAGGAAATTAGAAATAAGTTCAAATAAAAGAACTTATGATGATAATACTGCTAGTAGTAGTCATCAGGAAGAATATCCTGAAGATGAACCCAAACGCAGTAAGAGACCAAAAGTTGCTAAGTCCTTTGGTCCTGATTATGTAACTTATATGTTACAAGATGAACCTCAGACATTCAAAGAGGCAATGTCTAATCCAGAAGCACCCTTTTGGAAAGAAGCTGTCAATAATGAAATTGAGTCCATCATGCATAATCATACCTGGGAGTTGGCAGACCTACCATCTAGTATGAAACCTTTAGGGTGCAAGTGGATATTTAAGAAAAAGCTAAAAGCTGATGGATCAATTGACAAGTATAAAGCCAGATTAGTGGCTAAGGGCTTCAAACAAAAAGAAGGTATAGACTTCTTTGATACCTATTCACCAGTAAGTAGAATAACATCTATAAGAATGTTAATAGCTTTTGCAGCCATTAACAATCTTGAAATTCATCAAATGGATGTTAAAACTGCTTTTCTGAATGGTGAATTAGATGAAGAAATATACATGGAACAACCTGAGGGATTTATTGTTCTAGGACAAGAAAAGAAGGTGTGTAGACTTGTTAAATCCTTATATGGATTAAAGCAAGCACCTAAGCAATGGCATATAAAATTTGATAATGTAATGTTATCAAATGGATTCAAAATAAATGAATGTGACAAATGCATATATGTCAAATCCCTATCTGAAGGGTATGTAATAATCTGCTTATATGTAGATGACCTGTTAATCATTGGTAGTAATACTGAAATGATTAAACAGACTAAGAAAATGTTGATCAAACATTTTGATATGAAAAATATGGGTGTTGCAGATGTTATACTAGGAATTCGAATCACTAGAACATCTGATGAAATAATATTATCTCAATCTCATTATATTGAGAAAATATTAAATAAGTATAAAAAGTATGATACTAGCCCGGTGAAAACACCTGTAGATGTTAATCTACATTTGGCTAAGTATACTGGAGAACCCATATCTCAATTGGAATACTCACGTATAATTGGCAGTTTAATGTATGTCATGAATTGTACTCGTCCTGACATAGCATATGTTGTCAATAAGTTGAGTAGATTTACAAGTAATCCAGGTCCAAATCATTGGACAGCTCTAATAAGGGTATTAAGATATCTGCAATATACCCTAAGTTATGAATTATATTATTCAAGATATCCAGCTGTATTAGAAGGATACAGTGATGCAAATTGGATATCTAACACAGAAGATACAAAATCCACAAGTGGATATGTATTCACCTTAGGAGGAGGTGCTGTGTCATGGAAATCTTCTAAACAAACTTGTATAGCTCGATCCACTATGGAATCTGAGTTTATTGCCTTAGAAAAGGCAGCTGAAGAAGCAGAATGGCTTCGAAACCTTTTAGAAGATATTCCATGTTGGCCAAAGCCTGTGTCTGCAATATGCATACATTGTGATAGTCAATCGGCAATATGCAAAGCACAGAATAAGATGTATAATGGTAAGTCTAGACATATACGTCGTAGGCATAATACCATTAAGCAGTTACTTGAAATTGGTGTAATTTATATTGACTATGTTCAGTCAAAGAAAAACCTAGCGGATCCATTAACAAAGGGGTTACCAAGAGATCAAGTAAACTGTTTATCAAGGGGAATGGGTTTAAAACCTATAACTAAAAAAATCTTCATAGTGGATACCCAACCTAGCTGACTGAAGATCCCAAGATCTAGGTTCAAAAGGGACAACTAAATTATGAAGAGACTTGATAGCACTAAGGATGTACAATCCTACTCATTCCTATGATAATTGGTGCTACCTGCTAAAGGTACTAGGATAAGCATTGCTTTTAATGATTCTTATGACATGAACATCATGTGGGGTATAGCAGGATACTCTTAATAAGAATCACCTATGTGAGTGTGAACTGGGCCAATTCTATGAGAATTTTAAGGTTTAATTCTCTGAAGCACTCATGAGACCAGGAGTTGTTCGGGGCCAAAATGAACACAACCATGAGAACCAAAAGAATGCTCGGGAAGAAGTTGTGTGATTGTTATTGTCTTAGTTTACACAAAATGCTGAAAGGTTCAAGACATCGTGTTCACCTTTTAGCAAGTAAACTCGATAACAACTCACTAAGGAAGGTTCAAAGCCACAAGCTACCTATCCCGATACAACTTCATCCCATTATACTCTCTTTAGTGTGTCTGCATATTCATTTGCATTAAAATCCTTTTATGTGGGGGTTTGCCTTTGCTGATCTCTGATGATCTTTGATCTAAGTCCAATTTCCATTCATGTGGGGGATTGTTGGGTAATAGGCCAAAATAGACCCTAAATACCCTAATGGGCCTTGAAAGCCCATTACCGCCTTATGTGTGTGAATGAGAAATTGCGGGGACATTTAGTCCCATATCGAAAAAATCAAGAAAGGAAGGTTCACTTATATGGAAACCAGTTCCTTGAAGCTTAAGTTCCTTAGGCTCACCACAAGTGGAGAGTACGTATCACCCACGCGCACGCGCACGCGTGTGTGCGAAGGGCACAATGGGCGCTTTGTAGGCGCACTTTGTAGGGGCTAAGATCAATTGATCGTTGATCGATCGGATGAAGGGTCGAGATGCGGTGATCAAATCACAATCTTGATCACGATCCAACGGCTGACATCCGTCGGTTGACTAGTCAAGTTGACTAGTCAACAGGACGGTTAGTTGACTAGTCAACAGGACGGTTGGTTGACCAGTCAACATGACGGTTATGATAAGGTGTCTGTTCGATCGTACGGTTGTGATAGGCATCCGCCTATCTGATAACATGATCATCAGATCACTATGATGAAAAGGCTTATCAGGATAAGGATAGACTTATCTGATCGGCTGATCTTCAGATCACAGCCATGAAAAGGCTTAGCCGATCGCCTGATCTGAAGATCACGATGTCTAAAGGGCATATCAAGGGTGATAAGCCCTTAACCCTCACATCCTTTGATAATAGAATTTAAATTAAATTAAATTCGTAGGGTTGCTTCCAAGGGGCACCTAAAAACATATAAATAGGACCCTAGACCCTCTCATTTGATGCATCCCAAGCCATTCCGAATTGAGTTCAATTTGAATCAATTCTAGTCTTCTTCTCTCTTAGGCATTTGCATACTTTCCTAAGGATAGTATAGCAATAGTGCATTGAAAAGAGAGTAGCATTCTTGGTTCGAAAGTTTTGGTGAATTGTAGTGCTGCTTTCATCAAAAAGAGACTGTTGTATCCTGGGAGACAATCGTCATACTGACCGTAAGCACCATTGCGGGACGAAATTGTCTTAAGGACATAGAGTGAAACTCTAGCCTCAGTCTGATTCATTAGGTAGCCACCATCTGCCAAACACCCACCTACATCCAATACCTTCTCAATGTACTTTTCCTGTGACAACCATATTTTCTTGGTTCTTCTATCACAGGAAATCTGCATGCCCATTATTTACTTTGCTGGTCCCATATCCTTCATTGCAAATGACTGGCTCAGCACCTTCTTCAACCTGTCAATCATAGACATATCTTTTCCAAGGATAAGCATGTCATCAACACAAAGTAGGAGTATGACAAAATCATCACTAAACCATTTGATATACACACAATGATCTGAAGCCATTCTTTGTATCCATTTTCAGCCATAAATGAATCAAATTTCTTGTACCACTGCCTTGGAGCTTGTTTCAGCCCATACAAGCTTTTTTTCAATCTGCAGACAAGATTTTCTTTACCTTTGACTTTGAAGCCTTCTGGTTGCTTCATATAGATTTCCTCCTCCAAATCACCATGAAGAAAAGCTGTCTTCACATCTAACTGCTCATTCTCTAGGTCTAGACTAGTAGCAATACCTTGAGCAACACGAATTGAAGACATTTTAACAATAGAAGAAAAAATCTCTTCAAAGTTAATACCTTTCTTTTGACCAAAGCCTTTCACAACCAATCTGGCCTGGTACTTTGGTTGAGAACAATGTTGTTGAGTCTTTAACCTGAAAACCCACTTGTTCTTTAAATCCTTCCTTCCTTTTGGTAGTTCCACTAAATATATAGGTGAGTTAACGTCTGCTCCTGCACTATTTTCTTGCACATCTCCCCCATCACCCTAATATACTGGAGGAGTAACTAGATCACAGTCTGTTAATCCTCCTGCAGAAGACTTGACTGACACCTCCTTCTTAAAGTCTTGAAGGGTTTGATCTTCAAAAAATACAACATCTCTACTTCTGAATACCTTCTGCCTTTCTGGATCCCAGAGTCTATAGCCAAACTCATCATGTGAGTAACCAAGCAAAGCACATTCTTTTGTCTTACCATCCAGCTTGGACCTCTCAATGTCTAGAATATGTGCAAATGCACGGCAACCAAACACTCTAAGTGCTTATAAGAGACATCTTTCCCTGACCATACATGCTCTGCAACATCACCATCTAGAGCTATACATGGTGACAAGTTTATTACATCAACTGTTGTCTTCAATGCCTCATCCCAAAATCTTTTAGGTAACTTGGACTGTGAAAGCATACATCTGATCTTTTCCATGATTGTGTGGTTCATCCTCTCTGCAATTGCATTATGCTGAGGAGTACCATGAACTGTCATCTCATGCTGAATGCCATGCGATCTGCAATAATTATCAAATAACCCTATGTACTCACCACCATTATCTAACCTTATGCATTTCAATTTCTTTCATGTCTCTCTTTCAACTCTGGCATGAAACTCTTTGAAGACATTAATAACCTGATCTTTGGTCTTCAAACCATAGACCCAAACTTTTCTGGAAAAGTCATCTATAAAAGTGACAAAATAAAGTACACCACTGATACCTAGAATATTAACTGATCCACCAGGAGTTTTTATCCTCAGAGGACCACAAACATCTGTATAGACACGATCCAAAACATGCATTTTTCTAGACAAAGCAGGACTAGCAAAAGAAACCCTATGTTGCTTGCTAACCAAACAATCAACACATGGGTTCAGATGTACACCTTTGAAGTCTGGTAGAACTTTTCCCTTGGAAAGAACTTGCAGCCCCTTCTCACTCATGTGTCCCAGTCATTTATGTCACAACTCCATGCTAAAGTCTTTCTCTGTAGCATTCAACTGTTCACCATAAGCTTTAGCCTGTAACATATATAAAGTGTGACATTTCTTCCCACTGGCTACAACAAGTGAACCTTTACTGAGCTTCCATTGCCCTTTATAAAATCTGCTATTAAAGTCTTCATCATCAAGTCTTCCAACTGAGATTAAATTTAGCCTCAAGTCAGCCACATGCCTTACATCCTTGAGCACCAACTTACAGCCAAGATTAATCTTCATATGGATGTCACCCATGCCAATAATGTCTATTGTGCCTTGATTTCCCATCTTAACAACACCAAAATTTTCAGTCTTATATGTAGAAAAAAACTCCCTCTGTGATGTAGCATGATAAGAAGCACTTGTGTCAATCACCCACTCATGATTCTGACACTCACATGAGAAGATACCATTAGAAGTAGATAAAATCAAATAATCATCACTCTACACTGTAGCTGTGATATTCTCCTTTGACTCTGTATTCTCCACTTCTTTTCTCTTTTTCTTACTCTTCTTAGGCTTCTTACATTGATTCTTTTAGTACCCTTTCTCACCTCAGTTATAGCAAGTAATATCTTTTCTTGACCTTGATTTGCTTCTACCCTTGTATGAATTGTCTCTATTTCTAGACTTTGACCATCCTCTATTCTCTAAGACAAGTGCCTATGAATCAATCTGAGAAGTTGCTAAATTCTTCTCCTCAACTCTTCATTCAACAAGCTGCCTGTTACTTGACTCATGGTGACAACACCATTTGGTGCAGAATTACTGAGGGAAACCACCAGTGTCTCCCAACTTTCTGGCAATGAACTGAGAAGTAACAATGCCTGCAACTCATCATCAAGAGACATTTTCATAGAGGATAACTGGTTATAAATACTATGCATTTCATTCAAATGCTCAGCAATAGAAGCACCCTCTTTATATTTTAGATTCACTAGTTTTCTGATCAAGAAAACCTTGTTGCCAGCTATTTTTCTCTCACAGAGACTTTCTAACTTTTTCTAAAAAGAGTTTATAGAAGTATCAGTGAAAACATGATGAAAGACACTATCATCCAACCACTGGCAAATAAAACCGACTGCTTTCCGATCTAACATAATCCAAGCATCATCTGTCATTATAACGGGCTTTGCTTTGACCCCTTCCAAAGGTCCATATAGATCCTTGCAATACAAGAGATCCTCCATCCTCAATTTCCATAACATCCAATTATTTTTGTTCAAACTGATCGTGCGAAAAATATTACCGGCCTTCATGCTCGCACACAAAAATTTACAGGCTCTGATACCAGTTGATGGGAAAGAATACGTATGCGAGCAAATACTAGCAGACTGTAATATGCAGCGAAATAATAAATAAAATGCGTAAACCACACAATCACAGAAACACCAAGATTTACGTGAAAAATCCCTCCAAGATAAAGAAAAAAACCACGGGCAAGCCAAAGAAGAAGATCCACTATAGAATAATAAATATCCAAGTCTCAAAGTCCCTTGCCAGGACTTGAGAAACAATCACAAGAGAATAATAGGGATATAAGGATTACGTCACCGAAAAATACGATCTCCTGCGTTACCTCCTTATTTTCTTTCCTTCTTCTTCTTCTTTTGTTTTTCTTCTGCAGCACCTTCACGTGATTCCTAGAGTGGAAGTCCTTTCACGTAGTCAAGCATCAAGCAGCAGTCCTTCCTTCTCTTCCCCTAGCAATCAACGCTTCTAGAAAAAAAAGAAATACCCGTTACATGCTCCACCTCTTTTTTCCAGATGGCTGCTCCTTTTAAAGAGAGAAAAAAAGATCCGGGCAGAACAAGGAGTGGCGCTCCCTTTTGCCCTAATGGGCTAAACAAATTGGACCATGGGCCCAACATAGTCCTTAACCTTGTCCAACATTAATGTATAACTTAGTACAAAAATGACAACCATGCATAGAATCAGGCCTAATAGCACCGTCTTTGCTACAATTTATGCTTAATACACTGTTTTCTCTCAAGAAAATACACCAATCCATAACTTAAGTCACTAGTAAAGTCTCTACAGTTTTTGGCTTACAAAGATATAGTGTTTCTCGTGAGCTATTCATGGATATAACTTATTTGGATTCATTACTAAAGGCCACGCAGTTTATTTTCTCTATGATTTGTTTTAGGTGCAACAAGTGCAGAGATGTGCTGAGAACAAGAGCATTCTCATAACCACCTATGAGGGCAACCACAACCACCCCCTCCCACCAGCCGCCACTACCATGGCCAACACCACATCCGCCGCTGCTGCCATGCTCCTCTCCGGCTTCACCACCAGCAAGGACTCCCTCATGACCCCTAGTGGTTTCTTCCAACCCGTACCCTATGCTTCCACCATGGCCACCCTCTCCGCCTCTGCCCCGTTTCCCATCATCACCCTCGATCTGACGCAGTCCCCTGGTCCACTCCAGCTCTCATGGGGCCACCTGCCATTAGTTCTGTTCTCCATGTCGCCATCGATGTACCTCCCTCAAAAGCTTCCTGGAGTGAGGGGCCGCCAATGATGCAGTTTGGCCCAAGGCAACAGTCAATGGTTGAGACGGTCACTGCTGCTATTGTTGAGTTTTAGTCCTGAACAGCGATGGGATTGCCAAGAAATATCCTTGGTTTCATGCTTTATTGCCAACAATCAAATTTTCAGCGGTAACGCATGCGGTTCAACTCACCGCAACCTCCCTCTATTCTTGACTATTTTAATCTTTTTCTTTCTGCTGGAAGACTCCTTCCCCAACCCACCTTCACAAGCCCGTGAGGATTTTTTCTTTTGCTGGAACTCCCCCTCCCCCTTCACCGTGCGTTCGTCCATGCTCACCATGGAAGCCCCTTCATCCTGGCTACACATGATGGAGGACTCACGAAGACCTTGGACCACGAAGCCCCTTCACGTCCCCACGCGAGCCCATGGCTTCTTCACGCGATCTCGCAAAGCTTCCCATAGAACCTGAGCGTCAGCGGATCCCACGTTGTTGCGTCTTGAGATTCCAGCGTCTGCCGTGACATGAACACCGACAGGAACACCGGAACAGAAGTAGGGAAGAGGAGGAAGGGGAGGAGATGGAGAGACGATGAAAGGAATTTCAAGAAAAGAATCTGTTCCTTATTCCATCCAAACCCAAGAAACTAGGATTTAAATACATAACTAAATGGGCTTAGTCCAAACTCAACAAAAACTTCCATGGACTAACCTAATGAGTGTACTCTCGTGACTTGATTTAATCTCAACCCTTGGACCCATACCTAGCCCAATATAAGTTACCCAACCTTCACCTTGATAGTACCATACCAGGCCCAACAATCTCCATCTTGGTGCCTACACTGAGAAGCTATCATGTGAAAGAATCCACTTCACCTTCTTCCACTTGCTCTATGTAGTCAATGCCTTCCTTTTGAGAGTATCCTTTGGCCACTAGTCATGTCTTGTACCTAATATTTCCTTACTCTGAAGGCCCTTTCTTGCGCTGATAAACCCATTTGCAACTAATAGATTTCTTTCTTTGTGGCAAATGGACCAACTACCATGAACCATTCCTACGGAAAGACTAGATCTCCTTTATTTGGACCCACCTATCTCTGTCATGGTTGTCCTAGCTCACCACAGCCTCCTTATAAGTGTAAAGGTCTTCATTCGCTGTCATCAGGCCATATGACATCGAAGCCGAATCGAACTGGTGCTTACACGTTTCTCCTGAGCCTTACAGTACGATCCTAGTATCATATCCCTATCCAGCTACATTCTCTGCCCAGCTACATCCTACTGAACTCTCTGGCTTCTGCCTCCTCTGTCAGTCTTCTCCATTGAATCTCAAATCCTCCTGATCCACTCATAAATGGCACGATTGTGTAGGAGGTCATCTAGGAAACAAATAGATAACCAAATGGATACATATGAAGAAAAAGAATTAGAATTTCCACCACTTGAACAACTTATTGAGCTGGGTCAACCCGAAATACCTGAGGCATCAGAGTCTAATGTAATGCCCAACCCACTAGCTGAGCTCATGCCAGAAGGAGATGAACCAAAAATTAGGGTTGTAGCACCATTCCCAAATAGACTTAAATTCAACCGAAATTCAGCTCAACTTAATAAAATTTTGAAAGTCTTTAAGCAAGTTAAAGTGAACATTCCCTTACTGGACATGATCCAATAGGTCCCAAACTATGCCAAATTTCTTAAGGATCTATGTACCAAAAAGAAGACCACCAATGTACCCAAGAGAGCCTTTCTGACAGCCAATGTGAATTCTTACCTGTCAAACCATATGCCAATGAAATAGAAAGATCCAGGGTCACCCACTATTTCATGCATTTTGGAGAACATCCTTATAAACAAAGCTCTATTAGACTTAGGGACAAGTGTTAATATATTGTCATACTCTATATACGAGCAATTAGGATTGAAAAAACTAAAGCCTACGAAAATGACCCTACAACTAGCAGATCGCTCTTTAAAAGTACCAAGGGAATAATAGAGGATGTGTTGATCAAAGTTGGTGACTTTATCTACTCAGTGAATTTTGTGATTTTAGAAACTGAACCGTTGACAAACCCAAAGAGTCACATCCCAGTGATTTTAGGTAGACCATTTTTGGCCATAGCTAATGCCCTAATTAATTGCTAAAATGAATTAATGAAACTTTTCTTTTGGAATATATCGATTGATCTTAATATTTTCAATCTTACCAATACACGTCGAACGACTGACTCAAATTATGTTTGGATACTTTTTATGATCCAATTAACCTTAGTAACAAAGAGCTTAATCTAGAAATCTGCATGAATCAAGATGGAAAGCAAATTAATGAGGTTGCTATAATTACTGAAAAATCAAGATGGAAACCTCCTACAGAACCACTAGAGAAAGTACCTGAACCATTACCCAAACCATCAATGAAGGAAGCATCCAAATTAGAACTAAAACCACTTTCTAAGCACCTCAAATATGCATACTAGGTTCATCAAAAATTCTGCCTATGATTATTCAACTAACCTAGACTCTTCATAGGAAAGAAAACTACTGAATGTCCTAAGAGAAAATAAAGAAGCATTAGGATGAAAAGAAGCGTTAGGATGGACCATGGCTAACATAAAAGGGATTAACCCCTTGTTCGTTCAACATAGGTTCACTTAGTAGA
The DNA here is from genome assembly GCA_900491605.1 of Calamus simplicifolius. Lineage (NCBI taxonomy): Eukaryota > Viridiplantae > Streptophyta > Magnoliopsida > Arecales > Arecaceae > Calamus > Calamus simplicifolius. The sequence continues at coordinate 156,423 of UESW01001661.1, forward strand.
GAAAGCCAAGCCTATAAGTGACCCCCAAAGAAAGTTTAATCCAACCATAAAGGAAGTAGTAAGGAAAGAGATCATCAAACTCCTTGACAACGGTAATCAGAGTAATTTATAACATCTGGCTAAAGACGTTAAACTTAGTGTTTTTTGGGAGGCAACCCAAATTTTTATTTTCTGACTTTATTTTAGTGATTCTTATTTCTAGGAATAAGAGAATTCTTTGCATGGTCACTCCTAATATTACCTGAAGCATATCTATCCAGATGATATTTCTCCTTGTTTTATTCTTCCTTATTCCTATTAAGAACAATGGAAATTAAGTTGGGGATAAGGAAAACCTTTTTAAAAAATATTTTGAAAACACCTTGGCAATTTTTGAAACTTTTAAATTTTTTTATAAATCATGTGTCATGAAAGAAATTTTTAAGCAAACTTGACTAGAAAAAGGTAATAGAGTTAGAAGGTATTGACTAATTACTGTAGCGAGCCAAGGAGTAGACTAGCTGATCAGACTTTTAGCGACCTATTTAGGTCATTTAAAGGCTATTAGCACTTTCATTGCACATGCACACTGATGAGATAAACTAGGTATTAGTTGTAAGGTCAATTGGAGATTCAGTTATTACTGAAAATTGATAATTGATATACCCCCCAATGAAGAAACTTGAATTTAAGGAAAGAGCTACCTGCTTGATAAAAAATAAAAAAATAAAAAATAAAAAAAGTAAGTCTAAACATTGATTTTTCATTGAATAACCGAGCATCTTCGCGTAAGTAAGCATTATTATTTGCATCAAAAAGTCGGCAGTATGAAGATATCATTAAAAAATAAAAATAAATAAAAATATATATATATATATCAAGTAGTGTGGAAGTACCTCAGCTCATGTGCTTAATTTAAGGGTATAGAAAATTGACCAAAGTAAGTGATTAGCAAAAATACTATTTTTTCTTACAAGCTAGTACTGAAATGCTAAGTTAGCCATCATAAACACAAATGCTGTAGATTTATGGATGAACTCTAAGAAAGTTTCTGATAGTTCTGACTGTAAAATTTACTTTAGAAACTCAATACTTAATTAGCGATATTGGCTAGCTTCATTCAACCTTAAGCCTAGATCTAATTTTGTAAAAGAATCTTAGTAACATATGATTTTATTTTAATTATATTGCTAAGGGACTAGCAATGATTAAGTTGAAAAGTATGATAAATCTATTAATTATCCCAATTTAATCATTAACATAAATATTAATTATTTTAGATTTATTAAGAATTGATGTTTTTATTGATGTTTTTTAGAAAAGAAGCCCATAGATGGAAGGAGATCAATTTTTGAAAGTCTAATGATGCAGATAACACTCAAATCGGGACTAAAAAGAGTTGATTTTGCATGATTCTCGATGCAAACTAAGGCAAGTGATGTAGAACGGACGGCTGAGGAGTTTTTTTATGGTATCTGAACGATCTTGAGCCCGATTGACTCCAACTTTGACTGGAAGGAAGCCCCAGACAAGCTTTATAAAAAAGGACCTCAGACAGTAGTCTAAAGAGGAAGAGTTTCTATAAAAATTTTATTTTTTTATTTAGATTATTATATTTAGGCCTGGGATCGAGAGAAAAATTATGGAGGTGATACTAGTAACAGCAATGCGCGGTTAGATTCCTTCAATTGGGGATGATGATGAAGCCTGTAACTAGGTTCTATCTTTCTTTTTGTTCTTAATTTCTATGCTATAAAAGCCATGCTCTTATTTTATATATCTTTTGGGTTATTTTTCTGATCGAGATTTGCTCTGGCATACATGGCCTATACCCTCTATCGACGTGCGTAATCTCAGAAGATGGTACGTGCCTAAAAGAGATAGATCATAGTATGATAGTTTAGACCTCTAACTTTATAAATAATTAGATAGTTTATACTCTAAGTGGATGTATTGTGATCTCTTGATACGATCCGTGCCTGATAAGAGATAAATTATTCTAACTTTGAATTTGCAAAAATTATTATTATTGCAGCATAAAGAAAAGAAGATAAAACCTATTTGCATGGTGGATTCGGATTCCTGGGTTGCTTCTCCTGCTATTTTAATTTTTTAATTAATTAGTTGTTATTTTTTAATAACCTATTCTTAATATAATTCTTTAGATAATTTTTTTTTTATAAAATAATTACTCTTGATCCCGAGGATACGATCTCGATTCACCACTAGCTATAATAGTGAGTAGGTTTATTTTTGATCGCAACGACAACAATCGGATTCCTACAAGAGAATCGACCAATTCCACTTTGGTCCCACATCCAACCTCTAAGTTAAGAGCAACTTAACATGATGGTGTAGTGGATGGACTTGATAATGAGTATGATCCAAAATCTAACCCCAAAACCCCCCTCCAAGGGTAGGGTTCCAAATATCATCCCAAAGCAAGTTAGAGAACACCAACCCTAACTTGAAGATGAGCCTAATGATCACATGCAACCATAACAATGGTTAGTGTTTAAGGGCTAGCATACCTCATCCCAACCAACTGGAGGAGGAGGTTCAGGACTATCTATCTGGCTCAGATGAACACATAAGTCTAAGAGCACCTTCGGCAAGTTAGAGAATGATGGATCATCGGTTTGGGAAGATGGATTAGAGAATCAGTGCCATGATGCAGTAAGTTCGGTGCCATGATGCAAGATAGGAAAGAAAGCAATTTAAAATAAATAATAAACTCATCAAATAATGTAGAAAAAAATAAAAATATAATTTAGATCAAAATGGCTTTACAATGGTTAGGCATCTCTATCTATAGTTATAGAACCCCTTAAACATCCCATAAATATGTAAATATTTGTTTCTACTAAGTTAGCAAGATATTTTGATAAATATGAAAATACTCATAGTAAAGATACAATATGCTAGGAAAGATATAAAACAAGGAAGTGTAGACCAAAGAAAACAAGATTTGAGGTTAAATAACTAAAAAGAGATTTTGGGAAGTGATGGCCTTATCAAGCAGGTTGAGCTACAATTTATATCCACAATTGAATCGAATACCCATAAACTAGCCACTTAGAGCAGTTTAGGCCAACCAAGCCCAGTCAATGGGTTCAAGATATTGGTAAAAAGAAGAAGAAGAAGAAAATAATAAATGAATCAAGTTATATACATAAGGTTGTGAACAGATTAGTTCAAGTTAAAACCTTGAATGATATTCAACCTATCTCCATGCTGGGTTAGGACTTCTTGGTCTATACTAGCATACATTCATCCATATCATTTAGTCTGCAATGTCTAATCTATTACTTTACATTATTCAATCCAACGTACTTGATGCAATCTTCACAACTTTTAGTAATATAATCTCAAAGTAAGCTAAGCAATTGACATTGCAATTAGTTAACAACTTTTAAAACCCTCATCTTAGGCTTCAGCTCAATCCAAATAAAACTCTGTCATAATCTAGGTGAAAGTTAGAGTTCTACAACATGCTATACCTATTTTAAGAACACCTAAACCAAATTCTATATAGATAAAGTCAGATAAGGTTAGATTTTTGAGTCGAGTCAATCTTTGCTAACCCTAACACAATTATATAACATATATTAAGCTAATTTTAGAAATTAAAGATTGATGATGTCATAATATTTATTCCATAATCTTTCCAACATAAAATGGCTAGGTACATAATCTAGATTAATGTTTTGGGCACTTAATGAAGGAGAAAAATGGGTAGAAATGAACAACAGCTACTAGGCAATTGATAGGAAAACGAACAACAACTTTGCCCATTACAAGTAGCTAAAGTTTTTTGATCTATTAAATGATATGTTATTTTATATTAGCTAGAGAGGTTTAGAAAAGTAATTTTCACCATATATTTTAATAAAAATTTTAGGCAACTTTTTAGAATGAAATAGAACGGCAATGGAGTGAGATGGAATAAAGTGGGGCAGGACCCTAGATTGTGTCCTCCCAAAAAAAATTATCCATGTCCCCACATCCCCATAAAAGGAGATAGTTTTCATCCCATCCCCATCTTATGGGGAACAATAAATCTTTATCCCTACTCCATCCCCATTCTTACTCTGCCCCGCCTCACTTCGCCCTACCCAATAACTAATGATATATATGAAATTTTGAGTAAAAATTATAATAATATAACTAAAAAGATTCCATTAAGCATATTAATAAATTTAATATTTATCTTTTAAATTTATATTTATCACTAAAATAATTGAAAGTTAAATTAAACTAAGAAATAAATATTATTCAAATATATAATGGAACTGTAATACTTAACTATGATGCCAATGGGGGCAAAGACAAGACTAAATAGAGACATACTTATTCTCATTCCTATTTCATCCCTAGCAACGGGGACAAAAACAATCACTATCTCTGGTTCTATGCTAACAAAAGATAAAGAATTCCTACCCCAAATAGAATAAGGCAAGATGGATCTCCATTTTACATATTAAAAGCGCCATCCATGAATGAAAAAGTTACCACACCTTTTGGCTTAGCATGTTAAAAATAATGTATTGCTAACATATTATAACATTATAATGGACGTCACTTAAATTGATTTTGAACTTTACAATAATTATAATGATTATAATTTTTCTTAAAATTTAGCATTTTTAAATATTTAATATCAAAATTATTATCATAATAATTTTTATAAGATGTTATAGTAGATAATAATAAAAATAACAAAAAATAATGATGCTATCTTTTCATTGACTTTTTACATTCAACTAGAATCATCAAACTATATTATAAAAAATCAAATAAATACTATTAGAAATTAGCCTACAATATAATATTTTGTACTCATCAAACGGTCAAAAAATCCAAACACCCTTTGCATAAATAAGCAAATGGCATGATCAAGGAGGCACAAAGGAAACCTTAAGCCCAACCCACTATCACAACCCAAATTCAAATTTATATAATGTAAAGCTGAAACGTAGATCTAGCATTGCATTAATGGTTGCCACATGTTTATATTTAGGAAAACTCACGCGCACATGCGGTTGTATGTACAGTACGTAAAAGAATAAAATTATCTTTTGTCATGAGTGACCGTGCATGATCCACGTCACGTGCATCATGCATGGTACACAAAGAGATTTCCTTATATTTAAAAAAGGTTAGTAAATACTTTTCCTCTTCCCTCTCAAACTATCAATTCAGATGATAGCCTATTAGAGTTTACAGGGCCCTATGCAAGGGCCTACCACTTTTGCCCATCAAGAGTAGCTGGAAAAATCTTTGAGCTATTCAACGATGCTATCTTATATCCGTTAGAGAGGTCTAAAATTGTAATTCCCACCGTGTATTTTAATAAAAATTCTTGGCAACTCTTTAGAATGAAAAAGTCGCCAATCATTTGGCCCACATTGTTAAAACAACATATTATAGCATTATTATATACCTAACTTAAAAAGGATATTGAAATTTATAATAATTATAATTATTACAATTATAATTAAATATAGTATTGCAAAAATGGGTTTAATGTGAGAATGATAAAATATGAAGAAGTGAAATATCAGAAAAATACATAGAAAGAATCTACTATGCATACCTATCAAGTAGAGAACAATTCTATTTGAGAATCCTACTAAATATAACAAAGGGATGCACAACATTTAAACATATTAGAACAGTTAATGATATTATTTATCCATCATTCAAAGCTGCATGAGTTGAATTTGGATTCTTAGATGGCGACAAAGAATGTCGTGATGTCTTATATGAAGCTTCCAAATGGGCATCTAGCAATCAAATGCTAGAGCTATTTGTAACATTGCTATTGTTTTGTAAAGTAGTAGATCCAAAGCAATTGTAGGATGGTTGTTGGATATTATAGGCTAAAGCCATCCTTCGTTTACAAAAAGGATTATAATTTTGAAGACTTGCAAATGATTAATAATAAATTGCAAACCCATGTTCCATTTGAGATAGAGCAAATACTCATTCAGAAAGTTCTTTAAGAAAATTTCAATTGATGCCTATGCCAAACAATGCATGAGTTAGCAATATTGGCACCAGACATATTTAAGAAAGCTTTGTTATGATGTGAATGCACTACATAGTCAAAATATTGTCCTTGCAACTAGTCTTACTTATGAGCAAAAAATAGTATATGATGTAGTTTTGCATTGAAGTGACGAAGATAAAAGGAATGTTTTTATCATTTATGGGCATGGAAGTACTGAAAATTGTATTTATATAAGATGATAATAACTAAAATTAGATGAAAAGGCAAAATTATTCAAGTAGTTACATTTCTAGCATTGGTGCATTCTTAAGATGCTGTTGTTGCAAAGAACATAGTTTACAAAGAAGTTTTGTTAATCTACAAAAAAGTTTTTGCTAATCTAACATGAACTTTTTCTATAGTGTTTTATATGTGCATACTTTGCTATTAATATCTACTAAACAAATTGATATCAACAAAATTGCTATGCAAGAAAAGTAATCTATATTGATTTTCTTTGTCATAGTTCTTGAAAATTATTTAAGCCTTCTTTATAGGTGTCTTAAAGATACGCCTCCTTAAAGACTTATCATCACACAAAGACACATGCAAGAGTCAAAATGTATCAAATATGGGATACTCTAAATATAAAAAATAATAACAAATTAATTACCCTCGATAGGACTCTGATAGATAAAGAAACATATTATCAACCAATTTGTTATTTTCTTATTCTATAAAATATTTTGATTACTGATATATGAAATTCGATTTTCACATTGCTGAGCAATATTATATACTACATCCATCAAGAAACAATAAGTGGACAAATTTTGATTGCTGTTACTTGAAGTGAAGGCAACTTCATCTTAAATATTAGAGTGATTAAAAGCAATTAAACCTAAAAACTAGTGAAAAATGAGCAAAAAATAATTTTCCCACTCACAACAGAAGTATATGAGGTTGTAGAGCAAATTAAAACTGCTCTATTCCAAAGCACAAGTTTGGGTTTGCTGTTTTCAATACCATACTTAAGAGGCACAATAACAATTCTGCTCATAGGTATTTTGATTCTATGAACCTAATTGTTATTACAATAAATATCTATGTATTATGAAATTAATAAATTATTATCCAAATTTTACAAATATAATTGTGCAATTCATAGCGATTCGACTAATAGAACAAAAGCAACTAACACATGCTGTTGTAAACATAAAAAATATAGATATAATGACATATGAGTAAGACTACAAGCTCTATTTGAAAATATTTTTTAAAATACTGTCACATTATTTAATATGATAACAACATTACAACTTTGAGGGATATAAAACAGAGAGTGACGTTGTGAACTAGCGCTGCTAATGCAATTGATGAAGATATCCTTTCAGATAATTTAAGTCTTTACATTGTTGTCGTCACTTCAATAACTATCAAGAGCTTTAGAGGTTTAGACTAAATCTTAACAATAATCTTTTTGGAAGATATAAAAAAAAAGTCTTTCAACATTTTAGTGATGATTAATATTGATAGGAGAATACTCCTAATCATCAACAAATGCCATGAAACTATTTATAAACTTAGAGATCGCAGATACAAGTGCTTTAGTTGAGAGGTATTCAGCTATTTTTATCAATTAGCATATTACCCTATGGCCAAAACTTTAACAAATTAGCATAAGGTTATTGAATGTTCAAGAACATAGCTAACAATGACAATCTTTTGGACATACCATCCCATTCAACTACATAGTTGCCGATGAATGAATAAATGATCTTGATCCGAAGAATGTTGGCTGAAATTATGGTAATGGAATGGGTCTGAGAAACATGTTATGCATCTTGAGAACACACGCATTAAAGTTAAACAATGATAAAACATTAATTTCTTTTAGACAAAAAGTACTTTCATTTAATCACGTAGGAAATGATGTTCATTGGCAAAGCTATTATGCTAAAAGTTGGGAACAAACTTTGGATGGCAATACATTTGCTGTGATATATGATGGAAAAAAGAGAATAGAAAAAAGAAAGGATATTGGTGTAGAACATAGAAGAAAGTACTGCAAAATGCCTATATTAAGGTATAAATAGAAACATAAAGCAAGTTGAAAAAAAAATATACCCATTAGCCAAGCAAATTATTAATAAATCAATCCAAATCATAGATTTTATATCTAATTGAGAGTAGTGAACCAATGGATCAATAATTATTTTCTTATTCAACAATGAAGTAGAAAAATATCAACAAGTGATGAGTTCAAAGAACAAATTCAAATAACAAATCTCTTGCTATAATTCATAGTACAATACGTGCATTATGGTTCTGCTATGATACAACTTTTAAGCTATGTTTTATATTTATATTAGACTTTTGAAGAAAATATATTTTTTAAAAAATAAGACTCTTAATAGTAAGACCTTTGTCTTCCAAGTAGAGTTAAATAACTATGACTTGAAGTTAAGTTGGCAGCAATACATAATAAACAAACTGTTTGATTGTGACTATATTGTTAAAACCAAGTTAACATTATAGGACATCCAAAAATATAAGTTGCAAAATATCTCATTCATATGTATGATTGACTTGGTTAGTAAAAACAACTAGCTCAAGACGCTATTATTTATGAATAGATACAAGTATACATGGAAGGGATTCAATTGAATTAGCAAGTTAAAATGATGTTACCAATGACATAATGAATAATTTAAAGTGTAAACAATAAGTAAATCTGATAGCCAATAATCATCCACTATTGAAATAGGTAACCTAAATGAAGGTAAAGAAGAAGCTTTGGAATGCAACACTAAAAAAAAAAATAACAGACAACTTAAATGATGAATCTCAGTGATATGAAACATTTAATTTCAACAATTATAATTATACCTAAAATATTTCTCATATATAATATTGAATTTCACTTATATGTATAAATTGTAGTATCTAGAGATATTATAACTATCCAAGCATATACACATTTTTTAAAAGTCTTTTTGTGATTGACAAATTGAATGTCTCCATATATGACTAATGAGGACCTTAGCTTGCTTATCTGTTATTCTGTCCAAGTTTTTCAAAAAAGTTAGTCTATTGAAATTTTAGTTTCAAAGTCCATTAGCCAAATAAGATATAATATCAAATTCAAAAAATTTGCAAAAAAAAAAAAAATTGTATTACTTTATGTTCCAATACTACGTAATAACAACTGCATTATCAAAATATGATAAGGCCCAAATATAACATAATCTAAAATTGATCTTTTAATCTACAATCAACTCTTATGCAACAACACAAATATATAACACGAGTATGCATATCAACTTTAGATACTTATTCTTTTTGATGCGTCCATTTACTTTCTTTCTTTAATTATTATTATTAAAGTTAGCATTGATTTATATTATTCATGCATCAAAAACTTTTGTTATTGACAGCAGCAAATATGCACCATCTCTTATCTCTCCATCCCTTATGTTCTACTTTTGCTTGAATCCATTTCATTAGTGAATTGCGGTGGTCCAACGTAACGAGGTTAAGTTTGAGGCAAGGCCAGCAAACTAAGCAACAAATGCCACCGTTATAAGGCTGCCCTTGGGTGCACGCACGCGGCATGCTGCTTCAGCGGTGATCGATTCATCTCATAGCCTATGTTTTGCTAGTCCTCTCACCGTCTATTTCTTACGGAGAACCGATGTACCACACGACCCCGCACAGGCCACGTTACATCAAATGACTGGTCCGGTATACCAAAGGTGCCGAATCACAAAGCACCACGTCATCACAATCACCCACGAGGAAGCTCTTTTGCGACCTATTCGGCGCCGCGTTGCATCGCATCGCATTTATCAGGCTTCACGGCTTAACCCCGCGGCCCGGCCCTATAAATAAAAAAAACCACGGCTCCGGTCCCTTAAAAAAGGGGCTTCTCTCTCTCTCTCTCTCTGAGCGTTTTCTACTGTTCCGGCTTCGAGTACCGAAACCAGCCCAGATCGCCCCTCCGTCGCGCCCCACCGCCGGCCACCACCTCGCCTCTTCTCTCTTACATCTTCGTTGGCTCAGCTACCGTTCTCCCTTTCCGGCCAGGTAGAGATGCGTTTCCTTTTTTCCTTCCACTTTCCTTTGCATATTGCGGGGTTCGGGATAGGATGTGTGGTCGTTTTGATGCTTGAGTTATAATTCAGATCAGAATTATTCTGATCGAGTTTCAACTGATAGACGCGTCCTAAATTGAAATTTGATCTGGATCGGATGGATGTCGACGCTGAATTTTGTGCTTTGGATGTACAATAGTTTCATCTTGAAGCTGTGAGCTTGGTCTATGTGATTCTTTGATATCGATTCAATTATCCCTCACTGCTGCCTTTTTTATGTTATTGCTCCGAAACGTTTATCTTCAGCTGATTATCACTGGATTGAGTACATCGCAAAGTGTTCCCCTTTGTCGGTAAAATTTTGATTGGTTGACCTATGGATGACTGCTATCATTTTTGTTCATCGTAATTGTAATACATGTCTTTTCCTATTCCTGGTTGGCGGCTGTGTTGCATGCATAACCAGCTGAACATGAATTTTAACTAGGGCTCGGAAAGTGTAAGATGTTCTTGTAGAAATTCAATCAAGTGGCATGCTTTTAGTTTGGAGGCTTATGTGTCTGTACCAAGTGATATGATTCTCATTGCTAGGAGGCCCTACATCCTTCACTAGAGGATCATTAAGGTTAATAAAACCCAACTCCATATGGCTACTTCCCAATTGATCCTGGTATGCGATGACAATTATCTTGTGCATGCGAAGAATGATGATGCATCCAATATCAGGGCTTTCTGTATGGCTTCTTGGGTGTTCTTTCAAACTATATGAATCCTCAATAAACATCACATTGATTTGAATCCTCAAACATCAATGATTTTTTCTTCAATGCATAAGTAATCTACAGCATATCATGAAATCATGCCAAAATGCCAAAATTTTAGTATAATTGTCTTGATTTTACCAATTTCTGGCTTATTTTATGGATAAAAATGAAGAGAAAGGAGGATAATGAAGAGGTGGGAGGGCACTATACCTGATTTAGCTTGGATTTGAGCTCAAAACCAACAAATCAATCTTCTTCCCCGATTTTTGTCCTCACAAAATCCATCATTTGTTAAAAAAAATTTGAAGAAAGAGAGGAGAATGGCATCGACTGTGTCACAGGATGGCCTAAATCCATATGGAGTCCTACTGAGCAGAATGGTTCAGGCCAATTCATATTGAGTCCCAAACTGTTTAAACAAACCAGGCTGGTTCCATATCAATTTAGTTTGACACACGCCAAACCAAGTGATTTGGTTCAGTTTGGTATGCTCTGAGACTAATATATAGCGATTTATGTGCATATGTGTATATGTTTGTACGTAGGTACATGAGTATGTATCTATATATAACACGTACGATATTTTGACTCAAGGAAATTTGTGCAATAAGATGCTTAACCAATATCAGTGACTTTTAACATCGTCGTGGTGAACATTGAAGATATTATGAAGTTTGACTGTTAGAGGAAGTTTGTATCAATCAAATATGGTTTTCATTTAAGCTTTATTAGTACAATATATGGCTTTTTAATGATTTTAGATTGTGGCAGCTGGTAGATGTTTTTGTACTGTTTGGGACCTCTTGTTATTATCAGAACTTTATAGTCATTTTTTGATATTGGATTTAAATATTTTCTTTCAATTTTGACTATTTTTATCTAGACTTCCAGGTTATTGTTATACATACATATGTACATACGTACATACATAGACATATTTATACTCATATTCACAGCATGATATTTAGTCATGAGAAAAGGTAAGAAAGTGACAGGTGACTAATCCTTTATTTATATTTCATAGAAAATAAAAAGAATAGCTTGGATTTTCTGGTGATGTATCATTAATTTGGTTTCTTGACTGATGGCAGTCTCTAATATAGACTGAATAATCTTGTTTGGAAATGAAGGACCCTTGTAAATCATAATTTTCTCTTGGTTGATGGTTTTGTTAGAAGTCCACAGATGCAACCTCCTTTAAAAGCAATAGTGGAAGTTGCTTGTTCCTATTGTGTTGTGCAGGATGCAATTGTTTACTCCCATAACACTGATGTAAGGCATCTATATGGGTATGGGAGGAAATCAGGGTTGCTTATCTAGGTAAAAAAATGAATTGATCTTGTTTCCTTTCTTCTGCCAATAAAGAAAGAAAGGAATTGATTTGTATCCCTTATGCGAACCTCAGTGGAGTTTTGGAAGGAGAAAAAACATGATTTAGGGGAAGGTTAAGGGAACAAGATTTCTGTTGGAAGGGTTGATCAATTTGCAGTACCCAATCTAATGATCCATGTGCAGAACTTCAACAGCTAGTAAGGTTGGGGTGCTTGTTTTTCTAGTTGTCTTTCTTGTGGATCAGTTTTGCCCTGGATACCATCTTAATATTCTCACTATACCTGGCTGCATTCTTTTCTGAATAAATTTTCACAAGTAAGAAACAATTTCTTTTTACCGGTAGCTAACTGGCCCACTGTATGTTATTGCAACTTTTATCTGTTCTGTTAGATATTCATTGTTCTTTTTGAATGTCAGGTTGCAGTCTTCTTTCATCTTGTCTATACTTCTTTATCAAATATCTTGACTCACTTTCTTTTGCAGGTCATAGTAGTTATTTTTATCTTTCTGACATCATAGGCATCAATGGCGGCATCAGAGGAGAACAGTTCTCTATTTCCAATTTTCATCTTAACAATTATGGCCCTGCCTCTAGTGCCTTACACAATTCTCAGGCTATTCCGTGCTGCTTCCAAAAAAACAAAGACCATTCATTGCCAGTGCTCTGTATGCTCACATTCGGGGAAGTATCATAAATCCATTTTCAAACGGGTAAATATTAAATATACAATTTCCTTCTAGTTTATACATCGAAATTATTGCATTTGGTTTAACCTAATGGAAACCTTTTGGTTTACTTGCAGATCTCAAACTTTTCAACTTGTAGCAATCTGACACTTCTGCTACTTTGGGTCATCATGGGGATTCTTGTCTATTACATTAAACATATAAGCCGTGAGGTATTGCAAGAATCTTTACCTTTATTAATGTCACTTGACTATTTGCTGGATTGCATAGTTGTCAGAAACAAGGTTCTTGATACTGACCCACATGGTACTGGAGCTTGGCATGCTCCTATACTATCACTGCACAGCTGCGTCCCAGATCTGGTAATTTCTCGTGCATCAATACGGGAACCTTTATCACTACCGTCAATAGCCACAGGGCCCCAAACAAACTGGAGCCCCTCAGCAGACCTCTCACTGCACCACCACTCACCTCACCCTTGCTCGCCACACTTCCTATCACCTTACTTTTTTCCATCTGCTAACCTTTTTGTATATTTTCTATGAACAATTGTTGAGCTTTTGCCACATCTTGTTGTTTAGCTACCTACTCTTTGTCTCCTCAACATCTCAGGTTTTGCTTGTTGCTGGAACTACTGCTACTTGATTTTCTAGCAATGATGAATCTTATTAAGCATCTAACCTTTTCTTTGCATAAATTTAGCTTCTCTAGTTCAGCTTGTTTCGTGTCATTCCTCAAAATCGTCCTCTTGCTCTCTTGCCATTCTTACTCTTGGTCCTTTAACACAACCTATCCACCTTGGCATAACCTCCCCAGGACCTTAATTTCTTATTCTCATAAATTTCATTAGGTTATCCCTTTTATGGTTTGTAACATGGTGACTTTGGGACTTATTCTTATATAGCAATTTCCCATCTTATCCTTGTGGTTTTACACCGTATTCACCTTATCATTTGTATTTTTAGAGAATATCTATTACATTTTCTTTTCTTTTAAGGGCATGCTAGGATTACCAGCACTTCAAGGAATCTTAGTCTACTCTCTTTAATTCAGTGAAACTTGACTTTTTCAAACCTTTTGTTTTATTCATATTGGGCATGGAATGTTGTGGTCTCAATTTATGTAAGATGAGGAATGCAGCTTGTCTTCTGGTTGTCAAACTTCTCTTGTTTCTCTCTTAATGAAGGAGAGAAAACAAAGAGCTAATCGAAGGTGGGAGCATACAAAATTAGTGAATATTCATAAATATGCCCTTAAAGATGGGAAACATTGGAAGACTAGTGAAGCTTATCCTTATCTTATAGTAGAGATATCTGTGTTTGTCCCTTTATTCTTTATGTAATAGATCCAAAATAACATGAAAGCAGAGCTAACTTTTATTGACAAATTGTTGATAAATCACCATAGACATGATAACCACATGGTATATCAATATTTCAGGAAGTAGTATCATCAAGCCAAGATGATTTAACTTTGATTATTTATGTTTGGCATATCTGCTGTTCTTCAGACTCAACCGTTTGAGCCATTCAGTATTCTTGGATTAGAGCCCGGAGTTTCAGACTCAGAAATAAAGAAGGCATATCGAAGACTCTCAATTCTGTACCATCCAGATAAAAATCCTGATCCAGGTTGAAGGTCTTCCATATATTGGACCATCTCTTGCATCAGTATCTAAGCTTAATGCTGGATAGTTCTCGTTATTCTGACTTTGATTGCATGCTGATGTTTCAGAGGCCCATAAGTACTTTGTGGAGTTTATATCCAAGGCATATCAGGCTCTGACAGATCCCATTTCTCGTGAAAATTTTGAAAAATATGGCCACCCAGATGGTAGACAGGTAAACGCTGCCATGTGTGAGTTTGCTTGTTTACATGTGTATTTATCTGATTGAAGGCTTAACTTTCTATAAATATGGTTTTATTTCAGCATTTGCTTTAGAGCTAAAAGTATACCATTATTACTCTGTTTAGGGACTTCAAATGGGAATTGCTTTACCTCAGTTCTTACTGAATTTTGATGGAGCATCTGGTGGAGTACTTTTGCTTGGGATTGTTGGAATTTGCATACTTTTGCCTTTGTTGATAGCAGTTATATATCTCTCAAGGTCATCAAAATATACTGGAAATTATGTCATGCATCAAACTTTGTCCACATACTACTATTTCATGAAACCTTCTTTGGCTCCAAGGTAAGTAGAACCACTTGATGTTTTCCCTAACATATTTTTTAAATATTATCAATGATTTAGTCTACATTGTATTCTTTATCTAAATTTAATTAGCTGCATAAGTAAGGTTCGCCATCTCAG
Organism: Calamus simplicifolius; assembly: GCA_900491605.1. Taxonomy (NCBI): domain Eukaryota; kingdom Viridiplantae; phylum Streptophyta; class Magnoliopsida; order Arecales; family Arecaceae; genus Calamus; species Calamus simplicifolius. Next base: position 171,583 of record UESW01001661.1, read on the forward strand.
TACTTGACCCTATACTGGTACCACACTGATAAAGTATTAGTACATTTAATACAGGAATCAATTTGGTATACCGAGACTTGATATTCCCCTATATTGAGTTTCAGTGTGATATTGGTATAGTATAGTACGTCTAGCATAGGGTATTATTCACAAGTATGGCATGCCATGTGTGTAAGTTTATGAGCTTGTGTCTTTCTGTGATGATGACTATTACTGAGTGGGCATTGCCATTCTCAAAGCTTTTAGCTTAAGTATCAAGTGTTAGAACATGTGGAAGATCTCCATTAGAGAATTTGCCAATATGTATATCTTAGCATATGATATACTATCCCTGTAGCAGGAGCATAAGTCACAGATTAAGTGCTATAAAATCTGACATTTGATTGTTTCCAATGACTCATATATTAGAATGAAAATTACAAAGATATAGTGAATAAATTATATTAATATAATAAAAGACATGTATGATGGAGCAATTATTAGTACAAGAACTACTTGCGGTAACACCAATGAATTCTCTATTGCTATTGATTTACATCAAGGATCTACTTTTAGTTCTTATCTTTTTGTTTTAGTTATGAATGAGCTTATTTGAGCTATTCAGAATATTTTATGATGCATGTTATTTGCAAATCATATAGTATTAGTGGATGAAACTAAGCCGGGAGTCAATCGTAAGTTAGAATTATGGAGAAATACATCAGAATCTAAAAACTTTAAATTAAATAAGATAAAATAGAATATGGACCATGAAGTTCCTAAAAGTGATCATTTTCGATATTTAGGATTAATTATTTATAAAGAAAGAGAAGATATTGTCCATAAAATTAAAGAAAGATGAAATGGAAAAGTGCAGCTGGAATATTATATGATTGTACAGGGCCTACTTAGTTGAAGAGAAAAATTTATAGGACAGGCATAAGACTAGCTATATTATATGATACAAAATGTTGAGTAATTTGAAAATTATATGTACAGGCTGAAATGAGAATGTTGAAAATTTGAAATGAATGTGTAGCAGGACGAAAAAATATAAAATAAGAAATAAAATCATTTATAAAAAAATGGAGATAACATCAATTAAGGATAAATTAAGAGAAGGACGACATAAATGGTTTGAATATGTGCAACATAAACCTAAAGATGCACTTTTGTGAAAGAGTAATTTAATACTTGTAAAAAGAAAATGAGATGGAGATAAACCAAAAATTATATAAGAGGAAGTAATATAAAAGATTTAAAATCTTTGCATTTTACAGAAATGTGACTTAAAATCGAGTAGAATGGAGAAAAGGATTCATGTAGTCAATCCTAACTAGTTTGGAATTAAGACTTTATAGCGGTTGTTGTACAGTGAACAAATTATGTATATGCGTTACCATTTGCTACTATAATTTATTCTAACTACATGCCAACAGCTTTTATACTTTAAAGACGGATGGGAGACCAACTGTAATATGTCGTGGGAAGCAGCTTTCCTTATTGGATGCAGTTATCAGTAATATGCACATATAGACTGTGAAGTGGGATCAATTGCTGCTAGAAAGAATGTAGTCGATATATAAAGCATGAGATATCTTCTTACAAGAATTTGTTGGAGAGATTGATGATTTTTAGACTGATAACCATTTTGCTCTTTGGCTTCTGCAAATAAATGTGAATGCCTTAGAAGATGGCTAGCAAAGGATGACTTGTGAACATGCTACTATTACGATTTTAACTCCATTTTAATGTTAGATTAGGTTTGTCATATTGGTAAAAGGTTGGTTTGTTATTTAAATATGCCCGTCTTGGTGGGGCTAGTTGGCAACACTATTTTTATCTCATTTCTCTTTATAATGCTTTTCTTACAATAAGGTCTTAGAACAGCTTTCTTTAAGCTCAAATCTCATGCATCTGTTCATTTTTTATCGTTATTATTCTGTCAAGGAGTCAATGTACTAAGATATTGATACTTGATGATACCTGTTTTATGGAAAGGTGGTTTGGTGAGGGACTTATTTAGCTGAAGCTAGGACACAGATCTATTGTAACTTGAGACAATGCAGTTATTTTCTGGATGTTAACATCTCTGCATAACATCAACCCTTATTAATTCTAGAAGCTGTTTTATGAATTTTTTTTTCTTGTCCTGTATCTGATGAAATAAATAATGAACAGCAAGGTTGTGGATGTCTTCATCAAGGCTGCAGAATTTATGGAAATACCAGTTCGTAGAAGTGACGATGAACCCCTTCAGAAACTGTTTGTGGCAGTTAGAAGTGAATTGAATCTGGATCTTAAAAACATCAAAACAGAGCAAGCAAAATTTTGGAAGCAGCATCCATCGTTAGTTAAGGTAGCATTATATATCTTTATTCGGCAATTTATCTTATTGTGTGCTGAAAAAGCTGTGATGGCATACAACTGTCTGACCATTCTTCGGCCTGCATGCTGTGATCATGTTAGCTCCATTCACAGCCCATAAGGGCGTAGCAATCTCCACTATTTATACTTGAGATAGTTGCCAATGAACCCATCCTATGCAGTTCAAAACGTGTAAGATACAGAAGTCAAACACTTACATCATTCACACCTCTTTGCATCATTGGCCTCAGTAAGATTGATGATAATTCTTGTCTTTATTTTGTACTTTATGCCATCCTTCATATTCTTGCTATTGTTGTCTGTTGGATTCCAGATGGAATTGCTGATTCAAGCCCAATTAACTCGTGAATCAGCTTTGTTATCTTCGGCTCTACAAAGTGATTTTAGACGTATGCTAGAACTTGCACCTCGTCTTCTTGAAGAATTACTGAAGGTAATTATGAATCCTTTCTTTAACTCCTTATTCTTGCATTTATATGTTTTTCCATAATTAAAGTTACCAGCTTCTTTTCAACATAGATATAAAGGGTGTGATTATAATGTCTGCATTCATCGTCCAAGCATTTTCTATGTCTTGCATTGAAGACAGAATGTTGATGCTTCGTTGGCATGGCTAACCTTCCAGTTTATTTCATAGCCCAGAGTTATTCTTTGGAGGATTATCAAGGATTATTAATTTACCTAGTCTTTGAACACAACTTGCTAGAATTAGTGGACCAATTTTCTTCAGAGTTCGGAGTGTATCCTTTCAAAGAATTTCAGTTTAATCTTGATCTGACACAGCCTGCTGCCCCTCCTATTTAGTGATAGGTTATTGCAGTAGTAGAATATATGAAACAAAACCTATAATTGTTGTAGCTCATCTGTTACATCTTTGGTTATGGTTGGAAACATAGATATGCAGTAATATGATAGACAAGTGAAATAGAGTAAGATTTAAATTCAAGCAGAAGAAGAGGAAAGCAGATAAATGTGCGACCCACCAGAGAATAATTCGCTTGTCATAAAGTTCCAGTATCATTCTTACATTACTTATGTAATATTTAATTTGACTTAATTAAATCATACTGATCCTGATATTGCACTTCCAATCCTAAAAGAACTCAAGATAGAGGAGCAGGAGGGGAAAGACCTTTTAGTTCAACCAAAATTATATATAGCTTCTAATATTTTAGAAGAGAATTTTAAAGATAATTTGATTAGAATGTTTCATCTCCTATAGTTCCATTAAATTGGAAGATTGCTTCCCTTGTTGGTAACTTGTAACTAATTCGTACTTGTTTAAGCATGTGCGATGCACATGGCGAAGGATGGATCACATTCAAAGGGAGACCATTTGTATGTGAAGAGCCACTTGGTAAAGTACCTCAAGTACAATCCCTTTATTCTTTTAGGAAAACAATGATTTTAAGTTAGTAAATATGATCACAAAGTACGATATTGGTGCAAATGCTTCTCCAGCCTGATTGTGAACTTTTCTATTCCAATATACAATGGTAGAAAGTTAATAGACTTGGACTTAATTGAATTGACCTAATATGCATTCTTAAGTTGATAGAACAATCTTAATGGACATACCTGATAACTAGAAAAGAGGGTTTTTCTAGGTAATGAGAAACTTGATGCATTGTCAAATATGTTATTTAGATAACTAGGATCACCACAACCTTTGTAAGAATTTTTCAAGAAAGCTAAACGATTATTTCTTGTCCTTAACCTCTGCATTTGCCTTTTAACTTTCAATATACCCATCTACTAAATCAAATTTGTTATTTTGATTTAGTGATAAACAAGAAAAGTTAAACTTTTGAAGCTTTATTCAGTAGAAAAGAGCCAACATATTGCTAATATTCGAACAACTCTCGAATTCATCCATAACTACAACTTATTGCTTCCAGAAACCAAAGAATGAAATTCATTATGAGAAATATAGTTCTCTGAAAATAGGATTAACTCAAGAGTCAAGAATTTGAAAGTTATGAAGCATTTAGTTATTGATGTAGCAATAAATTTATCTAAGTTTTTGTGACTTGTAATTTAATCATATATGAAATGATATATGCGCTCTCACATATATTTTGCATTATCTATACTTTTGAATAGCACTAGGGTAATCTCAAATGTTTCTTGAGCTAAATAGGTTATTTGTCAGATAAACTTAAATTATTGAAAAGAGTTGTAGGATATTTAAGTCATGAAAAAATTTTGAGAAAAAAAAGTTGTGAGAAATTGTTCAAAACCTTCTCCTAGCCAAAACCTCAATATGGTCATGGTAGAGATACCACATATAAGAAACTTTAGAACTGCACTTATTAAATGTCCTATTGGGATATAATTTTGATTTGTCTTTCAATGTGTAAGAATTTATCTTAGTTAAGAATAAATTACTAATAACATCTAATAAGATTCAAAAGTTGAAAGCAACTATAGATTGGGAATCGTCTCTAATGTCAAATCTTGATGAGTATGCAGTGGATAAGTATATTCCTCTCAAGTCTTGACGAATAAGTTCATCACTTCATGGATCATGTGATCCTATGGTCTAACTAATTGTTGTGTTGTAGTTTTGAATTTGGCAAAATGACCTAAAATGCATACCTCCGTGCAAGTATGAAATAATCCATCAATGTATAATACTTTTAGAATGTTAATATTTTTAAATGAAGGATATTGAACCCTTCTTTTTAGTTATTGAATTAGTGGAAGTTGGTAAAAAATGTTAAGTGCAATTAAATCAAGCTATTTATGAATCAATGACACATTTAAGTCATCATAAATCAATTATAATGTTGTTATGGAAAGAAAATCTTATTCAAGGAATGTAGCACAGATATGGTATATGGATGATCCTTGCAAAAATTTTTTTTTTTTTTCAAATGCTAACACTAAAGCAAATAAGATTCTTTTTTAGTTAATATAATCCATTAATCCATGATAATACAACAAGTTGACTTGTGAAAACCCATGGATATAAGAAAATTGAAGCCTTCATCCCACTCCCTATCTCCAGCTCCACATAAATCTGACATGTCTATCTTTGGCAAGCACAGACATGGTCAAGTTTTGGCATGCAAAAATTAAAATTAAAGTTTTAAAATCGTAGATGAGTGTCTTAGTCACAAGGCATTCTAAGGGAACTAAGATACCAAACATGTGCAATTTGGGAGTTAAATAATCAAATTAAAACTAAAAGTGATTTTCTCCCGCCTAAAAAAAAAAAAAAACTAAGAAAGAGAATGAAAAAACAAAGAATACCTTGTGTCTTCACTGCTGTCTATTATTGTCATTGACTCGGATGCCCTCACCAAAGAAATAATAAATGTTGATCAAGGTTTGCTGTATCGGAAACCAGTACCATTTCAGTACCAACTCAGTTTAGTATGGTATGAGTGCATACATACCAGTAAGCCAAGTTTTTCTTTTTTTTTCTTTTTTGATTTTTTTTATTTTTCTCCTTTAATGTGGAATGCTTAACATTTTTTAAAAAAATTTACAATGCCTTTCGTTGGTGTTTAAAGTACTATATGGTGTTAAATGAAATTAAAGTATATCAATATATCACTAATATAATATAAGTAATAGACAACTAGAAAGAAATATATTTAAATTGCATATGAATAAAAATTTCAAATATAAAGCAACACGTAATGTAGTGATCTGGCCATGCAAAGATTGCGCTGAAGAAATTCAACTCGTAAACATCATAAGGTTGTGGTACTACAACATAGTAGTCACTTAAAGTCTCAAATGTAGAATATCCATAAGATGATGACACATCATATGAAGAATATTCAGATCCATAGCCATGAAGATGCGGGTTATAATCAATCGGTATGGAATAGGATCTAGTGTGGGGAATCCAATTTAGATACGTTCAGAGATCCTATTTCATGTGCCGAATTGTATGCATCAGCAACTTCGTGTTCTAAACAATTTCGTGGGCTCATAAGCAATAGTCTTCTCACGGGCTCAACCAGGTCGCATCCCATAGTCCTTATCCTATGCAGCATGAGTGTACTAAGACTTATTAGTGAATTGAACACATCTTCAATGAATCCCCAAATACTTATCTTGTATCTCCTGTGTGTCTTTTTGATCATTCGATGCTTCATTATAAACTGTCGTCATCGTTGTTCTTTACGTGCAACAATTTGAGGAGCTGGTCATCTAAGGGCTTCCTACGTCTCTGAATTTGAGTGCATCGACGACTGCACTCTTTGCAGCACCTTCCCCTTCTTACTACTCTAGGGAGTTGCTGCTCTCTTCCCCTTCTCGTCTCTCACCATCTAGCTTTACTAGGTGGCTCAACCAAACCAACCATCCTGATTAAAATGAGTGCCATAATGGCCTTTCCTTAGCAACTCCATCTCAAATATTTGAGAGGATGTTTAAACATGGAGCCCTCATGCTGTCCTCTAATCTCTCACTAGCATTTGCTTCTCTGCCTATCTACCTAAATCTACTTTAACCATGCTAGCAATCTCTCTCAATGGTCGAGGAGGCAATCCAGGCTTGTCCAACTCTGGCTCCTGCTACTGGCTCTCAACCAATCCAATTATCAGATCCTCCTCATTATAGAAATCTTGAAGAATTATCTTGTCATTGTGTTGATTATCCTTTAATCTACAACATATCATTAAATAAAGCCAAAAGAAAAAAAAAATGGGCATGATTTCCTCATGTTTTTCCATTTTTGACCATTTAATGTGGGGAAAAAAAGAATAGGAGAAGAGTAGGAGGATTCATACCATATATTAAGCTGAAATCCATCTTCTTATGCTCAAATCAACTACAAAATGAAGGAAAATCAAAGTTGAGAGAGAGAGAGAGAGAGAGAGAGAGAGAGAGAGAGAAGAATAATTGATAGCTCACGGGAGGCTCTCAGCCTCCCCTCTCTTTTATTTCAGACCGTGACCCACCTCCCACCTCAAAATCGAGCAGAGCCAACTCATACAGTGCCAAACCAGGCAGGCAACATGGGGTGGTTCAAGAACTATACCATGCCAAAACAGCGAACCAACCTAGATTGCCGCCAAGTCAGTCCAATGTCCCGAACCGGATGGTTCGGCATGGTTCAGCTTACTCTGATGCTAATAAAAGTTCTTAGTTATTAAGGAATGGGATGGTGGAATCTATCATGATCACTTTTTATCCTTTTCTAATTTCAGATATAATATCCTAACATCTCAAATTTAGTTCCATGATTGCATTCTTACTCGTCTTATTTGAAATTGAACATGGCTGAGTAAAAGTTTATCAAGAAATTTAGTAGCTTCATAAGCATCATATCTTTGCAGTGTGCACTGTGCTGCCGCTTGACCAAGCTCACAAGTGGCCTTGGTTTAAAAAGTTTCCTACCAAAGCTGAAGTGGTAAAAAAAAGTGCATTATGTAAGAATTACCAATTTCCTAAATGGGTAATGCTATGGGGCATTCATTTCATGTCCATAAAAATTCCTGAACTAGCATTAGTTGAGACTCAAGAACATTTGGTGTGAAGTAACTGGAGTGGTCTAGTCCATATGACGTTTCAATTGATGATAGGTGATTGGACTGTGACTTCAAATGTTGCATCATGTCCAATCACCTGTTGCAATACATGAATGGTACATGAATGGCCAATGATTCGAAACTGGACCTCTTCTGTTTAACCACAAACTTCAAGAGAATTAAATGCAGTGTTTATAGGCTAAATCATTGGTAATGGAGCTGATTTTAAGACATAAGCATGCTACTCAATTTATATCAGATTGTATGTAAAGCTAGCAGAGGGTTAATAGAGCCTGACATTTCAAATTTAAAATCTTATTTTCAAAGTCCCAACAACACTCTCCCATAAGAAGGCCCCACAAATCAGAGGTTTCTTATAGTGAAGGTTCATAAAATGGAATGACATATATAAACATGGAGAATAAGCTCGTTTTGGAGAGAATACAGAGTTAGACTTCATTTATACACTGAAAAGCTTCCACCACACCATTTAATTGAGAAAAGTAAAGCAAGAAATATTTAAATTTTTCATTTTATAAAAAAGATTTCGTATATGAAAATTGTACATCAAAATCTTTGAACTGTGTCTGTGGTTGTGTGTGTGCGTGAGCATTTGCGCACACGCACGTGCATGCGTACATGTGTGTATGTGTGTGTGTGTGAGAGAGAGAGAGAGAGAGAGAGAGAGAGAGTAATTAAAAATATAAGTGCTTTTGGGATTTTTTTGGCCTTGTGGACCCCTCACATATAAATGGCAACAAAGAGGTGGTGAAATGAATTCTTACTGGAGAAGCAAGATCTGAATATAGTAATAAGAAGATACAAGTAGAATTTTTCCGACATATAGAACAATTATGGAAAAGAAAATGGGAAAGATAAAAACGGTGGTGTCTTTTGCTTTTATATAGTGGTATTGATGTTGATGCATGTCATCATGATAATGTCACTTTTGATTTCTAATGTCTATACAAGTGACATGTTTGACATGTTTGTTGAAAGGTAACACTAGTAAGTTGATAATTATCTCATAGACCTAAACTGTGGTGATATGCATGGATCATGAAATATAAAATTGTTCACTTGCTCAATTGGTCTAAAGCTCTAGGGCATTGGTATTACAGTGACGAAAACATGTGGCAGCCTAATGTCTTTGTAAAATGCTTCAAGTGAACTAAAGTGTTAGCGTCACAAGGAATTCCCTTCACTGGTGTGTTGTAGATGTTTAGAGATGAGTTACACATAACCAACTCAGTGTTATGTGACAAGTATTTAGGGCATGCAATTCCAAGTGAGCAAGTATGTAAATAGTTAGACTTCCTTACATTAGATATGGCACTTATCAACTTCACCCAAGGTGCAAGTAGATATGAAAGTGGAAATATGGAGGGCTTCTCTTCCCTGGTGCATTGGAGACGTGGCAACCCTCTTGGTTGGAAGATGATGGAACAAGTTGCATTCATTCTTTTAGAATGATTAATCTAGTGTGAAAATTTATCTTATTTATTCAACTAGTTTGGACACATATTGACATCTGCACAAACCTGCACAAATATTGATACTTGTGAGATTCTCCAAAATGTCATCTCTTGGTTTATTTTAGCTCTTTTAGACTTACAATTTGAATGTTGTGGGAGCAAAATAGTGGATGTTATACAAGAATTTGTACCATCATGTTACGAAATAATGTATAATAATTAATCATTAACTGCAAGATAACAATGTGATGTCATTATGTCACTGTTTGTAGAATAAATGCTGATTTCTGAACTGCAACAAGAACTCTCTCTCTCTCTCTATGTGACATGGCCATTTAACCTGTGTTGTTATTTGATCTCATTAGTCAAAACACCTTGCTAGTTTATCTTTTGGTTTTGCTGTCTGAGAAAATCTCGACAGTTTCCTAAGTGATTGACATGTGCTTCTAGGTTTACATTTCTGCCATCATGCTCATTCTGCATTTTCCTAATCATTTGATTCAATTACTTTTGCATTTATCTTGTACCTGTACAATCATAATTTTCTTTTAAAACAAAAGAATATGTTGTACTTCACACTAATGTGTTGTTAGTGCATGCAGATTTCTGTATTACCACGCAGTCCTCATGGACATGGATGGCTGAGGCCTGCAATTGGGGTGGTTGAGCTTTCTCAGTGTATTATCCAGGTGCTTAACTAGTTGCATTTCCTACCAACATTATTTGTATATACAAAACAACATGCCAATCAAAAAGAATGAAACAATATTATTTCTATCGTTTATAATTTTGACTAGCCGTACAGGTTTTCTCCCCTCTTTAACCTGACTTGGGATTTGAATATATCAATTTCTCATTTTACAGAACCTTTAACAATTTCACAGATGCATATTCTGCATGCCACCGTTTTTGACATTCAAATGTTTGGTTCAATTGTAGTTTCTATGAAAACTTAGGATCATTGATCCTCAATCTGTGGTTTCAGTTCTCTGAATGTTTTCCATAGATATTGCTGTTTCCAGGTAAGAGGTATTAGGCTCTTCTTGTCATGGATCACATCAAAAGTTATTATCTTTAGCTTACAGGAACATCCTTTCTTTTTCTTTTCCTTTTCCCCTCGTGGGGTAAGCCTTTTTTGTTAAAAGAAAAAAAATAGAGAAATCCTTTTCCTGGAAAGAAGCATTCAGTATTGCCCCTTCTCATGCCTAACAACTGATAGTATTTTCCCTTAGGTAAAGCATCTGGCATAAAAGTGGCATGTTCAAACTTGCAGTAACGCCACATAGAATAATGAGCACAAAGAAATGCTGCTGTTATCTCAATTCCTTTTTTAATCTTGGGTTTGGTTTTCACATTATCTAAAATCCTTCGTGCTTTGCCAGTCATCTAACTTGTATTGCCTCTTCTTCTAAGTGAATTAACTGACAACAAACTAATCAAGAAAATCATCTCCTGTAATCAGAATGTGTTTTGTGAATTTTCCCTTAATTTTTCAACATCATTGAAACTTGAAAGAAAACTGAATAGTTATGAGCAGTCACCAAGAAAAACTACCTTGGTTCAAAACTCATTTAGTTTACAGGTAGTTTTCCTAAGAAGCCTAACCTGTGTGCCTCGTCATTGGATTGATGCTACAGTTTTTGTCTGTACATTCATCATATCTGTAGCAAGTGAAAAATTTATTTGTAGAACAAAGAAATAAAAATGGATAGAGCAAAACGTTTGGTGGATCTTAATTTTGTCGTTGGTGATGTTGACCAAATGAATTGATTATTTTGGCTTGGATCACAGACTTACTCCTTGGATTGCTATTCAAATTTCAACATTCTCTATTCATTTAAAATTACTATATAATATATCTTTAAAAATTGATGAAAATATTATAACTATATGTATTTCAAAGGTTTTTTGGCAGTTTAATTTCCAGCTACGTGATTTTATTTGCATCAGCAAGTACCTGATTTGTCAATTTCGTGGTTGCAAATTGGATTTAAGATAATCTTAAACAATAAGTCAACTGTTTAATTTAGTGATATAAGACCAGATGATTGATGGTGTTCTTTATTTGCATTTTTTCTCAACTATATCATTAAATCTTTTAAGGGGCTATAGTTTTATTTTATTTTCCATTCAGGAATCAGTATTATTGAACATTTTGTTTGTTTAGTTTTCTGGTTAATCTTTTCACGTAAACAGACTCATGGTAATTGTACATTAAAAGTTCCTAATTCTTACCTGGGTTCAAATTAAACACCTGATTGTTAGTTATAGGTAGTTTTTGGAGGTAATGTGTTTCAATTAGCTTGTTGATCTATAGTCTGTGCCTTAGAGATTGTTGCCACTCTCAACGCCAAACCTTATCTACCCTTTTCATTTGGTATCTGTTCTTTCCAAGTCTCAAGGAATTAAGAGGGTCACTTTGCTGCATGATTTTAACTTTTGACTAATAAGGTAGGTCTCCCTGCAAGGCTACTGGCCTTAATCATCATGCACTAGTGGCCCGATTTTCTGCAAAGTTGCCTCAGCCAGTATTGCAATACTAATTACTAGATTTGTCTTCCAGTTAAGAGCTAGAAGAATATAATCAAATCTAGTGGATCAAACCATGTTCCACAAAGTGTCACCCTTATATTAAATATCCAAAAAATAATATGTTGCATTGATATCATTAAACATCTGAATTACAACTTTATGTTTGAAGTTTGTCTTTTTGGATGATATCATGCATGCTGAATATTTTGGAAGCGTTGAAGATGGAATTGCATGCTCAAATTTTAAATGTACTTGATTCTCTGCACCAGAGTAGGGTCAGTTATTGTTGATAGGCATATTCAACTAGTTGACTTCTCCAATACTAAGATTTGCTTCCTTGTCCTTCATCTTGTGTCCAACACTTCTCTGGTCTGGTTCTTGATATGTTTAAATAGTAATTGGTTAATTTTATATTTGTTTTTCTTTTTTTTATTTTTTTACTTCTTTCCCTGCTAGTTAGCAACTTCAATGGGTAACTTTCTTGTTATTATATGGCTGAGATTTGCTAAAGTACTCAATAGTTGAACTATTTTCTGCAAGTTTTCCTAATTTATTGGGTCTTTTATTTGTTTCAATTTGATGCAACTCTTTGTTGGATTCTTATACTGATTTTGTTAAACAGTCTAATCCTTTCGTGCTGCACAGGCTGTTCCTCTCAGTGCGAGAAAACAACTGGAGGAAATCCCGAGGGCATTGCACAATTTTTGCAGCTTCCACATTTTGATGAGACGGTTGTGAAAAAAATTGCCCGCAAGGTAACTAATTACAATCAATATTATATAACATCTTCTGCTCCTCTTTGGTGTATAAGGAAGTTAACCATAATATGTGCATTTTATATTCAATTGTTGGGAATATAATCTCTTGCATGGTTGACCTCATATAGGGCTGAAATTTAGGCTTGGTTGGCCTGAACTGAACCTGATATAAACCCAACAAGTAGTTTAGATCAAGCTGAACATATTTGTTTAACTTGGGTCGGGCTTGGGATGAAAAATGTCAGCTAATTCCAAGTTGAGCCAGGCCATGTAGACTCCCTGCTTCACTGTCAGGTAGGATTAAGAAATGTCAAGTAAGACCTGAAGTTAACCCAATATGTTGAGTTTGGGTCCAAGAACTAAAGTGTCTGTGTAATAGATTTGAGACATCAAACTATCTAACTCATATTCCTTCACCTTTGACCCTAGGATTCTACTACATGATGTGAATGATGCATTATTCATGCAGCATTACTTTTGCTGGATTAACTTAACAATATAGTAATTTGTTAACTTTTGCTGGAAAATGCATAACAAACCTTTCAATATTTTTCTTGAGATTGTTGCCAATTTTTGCCTTCAACAAATGTAATGTTTATTGTTAGTTCTGACCTCTCTCCATTGCTGGCAACTTTAGCCATCTCCAAATTAAAATTTGAAGCTTTTGATTTCTGAGCATAATTATGTGCTATATATTCCTTCTGGTGCATGTGTTTAATCCTGCATATTAGGCAATCAGCACCATGATAAAGATGTTTTGTGTCTTCAAACTCAAGCATCAAATCCATACCAGCCATAAACTATGATCCCTAGGCAGCAACTTTCATCCATATAGCTTCCCGCATAGTCTTGGTGAACAATATGCATCAACCTGGAATTTGTAATCTGAATTGACCAAAATATTCACATCCATGTAAGGTGAAATCAAGCAGTCATATTGTTTTAGATGAGCGTACAACTTTACAATCTCCTTAGTTATGGATTATGGGGCAATGTTTTTCAATACTTTTGATTTGTTCAAACCACGTTCTTTGTGATTTTTTTTCTGACATTTATCAGGTGAATCCTTAACTTTCGATTCTTTGTATCTTCTTCAGAAAGTGCGATCTCTTCAGGAGCTCCGAGACATGACTGTGGAGGACCGTGCTGAGCTACTGACTAAGGCTGCCGGGCTTTCTGCAGCTGAAGCACATGATGTAGAGCTTGTACTTGAGATGATCCCTTCGGTCACAGTTGAGATCACATGCGAGACTGAAGGGGAAGAAGGCATCCAAGAGGGAGACATTGTCACGATGTATGCTTGGGTAACACTCAGGCGTGGGAATGGTCTAATAGGCGCCCTCCCACATGCCCCCTATTACCCATTCCACAAGGAGGAAAACTTCTGGTTGCTGCTTGCTGATGCCATCTCAAATGATGTGTGGATGTCCCAAAAGGTCAGTTTCCTGGATGAGGCTGCTGCCATTGCAGCTGCATCCAAGGCCATACAAGAAACGAAGGAGAGTTTAGGTGCAAGCGTGAAAGAAATAAGCATTGCTGTGAGGGAAGCTGTCGAGAAGGTGAAGAATGGATCGAGGCTGATTATGGGCAAGTTTCAGGCACCTGCAGAAGGGAGCTACAATCTGAGCTCCTACTGTTTGTGCGATTCATGGATAGGTTGTGATAAGAAGACGAACATAAAGTTAAAAGTCCTGAAGAGAAGCCGGGCAGGATCTAGGGGCCATGTGGCAGAGGAAGGACCAGCAGATGAAGGTGTTGAAGAAGAGGAAGAGGAGGAGGAAGAGGAGTACGATGACTACGAGAGCGAGTACAGTGATGATGAGGATGATGGGAAGGATAAGAAGAGCAAAGTGGCTAATGGTGTTGTCAATTCTAAAGGAGACTCGACTTCTGAAGGTTCTGGCACTGATGAGGAGTGAAGTTCTCGTTTCTTCTCATGTGCCCTCGTTTCATACTGATTGCGAAATTAGACGTTCCAATGCATTTTTCTTCGTTGTAGTTTGATTAAAAGCACAGAGGTTCTTCCTGGTTGTTATACAAATACAAATCCTTGCATGATTTTCCCTATGTTGTGTTGATAAAGTGGTTTATGGGGTGCTTCATTTGAAAACGTCACAGTGGGAAAGCTCGTGGCTGGAATGATGTGGTATCGGAGATTTCCCTAAAAGACGAATTGGAAGGAAAGAAAGAAATTTGAGGATACTTCCTCGCCACAATTTTTCTCCAGATTTCGTAGAGACCGCGTTAAGACTCTCTCTCTCTCTTTACATGGTTGCCGTTCGGTGACACCAGTGTAGGAAACAATGCATGAAAAGATGCTAAGAACAAGAAGACACTTGTAACAGGGCAAATGGAAACGTGATCCGAAAATAAATATAAAATAAAATGAAAATATTTGCAAACTATACGTGAAAAATGCATCGGGAACTTGTTAGCAGGCTAGTCTAAGCTGGATTTTTGCTGATTTCAAATGATAGGGATTAGTTTATTTATCTTTCTTAAGAGAAATAAAATCATGATATATCGTGGTGGTCTTACCGAGATGGAAGATCTTGTCTTGATTCTCTCTCCTGGCAACCTTCGTATCCCACGTTGCCGTATCGTTTTTTTCTCATCCATCGGCAAGCAATTGTAGAAGATCGTTCTCCTTCAAAGTTTGAAATTTTAGATAACTTTTTTTTATTAAAAAAAGGCATCCAATTTTTAATTCAAAATCTTCTTATAAAAAAAAAAAAAAAGAAAGAAAGAAGTCGTATATAAAGTTACTTTAAAGTGTACTAGGTGGATATGGATATAGATCAAAATTACAAGAACTTTCTTGAGTGCACAAAGTTGACTTTGGATTCTTTGTAGAATTAAAAATTGATCTGATATGAATTGAACGTCAAAGTACCCATGTCTTTGTCGATATTTATATAAAAATACAAATATGAATATGAATATTAGTTCCATAAAAAAAATTTAAATGGCTAAGAGTATAAATTGGTTATTGAAAGAAAGAATATAAATACGGTAAGATAATTAAGCTTTATGATCATCAAATTAAAGGTATCATTAAATAAAAAATACACTAATCCAATGCCATATTAATATGATAACTTATTTTAAAAGTGATTATTGAAATAGATTATGCATTTAAAATTTAAGATGCCTTGATTTTTGTTGCACATTAATGGATTGGCAAAAATATTAGGTGTGACAGTTTTTCCGACACTAAAGGAGACATTTTGGCTGGAGGTAGCCATTTTGCTCGGAGGTTCCTCATTTGGAATGGATTTAAGGTTGAAAACTAGTCAGATACTAATTAGATCATCTGTATTTATATCCATTTTAATTGATGAATATGGAAAATTGTCAAAAAGAAGATTAGAATGACACAATTAATAGATTAATTTTTTTATTAGTTCATCAAAACTAATTCAAAATCTGTTTGTTCAACCCTTTTTATAGAGGTAATCAGGAAACCCTTTGTAAGTGAATTAACCTAGAGAAATATGCAATTACTAGGAGATGATGGTCAACAGCTCTGCTTAGATTAACCGAATGCTCAAATTCATATGCATTTTTGTCCTAAATGGAAATGGACATAATAAGACATGGATCATTAATATGAATATAAATCAAATAATTCAAAATAGTGAACCATAATATCAAAGATATTAGCATATGGAAGGTACATTAAGCTAAAAACTGGTCGCTATTCTTTGTCTTGACTACATAGAATCATAGGCAATCAAATATTTTGATACAAATCAAATCAGCTAGTTAATGTGTTGACTTTTCTTCCGTGGAAATGGATATGAATGCTAGTCCACTTCACAAATTTGCATTTGTAACCATATAAATTTTGATATGCAAAATGAGTTGGATAGAAACATATTCAAACAATTATGATTTGAGTCCACGTTCACTCCTAAAATAGAACATAAAAGTTACGATGATTAAGAATTTGAAGTTCTAGATGAATCCAACAAGCATATTTTTTATCACTTAATACACTTTTCTATCTCTAAAATACTTAAAAATAAAAAATACTTAAAAATCAAAAACCATTAAAGTCACTCAAGAGTAGATCATTACTTAGATCAATCAAATCTAGATTATATGATGAAGGTCCCATATCAATCATTCAAAATGTTATATATAATTCATCACCTCTAAAATACTTAAACATAAGAAAATCATGTGACTCATAAAATCATAAAAAAAATGTATATTTTTATCACTTGATACCGTATTTAGTCTACAAATCACATGATTTTAGATATTTAAATATTTTTATAATATATCATATCCAAACATTCAAATCATTAATGTGAATCTCCAACCATCCAAATCATCAATATGAATATCCGCTATCCATTCTAAATCTGTCCGGATGTGAGTCAAAGTTCCCGTCAAGTGCTCTCTCTCTCTCTCTCTCTCTCTCTCTCTCTCTCTCTCTCTCAATCCAACCTAACCCAACCTAGAAGTGGCATAACAATTAAGAAAAAAAAAAACAGAGCAATAAGGCAAGTACAATAACAATCCTACTTCAGCTTGAACACACGCTGCCATCGGTGGCAGGATCGTAAGCAAATGCGCGATTGGGCTCAACGCAGGCAACTCTTCTATAGAATTTCAACTTTTGCCATTTCCAATCATTTGTTCTATACTTTTATCTTTTTATAATTCTTTATGAAGTCCCGCAAGAGCTGGTACGAGACTGGTGGCTGTCTATAACGGTCCAGATCCGTTTCGTTATAAGAAAGCAAGACGGACAAGATCCACATCAACTTGAGCCATTACAGCCCAAAAGAAATCCAATTGATACATTGTCCTTCTTGCTTTACTACATATAAATCACTTATCCTTTTCTTATATATCTGATGTGAAATCTTTAAGAAGGACCTCACAATCTACCCTCTTAAAGAGATGACGTCCTTTTCTTCTCTATCCGATGTGAAATCTTTAAGAAGGACCTCACAATCTATCCTCTTAAAGAGATGATGTCCTCATTGCCAGACGATGAAATCTTTAAGAAGGGCCTCACAATCTACCCTCTTAAAGAGATAACATCCTCGTTGCCAGAAGCAACCACCAGACAGACAGGAATCTGGTCAAGAGATAGCTCCCATTTCCCATGGATATAGCACTTTGCCCTGATCCTGCATTTTCCGTTGATGCGTGACTCTAATACCATATTATAACGACCAGAGCTCTGCATCCGTTTCGTTATAAGAAAGCAAGACGGATAAGGTCCATACCAACTTAGATCATCACAACCCAAAAAGGATCCAATTGGTACCTTATCCTTCTTACTTTACTACATATAAATCATTAATCATTTGCTTCTCTATCCGATGTAAAATCTTTAAAAAGGGCCTTGGCTGTCCAATGAGACGGCATAATGCAACCAGGAAGCGCGGCATTCGGTTCTAGCCATTTTCTTTTCCAGTCATCGCCTCTTCAAATTTCCATTGGTGGTGCTCCCTCAAAATTAATGAACTTCTGAGTCACCTTAACTTCTACCTTTCGCCGCTCTCCGTCTCCTTCCTATACGCAATTAAGCAGATAGAGTTTCTGTAAGGGTCTATGGTATGGAACACGACTGATAATTAATTACCGTTTCACCATGTGCTAATGTACTTTCTGACTCACTTCAGCATTTCACATGTCAATCAACTCCGGTTTTTTTTTTCTTTTTTTTTTTTTTTGTTTTTTAATCGAACTAGAATGTTCCAATGCTGCCGATCCGTCTCGTCTGTCTGAAGAACAAGAGAAGAAAACCATAAAATCCACAGCCAGAGCAATAGAATTACTCTCTGAAATTTGTCATGACAAGAGCTCCATCTGCTTACATGAAGAGCGTGAACCAGAAACGTACAAGCGAACAGCATAGGAGACCATATAAACTAGCTTATTTATGGTTATGGAAGGAGAGACAATGACATCAACACCACCAACAAGAACAGCCCGGAAGGCCCACCCAAGTATTTGTCCATAACTTTGCCACCAGCCAGGACAGAGACGTGGTAAAAAGGTTTGGTATGATACCAAACATGAAATGACACCGACTGGTCTGATTATGAAAAATAATAATAAGCAACAAAACTGCAGCAGCCTAGAAATACTTGTGGGGAAATGAAGTGACCAATTAAGATTCTAAGAGTGATTTACTTTTTCTTCCTTTCTTTCTTCAGGTTATTACAAATTAAAAACCAAAACCAGCACATAGTCTCCAGTGTCAGAGGATCATAGAAGATCATAAAAGCCCTAAAGGAGATTCAACAACAGAGGAGCTATAATTGCAAAAGATACAGATAATGGTAAACCTTAAGAAATAGCATTCTTATCTTCTATCTATCGACAACAAGCAGCTATAAATCAGTCATCAATTAAGGCTCAGCTAATAAATTGATACAACAAGAAAATAGAAAAATATTTCCAAAATATGGAATCCATGTCATTTGAGACTCCATTCCACTAAAATTGCTAGAAGCATGGTAAGGCCTAAGAACGGGCCAATTACAGGCTAAAAGAACAACCAATATCGGAGAGCACCAGCCACCACTCAAGCCCTATTTCTACAGACCACCACTTTGAAACAAATATTTAAGCATTTCACTGTTATTTATATCCAATTCAAGTTGCAGTAACCCCTTTTTATTTATATCCAATTCAAGTTGCAGTAACCCCTTTTTGCTTTTGCACGCTGTGTGTAGAAAATGAACAGCTCCCCAATAACCATGCCATGACCATATAAACCAAGTATTCGTGGACTCCCTTACTGATTGACTCCTTTCTAATGACAACCAGAATTTTCCTAAAAGGATCCATTCTAAATTTTAATGTATTAATACAAAGAAAAGCTAAATTTTAATGTATTAATACAAAGAAAAGCTAATGAACGTGCATTGGGAAGCAAAGCCATCCATATGCAGGTGATGAGGGTTACTTTCAAAAGACCAACACAGGCTAAAACAGAAGTTACTAGAACCCTACAAACAAGTATTAACAGGAACACATTTCCTTCTAAGCAGAAATTACTGAAGGCAATTTCCAAATGCTAGCTGCACCGGATAGCTCCTGAGACCAAGATCTGAATACCTTTTACTAATACATAAGATAATCAATATCCTATAGCTATATATTCAAACATTAACCCACTTGGCACTTTCAAATATAAGAATGCTTTTTCAACACTGCAAAGATGAGCGCTCTTAGACGCTCTTAATTCCAATCCTCAGTTATAGAAGAATGTTAATATTTACTAAAACATGACACAGACATATATTTGCCTCTGGCTAACACGTCAATTACAACTTATGACATTCCCAGCAACTACCATTGAATAGAACACTTCACCCTTGATGAAGAAATCAATTAACTTCCTCCAACCACCGACAAAATGTCTTAGCACTCGCATTTACCTTTTAGTAGCTGAGCATGTGACAGTATGACCCTTCAAAATCCAGTTTTTTCCTAGGTTTGAAAACTTTTGTTCATACAAGTAAAATTTTTGGCAGCTTTGGGCAGTTTTGACGGTCTCCATCTAAGACCCAAAGAAATAATAGAAAATAATGATAAAGAAAAACTCAAGCAAAAATAGATAGCAAAAAATAACAGTAAGCTATAACAAAATTTTAGAGTAGCCTGTATAGTCTGGAAATATTGACTGAATGCTCTTAGCTTTCTTGTTTGAACCAATAAAAAATATTCTAAACAATTTCAGGAATCAATGAAGATGCTAAAGAATAAGATTGCACATCAATTTACAGTATAATGAAGTACCCGAGTTGATAACAATGTCATTATTATTAAATATGCAAATATCAATAAAGTAGAGTATTTAAATGAGAAAATGCATATGTATATGAACTTGATGTGACAATCACCATAATATACGTGGACACTATAAATTATAATTTACAGTCTGAAAAGATAACAATTAGATATATTTAATTGCATTAATTCAAGCCAAAATCCTACAAATCCACTCCCTAGCCGGTTTGTTCTATCATATGCCAGTGACTTGCACACGGTCAAT
Source organism: Calamus simplicifolius (assembly GCA_900491605.1). Taxonomy (NCBI): domain Eukaryota; kingdom Viridiplantae; phylum Streptophyta; class Magnoliopsida; order Arecales; family Arecaceae; genus Calamus; species Calamus simplicifolius. The sequence goes on from UESW01001661.1 coordinate 192,233, forward strand.
TGGCGGGAGAGGACATTTTGGAAATTATCACAAAGGTGGAGACTAGCCAAGGTTGAAGTCATGCGCCCAAGAGTTGTTGGCATTATAATAATAGAAGATAGAATCTTTTATCTTCTTTCTGCTTAAAATATCTCTTAAAACCCCAAAATGTCTCTTGCATTTAAAAGAAATTCAAACATTATCTTCAAGTTGTTGGACTTGAAATCACAAATTGCTTCAAGTATCCTCAAAAGAATTAACAATGACTTGACATCTAACCCATTAGGACAACTCAAGACAAACAATTCCTCTTGTCCAGAATTCCTCTTGATCATAGATGTATCACATAACAAACTTTTTGGAACTTAAACCTATGCTATACCATTAACCTGAAAAATAAATGAGAATGTATTCCTACATGGAGTCTCAAGTGCTCATGTTAAATATGAAGGCACAAACCAACCAAACGAAAACATGATTTTGATGCTAGACAAGAATAAGAAATATACATGATGCTTCTATTTTTAGGATATAATAAATTCTTACTTCACTTCCATCAAAGCAATGCCAAAATATTGTAATCCAATAAATAAAGGCTTCTGGAGTGACCTTCACTCTTTCATTCATAAGGTCAATCCATGACCTCTCAAAATATATCAATTATTTCTTGGTCCATACTTCATATCACCATCCCACCCAATAAATTATTAAAAATCATTTTCAATGAATTATTAGTATTGTTTTTCAAATGAATACTAATAATTATTAGGATTCAGGAGGACATTTCATCTAGTTAGCCCAGATTCAAGCAACAAATGAAAAACAAACAGAAATGCCAAAATCCATGTAAGAAAATATGTTTCAACTCATAAAAATTCATTAAAAAGATATATATATTTTTTTTAAAATCTTTATAGAAAATTATTATCAAATAACTAGTGTAAATACTAAAGGTACACATATTCATGTGCAAAGCATATTACTTTCCAGGAAATAAATTGTACTTTGATTAACATAAGTTATTTAAGAAAACATTTGCCTTTTTCTAATGCTTAGGGTGAGGACCCCCTGATGTCAAACTCTGGATAGCATCAATTTATGATTTATAGATTTTGATCTTCAAGGCCGACCCCATGTAGTTGGGAAAAGGCTTAGTTGAGTTGAGTTGAGATTGTATGCTCAAAAGCATTTGCCTTTCCATTGACAGAAATCAACAGACCAAAGCCACCAACAATCATACTTTGTCCATAAAGGTCATGGTGGACTTCAGCAACTGAAATCATCTTTCCGATGTTGCATTATATATCAATTCTCAACATAGAAATTCTCCATGTCAAATTTGTGTTAACATAATGTCAAGTTAAACACCTCCATTATGGTTGTAGACAAAAGGTGAGTATATAAGACCATTGCATTAACAATCCTTATCTAACCCTAATTTTTAATCCCTTACGCATCTTTCCATGCAAAGATAACTGTTGTTCATCCAAACATACCACAGACGGCTTGCTCAAAAAATAATAGCTGTAGGGACTGACAAATATCTATAACGACCAATCAACTTGCTTGGACGATAATGAAAATACCAACACACCCCTAGCATGAAGGTGTTACATAATGGTGGACATAAATATAACTTTTCTCTTTTGTAACCATCTGTAGGCCATGCATCGGTAGGTCCAGTAATTATATCATAAAACAATATAATATTATCCTACCTGAAATTCCTTTTTTCCTACTAAGAGACACCCATCTAAAATAGTAGTCCATAATCAGTATTTAGGACTACAGAGATACTCAGACATGAAAAGCAAGACATCCACTAACTGCTGATGGGGATGAAAATAATGCAGGCAAAAAGTGAGCACTTTTCTTTCCACCTATTCTTCCAGGTAATCTTTCTTGTATAGAAGAAGGTCAAAAGTAACTAAACTGAATGAAGACTACTAGAATAAAGGAAAGATAGTTCAAAAGTCCTTGTACCTTCGAACAAGATAGAATTATCAAAACTAACAACTACAGATCAAAACATCGGAACCATAAAGTACAAGTTTTGCAAGGAAACCTCTCATCAGCTTCCTGAGGACTTGAGCTCCTGCAAGGTAGACATGATCTGGTCTCGCACGAGCTCTATCCGCTTCAAGTACACCTCCAGCTCCAGGATCTGCTGCTTCTTCCATTTCTCATCCGCTGCCGCCCCTGAGCCCGGCAGACTTGCCGGACTTCCGCCAAGACTAGGTGGCACTGGGCTCAGTGCCGCCGCAACACCGCTTAGCCCTGGCCCCAGTAGCCCAGCCCCACCACTGAGCCCTGGACCGAGCGGCCCCCCGGTTGCAGAGAATATCAGCTCCTTAAACAGCGGTGATAGGCAACTCTTCACCGTCTCCTCAATGATGCTAGGGATTGCAGCATCTGATGAAGAAGGCGCTTGGGTCACCGGGGCCGAATTCTCTACAGGAACCCCTACTGTTGCAGCCGTTGATGTTGTCACCACCTCTTCTGCTGCTCTCCTTCTGAAACGCCTCCGTGATCTGGACATCGTCCTGTCTGAACTCATGGCTCCATCGGCACCGGCGATGGATTCTATTGTATAGGCATTGTTCGGGGTGTTGATATCGTCGTCGTCGTCGCTGTCACGAGCTCTCTTGATATTGGCACTCCAGATATTGCGAGCTATTTCATAGATGTCCCGTTCATGAAGGCTCTTAAAGGCGAAATCTTTGCCCACGGACCGCATCCGGCTGACGACGTTCCGGTACTTCTTCTTGAGCCGGCGGAGCTTCTCGATGAGCTGGTTCTTTGTGAACTCCAGCTGGAGCCGCTTCTTGATCTCCTCGTAGAAGGGGCCAGTGTCGTACTGGTGGGAAGCGAAGGTGGTGCCGCGCCGCGATGTGAACTCCAGAAATCCTTGCAGGATCGTGATCTCGTCCTCGTCCGTCCAAAGCCGCTGGAAGAGACGCCGGGAGTCGTCGTATCCGCCACCGACGGTGGCGACCGCGACGGAGAGCGGCTTCCTGTCCTCGGACAGCTGGGGGGCGGGATCGGAGGAGGACGGCGTGAAAAGGCCACCAGCCGCCACCGGGGCAGCGGCGGAGAGGGGAAGGGCGGGGATGGCACCGTTCTGCGGGGCGGAGCCCGGATCTGAGGCGGTAGGAGGGTTGGGGTTGGGGTTTGAGGTGGGGTTACGGTTTACGACTGCGCGGTCGGAGGACGAGGAGGTGGTGGGGGTGGAGTCAATGAGGTCCTCCACGGGCTTCGAGTGGAGGAGGAGGAGGAGGCGCGGCGGCGGGCGGTGGTGGCGCCGCCTCAGCATCCTCGTCCTCGTAGTCTTCCTCCTCGCTGTCATCGCCCTCCATGTCGTCATCGTCGTCATCGTCGTCATCGTCGAAGACGGCGCGCTCCTCTCTCGCTTCGGCCGAAGGCATGGCTACTCCTAGGCTTTTTCTCGAGCAATTGGCGATGGTGGTTCGGGTCTGGATCTGGGGATCGGGCTTAAAACTAGGGTTAGGGTTTGGACGCGGTAGGGTGGTCGTCCGGACCGCTACCCACTATACCACTACTGGATAGGGCACGGTAGCGGGCCCTCGATTACGCAGTATAATCGAAGCGGAATCGTCAATAAGAGCCGTCAGATCTAGTTTCAATGGATCCGATTTGGTGTTTCGTATGGTAGACCCGTTGAGCTCGGTTGGAGCGAGAAAGGGTTTGGTGGTTTCAACGGAACGAAACTAGTTCCTGTGGGCTGGTGACGGAGGAGAGCGTCTTGCGAACGTCAGCAAGAAGATCTTGGCCGTTCCATACGTCAACGAGCGATGCGGTGGAAATCTACGGATCGGACGGCTGAGATGTTGGGTGGTGTTGGCCAATCGGTTGCGCCGCCGCGGGATCCAGCACGATTTCAACTTGATTCGAGACCCGAATATACCTGAATAACGGACTTCGCCGGGAGTTACGTCTTGATATAAATTGATCTAAAATAAAATAATAACTATAACAATCATTTTTACAATCTATCGTAAAAATAAAAAATAAATGTTCTTTGATGAAATACACGGTTTCATTTAGTTCGAAGTAATGGTTTTTTTAAGTCAATAGTTAATAAATTAGAAACATATAGAAACCAGACGTTTGATTAGAGAGAGAGAGAGAGATTTAAATTCTGAAAACACATCTAATTTTATATTTATAATTAATTATAAATTGTATATTTAAACTAGATCTTTTAACCATGCATACTATAGCTTGGTTTTAAGCAATATCTACTTCAATGCTTCCATTGTAAGAGAAACGTCAAGCCAATCAAAATTCAAATAAAAGAGTAGTATTATGTAATTTTTCATGAGGCATAAATCTAAGGACCATGATATGAACGTTGATGTCACTTATTGTGAGGAAAAAAAATTGGCATTAATTAAAAGATAGTCTTATTACGAAGTTTAAGCTTCATCATCTATGTCAATCCATCTAGACTTTGCTCCATTGGAGCATAGCCAGGCCCAAGTTGACCCCTCTTTCACTATTAGATCCACATGAATCTCAAAGCTACAAAAACTATTCATTGGCCACTGCTACCTACTTTAAAAATAAAAAAATATAAAATAAATAAAATAAATAATGAATAAATATTAATATTGATGAGGAGTAAAATTATCATCGCATTAATGCTCGTACACATCGACAATTGGGTCGAGACCAATCCCCCAACATCCTGTCGGCCAGCTGTCACATCCACAAGGCGGCAAAACCGAATTGCCTTCAGCAAAGTCGGGTCGCCCCGACGAACCGAACCATCCTCATGCCTTGGCAGACCGAACCATCCTATACCTCGGCAAATCGAGCCATCCTCATACCTCGGTAAACCAAGCCATCCTATATCTCGAAAAACCAATATGTCCCTTGCCTCAGCCGGACCGAGGCACTCGAACACCTCTGCGGAAATCCAGCGTGGGAGAGTTTAAATTCACGATAACTGAATAAGATTCCAAACGGAGAATCATGCCAGAAGTGGCCTAAGGGCCATAGAAGTGGCCTAGAGCCTACATAATCACTGAATCTCAAGGCATCAACTAACTCTCCTAGCCGTCGATCCTCTAACTGACAAATACAGATCCTACTGGCCTCGTAACAAACTTGATTCGAATCCGTTTTGAATCTCAATAACTTTCGAACCTCCTGTGATGTGCCCAAGAATCAGTGATCGCCTATAAATACCGCAGCCCCCAAGTCTCTCAAGTACGCATTCACTAGTTCTCATACTGAAAAACTCATTAAAGCTCCATCAGAGCTCTGAGCTCTCGGAAGAACACCCATCTAGAGGAACTCTTCTGCAAGAGTCTTCTCCTCATATTGCTTGCTGTGAATATCCACTGACTTGGGCATCGGAGAGTCTTCCGCAGAGGGCTACCCCCGAAACATCCTCTGCGTGCGGACTATCTTGCAGGTTCCACCCCGGGCGAGAGACCGGCGTCCAAACCCGAAGCCAAGGCGCACCCGAGTCGGAGAACGGATTTCCATTGCAACAAATTGGCACTAAAGAAAGGGTCTCAAGTCCCGTAAACTTGTAACCCATGAGACAAGACTCGAAATCAAAGAACCATCCTCTAATGGCCAATCGGAAGAGAGCCACATCCGAGGCTCAAGACCAGGCCGCCTCTCAAAGGCCTGATCAATTAGCGGTGTAGCGCCTCTGCCACCACCATCAGTTGAGACTCATTCGCCGTCGGCAACGGTGGTAACGCTGGACCAGTTCGCTACTCTGATCTAGCAGGTCCAAACACTGACCCAACTGGTCAGGGACTCCAAGGGGTTCCTTGCCCAGCTGTTCCTGCTCCACAGCTTCATGAAGAGGCTGCTGCCCCTGTTCCACCAGCGATCTCTTCTTCCAAATCATCATCGGCCCGCGAAGGCAAAGCCAGTGCAGCAGCGGGCTGGAGGGAAAGCCCGCTCAGATCTCGATGGGTTCATTCTCTTTTCCCGGTGTCTTCCAGGACTCGACACCACTGCCATCTTTCCATCGCCCAATCCCTCCTACCACTTTGGATGAAGGGATTAGGCAACAGTTGCAGGAGATGCGTCAAGAATGGCATCAGGAGTTGGACGTCGTCAGACAAGCCCCTCCGTCCCAGCCAAAGGCAGAGCAGGGTATTCCCTTCTCTGAGAGGATCAAGAGGGAAGTGATTCCCCTCATGTCAAGCTTCCCACCATTTAGCCATACCACGGATCCACAGATCCCGATGACCACTTGAGCAGCTTCAAATCCATCATGATGTTCCACGAAGCATCATATGCGATCCTGTGCCGAGCCTTCCCCTCCACTCTTAGGGGATCTGCCCGAACCTAGTTTAATAGCTTGAAGCCATGTTCCATTGATTCTTTCGATGGGCTGAGTTGTTTACTCATCAGCCAGTTCGTCAGCAGCCATGCCAGCGATGGAGATCTGATTCCCTCTCCAAAGTCAAGCAAAGAGAGGGGAATCTTTGAAGAATTACCTTGGCCATTTCAATACGGCCCTCCTGGAGGTCGACCACCTCAACCACGAGGTAGACATGTCTGCCTTGGCTGGAGGAGTGTCAAAGGAAGGGGATTTCTACTTGACTTTGGAGGTTAACTACCTGAAGAGCCTTTCAGACATGATGTCCCTCATGGATAAGTATGCCAGGTTGAAGAATCGAGAAGGTCAGCTCGAGCCGAGCAACTGAAAAGAAAGAAGGCAAAGGGCTCAGACAAGCATCGAGCCTACCGTCATGCAAGCTCGCCTCGCCGCCAGAGAGCTCCTCCACCGTCACCTCAAGACCAAACCCGGAGTCCGGCTCAAAAGTTCGACGCTACACTCCTCTCACCGTGCTAAAAGCGCAAATCCTGATGGAGATTGAGCGCCAGATTCCTCGGCCTCCTCCTCTCCGAGGCAATGCAACTCGGAGGGACATAACCAAGTACTGCTGCTTCCATCGGGATCACAGGCATGATACCAAGGACTATGGCAGCTTCAGATGAGATTGAGCGGTTGATCCGACAGGGTAGACTGGACCGATTCAGAGGACCCCCTGAGCCAAACAATGAAGGGGATCGCCAGCCCGAACCTCGCTAGCTCCCTCCACCGAATCCCCCGGTCGTTGGTAATGTTAACATGATAGTGGCGACTGGTTCCCCATCATCTCGGCCAGGCGAGTAAGAAAATCCACCAAAGAAGGCTCGGGTTGACAAACTTTCTTTTTTGATCAAGATCTTCGGGATGTACAGTACCCCCATGACGATGCTCTGGTTGTATCCCTGAACATGAACAACTATGATGTACATCGCATTTTAATCGATAGTGGAAGCTCTGTTAATGTTTTGTATTTTGATGCCTTTGTGAGGTTGAAATTTCGGACGAAAAACCTCCGGGCTATAGAATCCACCCTGATGGGTTTTACGGGCGACTCCATAATCTCCGAGGGAGTTTCACTTTAACAGTCTGAGCTGGTACTTGGCCCTGTGTAGCTACTGTGCTCATGAATTTTCTTGTAACCAAGCTTTGGTCTCCTTACAATGCCATCCTCAGCAGGCCTGGACAAATATCTCTCAAAGCCATCATTTTCATCCCCTATCTTGCCATGAAGTTCCCCACCAAATGGGGAGTGGGAGTCGTTCGGGAAAGTCAAATTATAGCTCGGCATTGCTTTGTCGATGACCTTCAATCAGGAAGCCCGAGGTGGATGGGTTGGATGCTCGGAAGATTTTGTCGAGCAACAAGGAGAGCCAGCCGAAGAATTGGAGGAAGTGCCACTTGACGAAGCTCGGCCTGACCAAACCATAAAGGTCGGGTCACAGCTGGAGGGAAAGCTTCGACAAGATTTGATCAAATTCCTTCGGAAGAATGCTGATGTTTTCGCCTGGTCCACATCGGACATGCCTGGGATTGACCCGGATGTCTGGGTCTACCGCCTCAGCATGGACGAGGCAATTCGGTCGATTAAGCAGAAGAAAAGAAGCTTCACCCCGAATGCCAAAAGGCTATCGAAGAGGAGGTGGACAAACTCATCAAAGCTAACTTCATCCGGTAAGTCAATTACCCCGATTGGCTGGCGAATGTGGTTATGGTGAAAAAAATCAAATGGCAAATGGATGATCTGCATCGACTTCACCGACCTCAATAAGGCTTGCCCAAAAGACAGCTTCCCTCTTCCTCGGATCGATCAGCTTGTGGATTCAACTTTGGGCCACCAAATGTTGACTTTCATGGATGCCTATTCAAGCTACAAGCAGATTCGGATGGCATCCGAGATAAGAAAAAAACTGCCTACCGAGGTATTTATTGTTACCGAGTTATGCCCTTTGGTTTAAAAAATGCAGGTGCCACTAACAAAGGCTGGTCAATAAAGTCTTCAAGGAGCAAATTGGCTGGAACATGGAGGTGTATGTTGATGATATACTGGTGAAGAGCGGGGAGGCATCCCAACATGTTGAGGATCTTGTAGAAAGTTTGCAACACTTCGAAAGTATCAAATAAAGCTTAACCCGACCAAATGTGCTTTCGGTCAATTCCGAAAGTTCTTGGGCTTCATGATCTGTCAGCGAGGCATCGAAGCAAACCCACATAAGATCCAAGCTTGCGACAGATGGCCCCTCTGGGGTCGATCAAAGACGTGCAACGCCTTACAGGGAGGATAGCGGCCCTCAACCACTTCATTGCTCGATCAGTCGAAAAGTGCCTCCCCTTCTTCAAAGCACTTTGGTCGGCCAAAAATTTCTAATGGACCCTACTGCCAAAAGTCCTTTGAAGATCTCAAGAAATACCTCGGCTCACCACATCTCCTCAGCAGTCTAAAGCTAGGGGAAACGCTAAGTCTATACTTGGCGGTCTCTGAGAGCGCTGTTGGCTCTGTGCTGATCAAGAGGAGAACAAGGTCCAAAAGCCTGTTTATTATGTCAGCAAATTGGTCAAAGACATCAAAACGAGGTATACTCGAGTCGAGAAGATGGTTTTGGCTCTAGTAACATCGGCCTAAAGCTGCGACCGTATTTCCAAGCGTACACTGTCACAGTCTTGACCAACCAATCCATCAAGTCAATTATTCATCGTCCAGAAGCATCGGGAAGAATGACCAAATGGGCTATCGAGCTGAGTGAACATGACATTCAGTATCAGCCTTGTCCAACCATTAAAGCCCAGGTCCTGGCGGATTTCCTCCTTGAATTCACCATACCCGAGGATGGTTCTGCTTCGGACACCCCTGGACAACCAAAGCCCAGCGCCCCATGGTTGCTTCATGCCGACGGATCCTCCAGCGCGAGCGGTTCTGGTGCCGGTCTAGTCCTCACCAGTCCAGAGGGGGCAACTTTCGAATATGGGATCCGCTTCTCCTTTCCGACCTCAAACAATGAAGTAGAGTATGAAGCCCTGCTTGTCGAACTCCGCTTCACCCGCGAGCTCAAAGTCGAAAAGCTAAATGCCTACACTGACTCTCAGTTAGTGGCTGGCCAGGTGCAAGGAGAATTCGAGGCTCGAGAGCCGAAAATGATTCGGTATCTTCAAAAGGTGCACGATCTATCTTCCTACTTTATTGAATTTAAGATTATTTAGGTCCCAAGGGCTAAAAATGTGCGCGTCGACCTTTTGTCCTGCCTGGCGACTACGACTCGATGGACCTTGAGCGGAGGTTCCACTTGGAAGTCCTGGAGAAATCCAGCATTGCCGGTGCTGATCAGATGATGGAGGTCGACATCGAACCATCGTGGATAGATTTCCTGCACAAATATCTCAAAGAAGGGCTGCTACCCACTGACAAAAAGAAGCAAGAAAAAAAAATGCAATCATCTCATTATGCTTTAATTGATGATCGATTGTATAAGCGATCCTTCTCTATGCCATTACTCAAATGCCTCCCACCGTCGGAGGCTGATTATGATCTTCGGAAGGTTCATGAAGGCATCTGCGGTAATCATCTTGGCGGTCGGGCCCTGTGCCATAAAGTGCTGCACCAATGGTATTATTGGCCAACGATGCAGAGAGATGCTGATAACCTTGTCCGAGCCTGTGATTCGTGCCAGCGATACTCAAATGTCCAAAGGCTCTCCTCTGCTCACCTGACTTCTATATCATCCCCCTGGCCTTTCACCAAATGAGGAATGGATATCCTTAGTCCTTTCCCCCTCGCAACAGGGCAAAGGAAGTTCTTGTTTGTTGCAATTGATTATTTCACCAAGTGAGTCGAAGCTAAAGCAGTCGCCCAGATAACCGAAGCTCAGGCAAAGGACTTCGTATGGAAGGTCTATCATCTGTCGTTTCGATCTTCCCCACACCATCATTACTGACAACGGAAAGCAATTCGATAATCCTAAGTTCCAAGAATTCTGCAAGGATCACGACATTCTTCATCGCCTGACATCGGTCGGACATCTTCAAGCCAATGGGGAGGCTAAGATAACCAATCGAACTCTTCTGCAAGGAATTAAAAAGCTTGGCTCAACCGGGCACGAGGCAGATGGGTAGAAAAGCTCCACCATGTGTTGTGGGCCTACCGAACTACTGAAAGGATACCCACTGGCCAAACTCCATTTAAGATGGCTTTTGGTACGGAGCTGTCATCCCTGTGGAGGTCGGGCTCCCCTTCCCTCGCATGGAAAGCTATTCGGAGGAATCCAATGACGAGCAACTCCAAACTAATCTTGATCTAATAGAAGAAGTCAGAGAGAAGGCCCGAATCCAAATGGCCGCTTATCAACAAAGAGTAGCCCGCTATCACTCCACCAGAGTCAAAGGGAAGTCTTTCCTCCCGGGCATCTGGTACTTCGGAAGGCCTCCGTGTTAAAGCCACTGAAGCAAGGGAAACTGTCCTCGAACTGGGAGGGTCCCTTACCAAGTTGCGGAGGTAATCAGACTCGACATCTACAAACTCCAAGATTTGAATGGAAAATCTATCCCTCGGATGTGAAACTCAGATAATCTCCGCATCTATCATCAGTAAGAGTACACCCTCACTAACTTACCTTATTCATTGCGTTGAATTTAACTTTCAAAAGTTTGCAAAGTTTTGTTTCAATTACTTTCCCCTGAAAACTGCAATGAGAAGTAGGTATTGCTATATAATCTTTTGAAGCCTCGACAGGGCCGAGTGATCTCCGTACCTTGGCCACGCCAAGTAAAATATACTTTGCAAACCTCGACAGGGCCAAGAGACCTTCGTATCTTGATCGTGCCAAGTAAAATATAATCTTTGAAGCCTCGGCGAGCCGAGTGATATCTCCATACCTGGGCCACGCCAAGTAAAATATAATCTTTTTGAATCCTCGGCAGAGTCGAGTGATCTTCGTACCTTGGCCACGCCAAATAAAATATACTTTGCAAACCTCGGCAGGGCCAGAGACCTTCATACCTTGGCCGCGCCAAGTAAAATATAATCTTTGAAGCCTTGGCCGAGCCGAGTGATATCTCCGTACCTTAGCCGTGCCCAAGTAAAATATAATCTTTTTGAATCCTCGACAGGACCGAGTGATCTCCGTACCTTGGCTACACCAAGTAAAATATACTTTGCAAACCTGGTAGGGAGAGACCTTTGTACCTTGGCCACGCCAAGTAAAATATAATCTTTGAAGCCTCAGCCGAGCCGAGTGATATCTCCGTACCTTGGCCGCGCCAAGTAAAATATAATCTTTTTGAATCCTCGACTAGGCCGAGTGATCTCCGTACCTTGGCTGCGCCAAATAAAATATAATCTTTGAAGCCTCGGCCGAGCCAAGTGATATCTCCATACATTGGCCGCGCCAAATAAAATATAATCTTTTTGAATCTTCGTCAGGCCGAGTGATCTCCGTACCTTGGCCGCACCAAGTAAAATATAATCTTTGAAGCCTCGGCCAAGCCGAGTGATATTTCTGTACCTTGGCCGTGCCAAGTAAAATATAATCTTTTTGAATCCTCAGTCGGCTGAGTGATCTCCATACTTTGGCCGCGAAGTAAAATATAATCTTTGAAGCCTTGGCCAAGCCGAGTGATATCTCTGAATAATATCTGAAGCCTCGGCAAGATCGAGTGATATCTTTGAATAATATCTCCAACCTTGCCAAGCCGAGTGATATCTGAATAATATCTGAAGCCTTGGCAAGACCGAGTGATATCTCTGAATAATATCTCAAACCTCGGCAGGACCGAGTGATACCTCTGAATAATGTTGAAGCCTCGGCAAGACCAAGTGATATCTCTAAATGATATCTGAAGCCTCGGCAAGACCGAGTGATTTCTCTGAATAATATCAAACCTTGGCAGGACCGAGTGATATCTCTGAATAATATTTCAAGCCTCGGCAAGACCGAGTGATATCTCAGAATAATATCTCAAGCCTCAGTAGGACCGAGTGATATCTTCAAGCAATATCTCAAGTTTTAACGTGAATGGATGACTCCTTCATAATGGTAACAAAGCCGGTTGATTTCTCAAACGCTCTAGCGTGACTAAAACATCCTATCATGCTTTGGCGGAGGTAAGTAACCTCTTTCTCTGCACACCAGCAAGATTATGCGAGTCATTTCTCTTTAAGGAAAGACCTACTCCGTTCCTTGAGTAAGGCCACATCTACATTACAAATTAATGAGGCCGCCCAGACCTTCCTCTGACCTAAACAGAGACAAGTACTTCCTCCGCAAAGGACTGAGCATTACCAAAATGCCTAACGAAGGCAAAATAACTTAAACCGAGCGAAGATTTATAAACTACACTATGATTCGAAAAGCGCAATACAAACAGAACGACCCTCACTACCGAACAACACAATCATATTGGAAAAGAAACAAGTACTCGAAGAAGAAAGTAAGAGCTTTCTTTATTGATAAAAAATTACAACCTCCTAAGAGGCATTACAAGTGCATCATAGCATAGGAAATAAAGACAAATAAAATAAAAGCTCGGGCAAGTAGTTTCAGTCGATAACACTATGTCTGCATCCGACCCAAGAAATCAGAGAAATCAGACGGCTCCGTTGAGTTGCTGGTTAATGCTAAAGAACAAAGCAGGCCATCCACGGATCCCTTGGATAGATAAACTAAGGGATCCAAGCTGGGCTAAAGACCTGTGGATGTCGATGCAGAGGATTCCTCCTCCATAAGTGGTATGCTGGGCTACTAGCCGCTGCCCAACAACATAGACAGGAGACCTGCACTACTTGCTTCCCTCCTCATTGAGAAGGACCCCTCTGGCGGATGAACTGAGGGATCCAAATTGAAGAAGGGGGCGAAGTCCATGTAAACCATGGGGCCTGTATATGCTTTGCATTTCCTGTGGTCCCCATGGCAAGTGACAAAGGCAATACAGAGAGTGCATACGTGCGCTCTTCATATGACCTCTGTGTGCGTCCCCGTGCGCTCCCCATATGACCTCCGAGACTCCTCCCTTGAGGGCTACTTGCTCTTTAGCAACTCCTCCATCACCCAGCTATCTGGGACAAACCAGCTTTCAAAAGGGAAGCTCGATCTCTCTATTCTCGACCTCAGTAAAATAGGCGCCATGAAAACCTCTCTAACTCATAGAAAGAGAAGGTTTAGGGAGATGCTCAAACATAGTCTGCTCTCCCCTTTTTATAGACAAACAAACCGGGAGCAACCATTAAGGAAAAGGACCTGGAATTCAAAATGCCATGATCACACTGTCATGTGGCACACTAAGAAAAAAGGGCACGTCCCAAAGGCACACCGAGCATGCCTCCCAGGCCGTGACGAAAGGCAGAAGATCTCCTTATGATCTCGAATCGAGAGCCTTAAATGCAAAAAATCATCTGCAGGTCCTTGAGATATGGGGCCTAGGAGATCCCCTCCTGAAAATGATGTCGTCCACCAGCAATTAATTGCTTAGCGCATATGCAAAAGGGACTTACGTTGGAAAAGGCCAACGAAATAAATGCCCTAAGGAAAAATGAGGTATCTTTGGCAAACCGCAAGCCGTTTCATCTACCTTGGCAGAAAGCGATCCAACTTCTTGCTTCGGATAAACCGAACTATCTGCCTTACCTTGGCCCCAACCGAGGTACTTCTATGGTTTCGGCCATTTCGAGCCGCTCTTCTCTTCGACGAGCTAAGCTATCCTATGCCTCGGCGAATCGAGTTGTCTTACGCATTTCAAACTATTTGTCTTACTTCGAGCGAGGCCGGAACAATGTTCCTCGGCAAAACCATACAGTTTCATACATAAAAGACCTAGCTAATCTGGCTTCGATTAAAGTAGGGTATTTAATTTGAAACTGCTAAGAGCAATCCAACCTTAAAGCACGATTCGTTTACGATTCGTTTGCCAATGGGAAAAACTTCTGACAAACAAAAAATTCGAAAAATGATGACCAAAGCAAAAGGACACACAGAAGAAGAAAAAAGGTTCATTCATTAAGATTCGATTGAATTACAAGTGAAAAAAGCAAAAATATATAAGCAACCCTCAAGGGTCAGGATTCAAATGGTTCCAGGGGCCCCCTCGGCAACATCTGGAGGAATTTGACTGGGTTCGCCCACTTCGAATACAGTTGGAGGGGGGATCTTAGGTTCCTCGGCATCAGGCTAAGGACACCCCTCTGGAGCCACGGCCTCATCAACGCCTAGGATGGTCTCAGGTCAACGTCCAAGATATCTTCATACACAGCTTCTTTGGCTCCTGGGGTACGAGTATCATAAAACTCGGCCTCCAGAAAAGATAGATCTAACTCGGGGTATACCCGAGAAATCTTTGCTCGAGTCTCCTCTTCATTGAACCGAAATGTATTGGTGCAAGCCGCTTTGTGCTCCTGGAGAATTGAGCAGAACTCTTGTACTCGTCCATGGCCGAAAAGACTCGTCTGTTAGCCTCGGCCAATTGACCCCTAGTTCGAAATTTGTTTGGTGGCTTGAGGCCAACTCCGCTCTCAAAGCTTTGAACTGGTCTTGAACCTCGAGCCAGATTCTGCCTATCTGCAAACACCGAATCGTTTGAGACTATGGCCGAAAGAAAAGGCACTAGAAATAAGTAAGAAGACATTATACCTCTTCTTCTCGTCGAGCCATTTTTTTGTTCAATTCATGAACCTTTTCAAGGGCCTTCAATTTAACCGCTTTATTCTACTGGAGACCCTCCTTGAGGTCATTAATCCTGGACTATTTTTCTTCAACCTCCCGCCGAGACTGATCAAGGTCAGCGGTGAGTTTGACAATTTGATCGTGCTGCCATTTCAGTCGGTCCTTCCTATCGGCGAGCTTCCTAATCAGGCTGACGAGCTGATCTTGTCGGTGCCTGCGCTCCTCTTTGTCAAGCCTCTTATTTCAATTATTTTTCTCCTCAGCGAAGCTATCCTTCAGTTTGCCCCATCTCTCGTCGAAGCGCTACCGCATAGCCTTTATTTCTTCGGCATGCTTAGACTTGATCTGTGACAGCTCCAGACAGGCCTTATCAGATTGCTCGCGAAATCCTGGAGCTCTTTTACTTGGATCCCGAGCTGAGAGGCTCTCTCAGCAGTAGCTTGGTAGGACTTACTCATCCTCTCGAGATCCCCTGGACAGATGACAAGGCCCTAAAAAGTTTACTAGTCGAATCCACCCTTGCCCGAAGACCGACGGCCTCCCTCCTGGCCTGAGCACAGGCCCCCATGGCCAAGTTTAGGTGCCAACTCAGTGCCCTCATAATTAAGGCATTTTGCAGAAAAAGCATAAGTAAGAAAGTGTGGCCAAGCCAACCAACTAAAAATTGTTACCTTGACATAATGACTTATTCGGAAGGCGTAATTTGTGGCAATCTTTATAAGAGCGAGGCTGCTGATCTCGGGGAGAAGGTAGACATCCTTTGGCGCCCTGAGCCGCCCGAAAGCACCTCAACGATGTCCTCTGTGGTGGGCTCATCGCCAAAAAACCTTCTCTTGTGCGCAGCACGGACCGTATCAAAGCGGCATATCTTCCACCTCTGGACTGTGAATAAGGAAATTATGGCCAAAGAATTGATCTGAGGAGCTTTGGCCTGAGGAACTGCCATCCGTCTGGCCTCCTCCATTAGAATTCTAACCTGCGGAGCTTCGGATGCTTCGACTCTGGCTGAAGAAATTTCGGTCCGAGCATCCCCTCCGCTCGGTGGTTCTTCTTCTTCTTCCTCCTCCTCTCCAAGCACTACCTCATCCCCAGCAGACTCCACCTAAACCCCGGCTTCTTCCACGGCTTCCCCCAATACCTCGAGAGAAAGCCCTCTAATAGAAAGCCCTTCAACCTTTGCCAATTCCCCCTCGGGCGGCTCCATGTGAGCTTCGGTGTCGGCGACTACCTCTTTTGCCCCCTCAACCAAAGTAGGGGCCTCTTCCCCATCCGCATGCAGCGCTAAAGGACTACCAACCTCTAACAAATAAGGTTGGTTAGCTTCGGGCGAGGGGATTGTCAGATGAACGGGCGACATCCCCTAGCGTCGTCTGACACGACTACTATTTGGAGAGGAAAAACTTCAATAGCTCCCTCCGAGCTTCCCCCAACGGTTCTTTCCTCCTTCACTACCATGCCCCCCTCCGGCAGGGAGGGCTCGTTAACCGCTGCCAACGCACCCACTTTCCCCTTCTTCGGGGTGGAGGAATGGCGACCGACACTATCTTTCTTTGGCTCCTTTAGGCGAGACCCGAAAGGCAGGATCTCTTTTCGGACCTATGCTTGTCCCCGGAGCTGGAGCCCCTATGGCGCTTGCCCAGCTCCTTCATTTGGCCCACGAATGCCGACCTCTTGGCTGAAAGCACAACAAATAGTCAATTAAACCGTAATAAAGTTGCTTGAGTATATCGATCACCAAAGTGAAGGGGAAAAAAGACTCACCTTGGGGGTCAATAGAACTGAGCCCGGCGGCAAAAAGGGCATCCTCTGATAATAGGGCGCTAGCCGATAGCACCCGACCACTGCGAAGGGTTACCAAATCCCTCTTCTCCTGCTCGGACAACTCTGGGTGCGCTTCTAGATCTTTCATGTAGCTCGCCCATGTCCTAGAAAATCTGAACCAATGTTCCCCTCAACAATAAAGAATCAGGACTTCCACTCCTTTATCGATGATGGATTATCTGAAATCATTTTAAATAACTTAGGGACCAATATAAGGCCACTCGGAGTTCCTCCCGGAAACCAGGTTGTAGCAGACTCGGAATATGGGGAGGGTCGCAGTCACCCCAACACGGCTGCACATCGAGATGAACCCGATGAGGTTGCGCCAGCTGTTCGGAGCCACCATTGTCGGGCATATGTTGTAGAACCTCATTACCTCCTGCACTAGCGGGTGAAGAGGGAACCGGAGACATGCCCTCAAGCTTTCCTCGTAGAAGAATACCCCATGGCTCAGCTCTGTCAAAACCCTATGCTTAGCCCTCGGAAGCCATAGGGCAACATCCCGAGGAACTCTGTAACGGCAGCGATTCTGTCCAAATCTTCGAGAGTTATCTCCGAGGCTACTTCGCTCGGACCCTTCATATTGTCAAATTGAGGGACGAAGCACAGGAAAGTTCACAAGAGTTTTGGGGAAGGAAGGGGAAGTCTCTGAGAAAAAACGAGAAAGTATTGCAGAAGGAACGCCGCCCTGGCCCCTTTCCCTCTTTAAATAGCAATCCAGAAGGAAAGCCGAGACGCTAAAACTTTCGATATGGGTGCCATAAATACAGGAGCCTCGCCACGTGGGACTCCCACAATCGCGGCCTGCTGGAAACGAGGCGTTTCCTCCTCGTGTTGTGGCAAAAAAAATGATGATGAAACAGCAGGCTGTCATTTACGAGACTATCATTGCCCGCCCCTTCGGATCACCCTGAATGAGATTATTCCAAAACTCTACTCCCTACATCCGAATTTACACTTCGGACTAGGGAGTGGGGGGCATGTGATGAGGGGTAAATTATCATCGCATTAATGCCCGTACACATCGATAATTGGGTCGAGACCAATCCCAACATCCTGTCGGCCAGCTGTCACATCCGTAAGGCGGCAAAGCCGAATCGCCTTAGCAGAGTTGGGTCGCCCCAACGAACCGAACCATCCTCATGTCCGGCAGACCGAACCATTCTATACCTCAGCAAACCGAGCCATCCTCATACCTCGGCAAACTAAGCCATTCTATACCTCAGAAAACCAAACTGTCCCTCACCTCGGTCAGACCGAGGCACTCGAACACCTCTGCGGAATCCAACGCGGGAGAGTTCAAATTCATGATAACTAAATAAGATTTGAAACGGAGAATCATGCCATAAGTGGCCTAAGGGCCATAGAAGTGGCATAGGGCCTACATAATCATTGAATCTCAAGGCATCAACTAACTCTCCTGGCCGTCGATCCTCTAACTGACAAGATACAGATCCTACTGGCCTTGTAACAAACTTAATTCGAATCCGTTTCGAATCTCAACAGCTTTCGGACCCTATGATGCGCCCAAGGAATCAGGTGATCGCCTATAAATACCGCAGCCCCCAAGTCTCTCAGGTACGCATTCATTAGTTCTCATACTGAAAACTCCATTAAAGCTCCATCAGAGCTCCAAGCTTTCGAAAGAATACACATCTAGAGGAACTCTTCTGCGAGAGTCTTCTCCTCATATCTGCTTGCTGTGAATCTCCACTGACTTGGGCGTCGGAGGGTCTTCCGCAGAGGGCCACCCCCGAAACACTCTACGTGCGGACTGTCTTGCAGGTTCCACCCCGGGCGAGAGACCGACGTCCGGACCCATAGCTAGGGCGCATCCGAGTCAGAGAACGAATTTTTATGGCAATAAATATGTTTAAAATAAATAATTAACCTTAATTAATAAACACTTAAGTTGCGATGTGAAATACAAATGTTGTAAAAATAAACAAAAATGATTAATATATAGCACATTCTGAGGAACAATATGAATATGAAGAGAAAAGATTAAGAAAAGTATAAATGCCCATGCAGTATATATCTAGCCTACATGCATCTCATACCTCAAGATGTTCAACACACCATATTACATATATATGTATGTATGTATACATGTATACACACACACAAATATATATATATATATATATATATATATATATATGTATGTATGTATGTATGTATGTATGTATGTATGTATATGGCTAAATTCGATTGTAGCCAAGTTTAGAAATCAGTTGCCTTTCTCATTCTAGAATTCATATGAATCTCAAAGTCACTTTATCTTTTTACTTTTTTATCTTTAGAATTTCTAAATTATATGGATTCAAGGATGAAAGGATGAGCAATTATAAGCTTGGTTTTCATGGATTTTTTAGAAACTATTATAGGCTTCATGGCTTTTATGGATTTGTGTCAAATATACAAAGTTAGTCTCTTAATACGTGCTTAGATTATGCATCCAATTTATATTTAAATATTATAATCTTAAATACCAAAAGTATTTGTACCTTTTTTTTTTTTTTTTTTTTTTTTTTTTGTCCTCTTTTGCTTTCAAGTTTCTTCCCTCTTTTCATCCTCACTTCTTTATCATCATGAATTTATAGAGATTTTTTTTTTTTTGGTACGAGTCAGCCATAAAGGTCAGAATACATTAATTGCTGTAATATACTAGGGCAGTGATCACCCTGTCTCAGCACCAAAACCCTGAATGGTGAGCCACACTCGAAGCCACCCAATCGGCCGCCGAGCTAGCTTCGCGATAAATGTGACGGATCTGAACTCCCTGGAGCTCCCTCAAAATAACCCAGTTATCCTGCAGGAGAGGATTGGTCACGGGTTGGGAATCACTATCCCCCCACAACCACTGAATAACAGTCTTAGCGTCGCCCTCAATAATGAGGTTGTAAACATGCAGAGTCCTGACAGCGAAGGAGATACCCGCCCAAGCTGCATATAGCTCTGACATAGGGACCGAGGAGTCCAAACTACCAAAGCCACCATCTGCCAAAAGGACTCCCTCCAGCCCATGAATGACAAGAGCAGAGCCAGCTGATCGCCCACGGACACTTCCGTCAAAGTTGATTTTGACAAACCCTAGAGGAGGGGGCTCCCAAGATATAAAAATCGTGTGCCGGTTCGCTGCCGAAGCAGCAGGGGAGCTCCAGAGTCTAGCGGAGTCAAAATCACCAGAGACGAGGCCACGGCCACAATCCGCTGACAGAGATCGGATATTTCTCAAAATCCTATGGAGAGGTATAGAAGCATCATCAAAGATAATCTGGTTTCTAGACAACCAGATCTGGTAAGCGGTAGAAGCCCAGAAAGCACTTTTGAAGTGAGGAGCCTTCCTGAGGTCATCCAAGAAAAAAGAGCATTGAGAATCCTCATGATCTGGTCTACACTGATAGCCTACAGACATCCATATCCGCCCCACTCTTGGGCAAGAGAAGATGGCATGCACCGTGGTCTCTGCCTCCAATCCGCATAACGGGCAAGTCGGCTGTATAGGCAAACCCCTCCTCCCAAGCAAAGCACAAGTAGGAAGGCATTCCCACAGAATCTTCCAAATGAAGAGCTGGATCCTGGGAAGAATGGGAAGCTTCCAAATCCACCCAGCCTCCATCGACCAGTGCGACAGAGGACTAAATAACTTCACAAGATCCTTGGTGGGGGCCCTAGCTAGACAAGATCTCCTCCAGAGTCTGAAGTCCGAAGATATGCCCGGGGTGAGCGGAATGGACAGGATCCGATGAGAAAGCTCCGCGCCAAATAAACGAGTCACCATCGGGATATCCCAGGAGGAAGGATCAGTAGAGATCAGCTTATCAACTGTCATGCTACTTGGGATATCAATACTCCAACGAGAAAGAGGTAAGTCAGAAACCTAGGTGTCTTGAAGAACATCAATGGAAGATCCATCGATCAGGAGGTTTTTTTCTGAATGGAGCTACTGAAGCGACACACCTCCTTCTAACGCCGAGATCATGCTTGGAGGAAGACCAGTCTCCATATCTTGCGCGCATAAAAGAACTCCAGAGCAATAGCTCTAGAATGAACCGCGAGGCATGCTTAGCAAAAAGGACCTCCCTTCTGACAGCCAGAGACTGAATCCCAAGACCACCCTCCTGAATTGGTATCAGGTGAATACCATGTTGTTGGGTTATGGAATGAAAAATCCCCTAATTGGAATAAAATTGCAGCGGAAACAAAATAAATTTATAACCCACCAAGTGCGACCGAAAGAAGGAACCTTTTGTTATTACCTTTTTAATCAGTATGTAAGATCTTCAAAGGTGCTGCCTTTCAGAAAGATGATCATACAAGTATCAAAATGGAATGCTAGTTCAACCATTCCATTTTCATAAAAATGAACCCCTATTTTTAACTCTCTATTTTTTCATCTTTAAGGCAAAAGATATGACGCTTCAAAAGCCCCAATCGACGTGAATGCCCCAATCGATGCCCCACAGACTCCTCGAACATATATACAAGCCCGCTAGGAATTGGTTAACAGATTTTAATTGGGATGGAATGCATATCCAATAAGAAAATGCCGACTCGAATCTAAATGACAACTGATTATATAGAGAGTAACAAATCGTAACCATTATTGTCCGAGTGTGCGACCCTATAGGTTCAATTAACCAGTAGGCCTAAATCACATTTTGAACCTACAAGTCATAACTAGCAATACATTATGACTACCCAAGTTAAATGAAAAGCTCATGTTCCGAGACAACCTTAAAGTAGCTATTAACATAATCCTTTTGTCAATGCAATGCGGCTCTATCTTTAAGAATTAGACTGACCGATCTCCATCAATTCATTTGAGCATGGCCATGCATTTCTGTCTCTCATCGAGGGGCCAGAGCAATAAGAGGGACCTCAATCATAATCTTTATAATCATCTGGTTAAAGACAACGTTTGATTAGCTGAGAACTATGGACTGAATGACACAACTACTAGAGATTAACTTATGACTTTGACCATGCCCTCCTGAATACGGCATTACAAACCGATTAGGGACTCATAATATTATTCCATGCAATGATGTCCATACAATAGGCCTGCACTATTACTACCATGCCCATCCTGCATAGAAGCCCAAAGGAAGTCCCTGAAGCATCTCTCGATCCTCCTAAGACAAGATAACGGGATGGCAGCACTGGAGAGGAGATACAAAGGAAGAGAGGAGAGGACCGATCGGATAATAGTTACCCTAGCCATCATAGATAAACATGTGACCTGCCACCCCTCAATGCGCTGACGAACCCGCAACTCCAGGGCTGAATAGTCTGCACAGCGAGGTTGACGACCAGTCATAGGAACTCCCAAATAATGTAATCGGTCAGCCTGCGAAGAAATACCCATTATTTGGGCTATAGCAGCTCTGGTCGCTCTAGAAGTCTTCGGGCTGAAACAAATAGAAGATTTGTCAACATTGACTTTCTGACCCGAAGCCTGACAGTACTGCATAATAATATCCGAAAAGGAAGAAGCGTTGTCAGTGGAAGCCTGGCCAGCAAAATACAATCATCCGCAAAAAGGAGATGGGAGACCACAGGACCCCTAGGGCTGGCCATAAAAGGGGCAATGCTATACTTAGCCTGAGCCTTATAGAAGGCACGGGACAAATCGTCCGCCGCCAAAATAAACAGAAGGGGGATAAAGGGCATCCCTGACGCAACCCCACCGAAGAGTGGAAAAATTCAGTCAGACTCCATTAATGATCAGCGAGAAGAAGGCCTCTGAATGCAAGCCATAATCCATACAATGAACTGATCGTCAAAACCAAACTCCTGAAGGGAGTGATGCAGGAAGGCCCAACTAAGCCGATCATAGGCCTTTTCCATATCCAGCTTAACCGCCATAAGGCACTGTCTAGCCGGGGCTCACTGAAGATCATACATAAACTCCTGAGCAATAAGGACGTTATCCGAAATGCAGCACCCACGAATGAACGCCCCCTATTTCCATGCTATAAGGTGGGGAATCACCAAGCGGAGACGGCCAGCCAGAAGACGAGCACATATCTTATATAGAGTAGTGCAGAGACTAATAGGCCAAAAATGCTGAGGGAGAGAAGCATCATTGCATTTGGGCACAAGAGTAATAAGTGTCAGGTTCCACTCTTCAGGGATAGCCTTGGCTTGAAAGACAAGATGAATAGCCTGAGCCACCTCCGGACCCACAATGTCCCAGTAATAACGAAAGAAGAATGGCTAAAAACCATCAGGCCCCGGGGCCTTATCCGACCCAAGCTCCCATAAAGCCATACGGATCTCATTATCAGTGACAGGCCGGGTAAGCATTTCATTATCCAGAGAAGAAACCTTTCTTGACACAGGGACCTGAACGACCGGAGAACCTACTCCAGAGGAATCCGACCATCTGGCCTGAAAGAACCGAAGAAACTGGTCCCGAATAGAAGGCAAATCCTCATGATAGTGGTTGAAATCGTCAGCAACTCTGCGAATTCTGTTAGCTACACGACGCTTCAGAGTGGCCTGATGGAAAAATCTAGTGTTGCGGTCCCCTTCACGAATCCACTGGATCCTATACCGCTGCCTCCAATAGATCTCCTGCTGGGAGAGAAGAGAGTGGTGTAGAGCAAGTTTGGCTCGGAGAGCAGAAAGGTCAGAGTCCAGAAGAACACCCTCCTGATCCTCCTTAGCCTGCAGAGAACTAATATCAGCTTCAAGTAATTCCACCTGCCAAGTCAAATCACCAACCTCCATTCTATTCCATCTGACCAACCTTCGTCTAGTCAGCAACAGACGGCAAGAAAGACGATAAACAGCATTACCCCTTATGGGAATGTGCCATATCTGGAAGATGATAGCTCGGGCTACCGAATAATTAGACCAAAACTTCTCAAATCTGAACTACCTCCGTTAATAATGAACAAACTCAGTAGAGATAAGAACGGGGCAATGGTCCGAAGCAATCCTCGGGAGATGAGTAACAGAGGCAGCAGGGAATCTCTGAAGCCATCGATCCGAAGCCAATGCTCTAACAAGTCTCTCCCAAACACGCGTCGAGCCTTGACGATTGTTACCAGGTGAATTACGGCCGGAGAATCCCATGTCCATAAGACCAACAGAACTAATAAAAGCCCTGAATTTATAAATATCAGCTGAGCCTGTGACCCTTCTACCCCCTCGTTTTTCAGTACCATCAGTGATACAGTTGAAATCACCAACAACAATGGTAGGAATACCCTGGGCTAGGAGAAGAAGAAGGTCAGACCATAAACTCCGTCTAATCCGTAATCATTACTGGCATAAACAGCCAATAGAAGCCAAGGGTCATTAGACCCCTCCGTAACAACAAGGCCAAGATGCTGGTTACTTTGATGAGCAACATCAACCGTAACAGCAGAGGGATGCCAGATGGCAATAATACCTCCTGATAGACCCACAGCCTCAACCGCAAACAATGACCAAGCACGAACAATCTGTCTCCGAAACCAGGCCAAACCATCCCCCGACAACCTGGTTTCTAAAAGAATACAGATATCAAAGCTATGAATTTGCATCAATCTACCAAAAGAGGATCGAAACGACGGCTTTCGAGCTCCTCTTACATTCCATACAAGAATCTTCATTTAATAGAAAGAGGAAGCTCGGTCCCTCCCTGGTCATCTATCATCTCACTATCAGGAAGGCACCCGGAAGGAGTGACAACCTCAGGGATCTGTGGAGAGCAATTCATCGAACCTTGAACCTCATCAGACCGAGGTGATATATCAGAGGACCTCAATCTAATACCCTGACCCCGGATATCCAAGTCGGAAGAGGAGCTGTAGTCCTGATAGCCTGGACCTTCTCACCGACCAGACTCGTATCCAGATTCAGACCTGATGGCCCAAGAGCATCAGTCGAATGGACCAAAGCCTCCGATCTCACTTGTTTAAGTTTGGAGGAAGAAACACCTCCTTTACCTTTCTTTATACCCTTCTTGGTGATTAGCCTAGGGGCCTGGTACTCTGCCGGATGGCCGGACGGGCCCTCTTAAGGGGACCCGAACAAGCATCCCTGCTCCCCGATGGACTAGCATCTCCACACTCATTAGCAAGAGTAGCAAAGGGATTTTTGGACAGCATGAAATGGGGAAATTCAGCCACAGTATGCTGAATTTCTGAGACAGCCGGGCTGAAACCTCCATCAGCCAAACCGGCACGCTCAGCTAACTTCGTCAAACCGGCACGCTCCGCTAACTTCATCAATCCCACCGAAGGCTCCTTCATCAAGCTCCCTGGAACCTGACCCAACTCCTCATAAGTGTCTCAGGCTGCCTCTGACCACGAGCAAACCGCCGACGAGCCTGCTTCGAAGGAGCGGACCACCCCTCCGCCAACGCCGGCGTTACAGAAGCCGACGAAGAAATTTTGGAACGAGGAGCAGATGACACCAGGACAGCATTCTTCAACACCTTCTCCCTGGTTTCCGCTCGGGAGCCCTGAGGCTCGATGCGCTGCCTGATTGCTGACATCCAGGAACCAAAACGAAGGGTGTTCAGCGACGACTCAGAGGTAGGGATGTCGCTGAAGAACAGCCACCGGAGAGATGCAACGAGCCACATTGCTGGCAAATCCCATCCAATCCCTCGAAAATGTACTATTGCCAGAACGGCCCTGCCAAGCCCCTCAGCCGAGCCCCCGGTCGGAGAGGAGAACGGAGCTGACACGGGCACAAACTCGAGCAAAGGCTCCTCTGTTCCTTGCCAGAGTCGCAGCATCAGCAAACAGGAATTGGCCAGCCGGGGCGATGACCTCCCTAAGGATTTCCTCCCTCCAGAATTCAATCGGGAGGTTAGGCAACCTAATCCAGAGGAGCGCCGACGAGATAACATAGGCACCGGGAAGAACTCCGGTCTCCACCCTTCAGCAGCAACAGACTGTCCGTTGACGATCCAAGGTCGGTTCAGCACCATGTCACGGGCATTAGAGTCGGCAAACTGGAAAATGTGGCACCGGAATGCCAAGCTCAGATGGGAGATCTCACCGGGAAGACCTCCTCACCGGAACTCCTCGGAGAAAAGCCTCCGGTGGAACCCATCGGTGAAAAGTTCTCACCAACACAGCTCGATGACACCAATCCTCTGATTCAGCCTCCAGCTCCACCACCGGACCTGGACGACATCAAGAAATTGGGCTTCAAGCATTCGCTACCTCGTCGGCATCGAGAAGAGGAAACCCAGTGGAATCCCGAGTTCACAGCCCGTCGCCCAGGAATCCGACCATCGGAACCACCATCCGAAGCCATAGGATAGACGAGGGAGGGCAGGGGAGTCTAGAGCAAGAGCAAGAGCTCGAAGACGCCGAAGATCACCGAAGATCAGCAATGCAACGGCCGATGCACCAATCTTAAAGCAGAAAACGGAGAAGAAGAAGACGCAACCAAAAGCTTCGTATATTATTTTCTTTAAATGCTTGCATTGGTAAGCATTTGGTCCCGTACCTATTATGTATTAAGAAGATGTTAAATATTAATATAGGATCAAAAAACTTAAATAATATCTTATTAGATTTTTTTTGAATAAAACCTTGAATTATTACTAATGATATTAAACTTAGCTTAGTTTATAACTCATATGGATTGTGAGACATTATAAATTAACGAATTTTTTGGGGCCTGACCACAAGCTTTATAGTATTGTGATTGTAATTGAATTAATTAGATTTCAGTTTAGACTTTTAGTCGATATCTGAATTTAAATAGAAAGTGTATATGAGAGCCCATGCTAGCAAGTATCTAATTTCACACTAATGATGTATTAAATAGATATTTGATACTTAGACAAGATCAAAGAACTAAAAAAAATCTTGTAATCAAACAAAAAAAAAAGAACTAAAATAATATCTATTAACTAGTCCTTTTAGGTGAGAACCTAGGTTGTTGCACATAATATTTTAATAAAATTATAATTTTATTAGTTTAACTATGCTTAAAATAGAAAAATAAGATAAAATAGTTACTTAAAAAATAGCATTGCAAAAACTTTTAATTATGATCCTCATATCACCACAATCACCCATCCGTTCTTTTGCATATGTATATGCATATGCATTGATTATTTGATGGTATTCATCTTGTTAAATCCATTGGCAATATGTCAAAATTTTATAAAATTATCTGAAACATGGTTGAAAATTATGTTGCAAATGGAGAGTAAACTTTGACTAAACTTTGAAATAGTATAAAAAATAGTATAGAAAGTAAATAAGTTCAAAGTAAATGATGATGAGTGTAAAAATGGAGGAAAGCTTAAGATTTCTAGCGAACCAAGGGTCCAAGAGTACTCTCTTAAATAGTCCATCGGCAACGTGGTATATGAATAGCATGATAGCCTGATCCAATGTATGTTGTATAAAATTGTCAAAAAAATATAATTCTAGCTATGATATTCTACTTAATGAATTATTAAATTTAAATCTATCAAAAACCAACGTAACAATATTTAAACTTTCCATTTTAACCCATGATATTTTCTATATTTATGTATTAATCTCTAACTTCTTAAAAGAAAAAAAAAGATATTTCGCATCTTTTCTATAATTATATTGAAATTTTGCAGTTTAAAAGCCATCCACCCTTGCACTTTAGTTGAAAAAAGAATGCTTTAGTTTTAATATTTAGTAGTATTAAGCAAAAAAAAAAAAAAATCCTTCACATCTCCTCCTCTTCTTCTTTTTTTTATTTTTTATTTTTTTTTTATTTTTAAGATAGAGGGAGTCCCATGCATAAATGACAAGAAAAAGGCCACTCCCTGAGAATTCATAGGCAAAATACAAACATCACGCCACCTGAGTATGGTAAGAAGGGACACTGCCTTAACAAGAAGATTTATAGCTTGATTTCCTTCTCGAATACTAGGTTCCTTCTCGAATAGTATGGCATTCCTTTAATCTATATTAAGAAGAAATGAGCATCTATTTAATACCACGTAATAAAGGCTGGAAGCATTGAGAAGGAGATTGAATCTTTAAAACAGTAGAAGAATAACCTTCAATCACAAACTACTATGGGGAAGTGTAAGATAAAAGTTCCTTAATACCATGCCATCCCGCTCTTACTTGTGCGTGGGGTGCGGACACTTTCGTAGTGAAATTGCTGCAACAAAGAAGACAAACCTATGTAACGGGTCCAAACAATGTAAATAATGGGCCCTGCGAAAGCCTCTTTTAAGTAGGGTACAACTTAGGCTGAAACTTAAATTTTTCTCAACTTTAATTTTAACCCTATTTGTAAAATATCAACTCTAATCCTAATCCTATTTGTAAAACTTCAATCTAACCCTATTTTTAAAAATCGGGTTCGGGTTGAGTTTCGGGTTGATGGAAAAAAAAAATAAAATGCTTTTTTTAAAGTAAATAAACATCGAATTATGGATCCCAAAGATGAAAAAATAAAATCCCTTGCCAAATGCAAAAGCTGAACTCGGGGCTTTAACATTGTATTAAAAAAAAGTCTTACTTGAAACAAAGAAGAGGAGGAGGTGCCGAAAACAAAGAGAGGAGGAGACAGGAAGTGAAACGAAATGTGCGGATGATCCGCCTTTATGTTTGTCCTTTTTTTGCTATGACTGATGGTCTTGCCCTCCTCGCACTCAAGTTGGTCATCTCGTCCGACCCGATTGGCACCTTCAATGCTCCCAAAAACCTAGTGCCGATAAGCACCCCGTTCGTGTAACCCTTGGGTTCGGGTTATCTCGAGTTGGGTTGTAGTCAACCCTAACCCGGGTCAATTACAAATCGGCCGGATTAAATCCGGGTCTTTCGGGTTTGGTTGGGTTGGGCAAACATGAGTTTAAACACTGCTGTAAATCGGGTTTGGCGGGCTGGGTTCGGGTTGAACCCAGCCCAAGTTGCACCACTATCTTTAAGAGAACAATCCAAATTTATTTTTATTAATATAAATAATATATATATATAATACATTTGATTATTTGAATATAAATAAATATAAAATCGATTATCTTTCCTATCTTTGAATTCATGTTTATAAATCTCAAAAATTAAAAAAAAATCTCAAAGATGAAAAAAAAAATCATGTTTGGTTGGTTTTCTAGAAAATTGTTTTCGAAAACATGATTGTATCCAAAAATCTGAGTTATATTATGTTAATTTTTAGTATTTGAAAATATGTTTGATTAGTATTTTTGAAAACTATTTTTTGAAGAAAAGCAACAGTGAATCGTACGAAGAAAGGTAGCTGAAAGAGAATGGAAAGATAAAATCTAGAAAACGTCTAAGATGAATCCGAAGAAAATGTCACTATGATGTTTTCAGATTCATTCAGATTTTTAGAATCATTTCGAAAAAGTATTTTTGAAAATGGTTCAGCCAAATGCATTTTCATGCTATGGATTGGATTTCTTATTTTTAAAATAAAAAATTTAACCCAAATCCGTTGCCAAACGGGAGAAAGTGGTATTCGTATCGATCTAAGGATAGAAAAGTGATTGGATTCTTGACCTGGCTATATTCGAATGAAGTTTAGATTCTATCACCTCGTAAATCCTTAATGCACATAATTCAGGGATCTCATAAATGAAAAAGATGAAAAATGTGAGACAACTTTCAAATCCATTTAAATTTAAGAATAAAAAAGATGATCAAACTTCAAATTCAACTCTATATATATATATATATATATACACACACTCAAGCCTAAATCGATCATCTTTTTCATTATTGGGATTCTTGATGGATCCATATAGTTCATAGGTGTAAGAATGAAAAAAAAATTAAAAAAAAAGTTGGTTGGCTCATAAATGCATATAAGGGTGACGAAGATAATTAAATTTTAAATTTATTTACATTCAAATGTAATAAAAATTTATTTTATATAGGATTGTTGCTGCTAAAATCTATACTTCGGCTCGGGTGCGATCGGGATGCAGCGTGGGCTCCTTCTGGACGGACCTGCAAGACAGTCCCACGCAAGAGGCGTTGGGGGTGGCCCTCTGCGGAAGACCCTCCGATGCCCAAGTCAGTGGAGACCAGCATCAACAAATATGGGGAGAAGGATCCCTGAGGAAGAGTTCCTCCGAGCTCTCGTGGGAGCTTTTATGGCGGAGTGTGAGAACTATGAATGAAAAATGGGCGTAGAATAGCGTACCTTAGAGGCTTGAGGATGGTAGTATTTATAAGCGGTCACCTGACTTCTTGGACGTGCTCTGGATGAGGTCTGAAAGTTGTTGGGATTCGAAACGGATTCGAATCAGGTTGTTACAGGGCCGGTAGGATCCGTATCTGGTTAGTTAGAGGATCGACAGCTGGGAGGCGGGGGGAGCTGGCCGATGGCTCGAGACTCAGTGGCTGCATGGTCCCTAGGCCACTATTGTAGGTCCTAGGCCACGTCTTGGCATGATTCCTTGTTTGGAATCTTATTCTGTTACAGTGAATTTGAACTCTCCCGCGCCAGATTCCGCAAGGTCTGAAGTAGCTCGGATCGGATGGCCGAGGAATGGTCTAGCCTTGATGGCAGAAGCATAAGAATAGCTCGGGTTGCCGAGGCATAAGGTTGGCCGAACCTGCCGAAGTATAATGTGGTCAACTGAGTCGGACTTCCATCCTTCCTCACGCAAAAGGTTCCAAGGGGCAATGTGGCAGCCATAAATGCCTTAATGATGGAAGGAGATAAGGCATTAAATGCCTTAAAGCATGTAGATGCACATGGCCTTTATGAGGCCATAAATGCCTTGGTGCGCATAGCGTGGCTATGGAAGCCGATCTGTTGTGCTGAGGCAGGGAGAAGGCGGAGATGGCGTGGAGTCGTGGCGAGAGGACACCAGAGAGAGGGATCGGGGCCGCCGAGATTTGGGGAGATCCTTGTCGCAGACCCTTGCGGGACTGGTCTGGCCTCCTTAGGTTGATGTGGGGGTCCGCGACTCCATGCGGACCAGAAGAAGAAGTGGCTAGAGAAAAAGGAGCTGTGGCCTCTTCGGGGAGGCACGGAGCAAGGGCAGCTATAACTGGACGAGGAGTTATAAGGCGCTCCTGAACCAGATGGATCAGGGCCTGGACCTGCTGGACCTGCGTGGCGAACTAGTCCTGGTCACTGGGATAGCTGGTGGCGACGGAGTCTCAGCTGGTGGCGGTGGCGGCGGCGCCACGCTGCTCACCGAATCAGGTCTCTGGGAGGTGACCTGGTCCTGGGCTTCAGAAGTTGCCCTTCTACGATTAGCCATTGGAGATGTTCTCTTCCAGATCAAGATCCTTGTCTCCTTTCTTCAAGTTTAATGGGACTTGAGGCCCTTCCTCTAGCACCAATCTATTGCCGTCGGGATCCGTCCTTCGACTCGGGCGCGATCGATCTCCTGGTCTGGGCTTCCTCCTGGGCGAACCTGCACAGAAGTCCTTGCGCAAAAGGCGTTGGGGGTGGCCCTCCGCGGAAGACCCTCCGACGCTCAAATCAGTGGGGATCGATGATCAACAGAAAATGGGGAGAGGGATCTCTCCGGGGAGTCTCTTCAGGGGTGGCCGATCGGAAGCTCTAGGGGAGCGCCGACGAGCAGTGGGGAGAGTGAGAGAGTGAGAGTGAGCCAGGGGCAGTGAGCGCATTTACTGCGAGGGCCCGCAGATCGGAAAGTACCCCGTTTCTAGAGAAGGAGGGGGGTTCCCAAACAGTCCGTCGACATTTATCGATCTCACTCGGGATGGGGCATGGCCCTTTGGATTCTGTGGGCGTCAATTAAAACGGTGACACGTGGCGAATTCCCATGGGTCGGTATTTATAACCCGACTGACCGAGATACTCGCCTGAGGAGTATAAATTCGGAGGAGTGGGTGCTGGTATTTACCATCCTTTCGGTTCAGTCTTCAAACAACCTTCAACATGGCCTTTCAAGGTGGAGGGAAATCACCTGATAGACTGGGCGTAGTGATCAACGGTCCCGGGGGCTCAGAGGGGAGTCGTCCCACCTTGTGGTTGATGGCCAAGATTTTGTTGCTCGGCTCAGCCGAGGTTCGGAGATTAGTTGCTTGACCCAGCCGAGGTTCGGAGATTTTGTTGCTCGGCCCAGCCGAGGTTCGGAGATTAGTTGCTGGCCCTGCCAAGGTTCGGAGATTTGTTGCTCGGCCCAGCCGAGGTTCGGATATTTGTTGCTCGGAGCCGAGGTTCGGAGATTTGTTGCTCGGCCCTGCCGAGGTTCGGAGATTAGTTGCTCGGCCCTGCCGAGTTCGGAGATTTTGTTGCTCGGCCCTGCCGAGGTTCGGAGATAGTTGCTCGGCCCCGAGGTTCGGAGATTAGTTGCTCGGCCCAGCCGAGGTTCGGAGATTTTGTTGCTCGGCCCAGCCGAGGTTCGGAGATTTTGTTGCTCGGCCCAGCCGAGGTTCAGAGATTAGTTGCTCGGCCCAGCCGAGGTTCAGATATTTCCTGTTTAAACAGGTAACTCGGTTGTGCCGAGAATTGGTAAGCATCACCTGTTTCTTTTCGCAATTTTTGGCGGCATATGAGTGATGATTCATGTTGTAAATTATAAAATATGTGCCAACAAAAAGGTATAATAAGGTGAGCCTATAAAGGACATACCCTATTGATAGTATTTACGGAGTTGTCCGAGTTCCACGTTCGGGGGATGGACTTTCAGCTTAGATCCTGC
>UESW01001661.1:229085-256275 GCA_900491605.1 Calamus simplicifolius
AATCTTCAAGATGAGAAGTCATATTACTCATCCTGAAGCCTGCCTTAAGATCTAAGGATCAAATCACTCACTTTAAGAACAGTAGGTAAATCCTTTGTGCTCTGCAGCAGTTCAATCGTCCAGCCTCTAGTATTGTCCACGCGAAGTCCCCGAATGATTAGATTCCCGAGAGTGCTAGCTCACGGAAAAATAATGTTGCTGATCTTGAATTCTTCCACTTGAATCTTCCTCCAAGATCCACCAAGCTTTTGCTAACACTAAAATCACATCAGAATTTTCTGTTCTAACTCTTAGAACTGTAACACTTGGTTCTAACTGTTTAGAATTTTTGATCTCTTTTGATTTTGTGTTTTTGTTATCTGGTGAGGGATGTCCTCTATTTATAGTTTCATATTAGCCAGCTTATTGAATTCTAACATTTAGAATTCCGCTGTTTTTGTGAAAACCAAAGAGACATATTAAATTCACACACTTATCAATGCATGAAGAGTTGTGTGGAGTGCTCTTCCAAAGAGGCACATTAATTCACACGCTTGTCAATGCACGAAGAGTTGTATGGAGTGCTCTTCAAAGAGGCACATTAATTTACACATTGTCAATGCACGGAGAGTTGTGTTGAGTGCTCTTCCAAAGAGGCACCTTTTAGCAAAATTTATTTTTTTTGAACTTGGGAATCATTTGAAGAAGACTAAAAGTTATAAATTAAATTTGCATGAGAATTTAATTTCTCATGAAATGAGATTATAGTTATCTCATCATGCGAGAAAACCTTTTTCACACATGGGTTTGGATTTTTGGTTTTAAGCTAATTTGAATTTATTGGATTAAACCAATATAGATTATGGTCCTAGCCCAAATCAAATTTGACTAATCCTGAATCTATTTAAATCTAAATCAAATCTAATTTCAAATCAATATTTGAAATTGATTAGTCCTTCTAGTAGACTTAAACCAAATTGAATCTTATTCACTTGTACTTAATCCAATTGAGATAATTCAATCAATCAAATTGATTAATTAAATCATATACGATTCTCAATCGTTGATCAGCAAATAGATCATCCTAGAAAACTTCTATGGTAGTATAGAAATAATTTTCTATACTAATCGATGTGCCCATCTAGAAATGGAACCCGACGTCCGGATAGGTCGAAGAGTTGCCGAGCAAACTCCAAGAACCCTAAGAAATAGTTACCGTATAATTCATCCTCTTGACCACAAATGCTAAGGATGGCTTAAGAGCCTGTTAACTCTAAACAAAAATCCATAAAGTGATTTCAATTTTAGTGATCATGTGACTTTCACATGAAGTGCCTTGGCCAAGGTTTTGCTAAATTGAAACACAAATATTTCTCCTTTTAACGGGATAGGTCAAATTCCATCTTGATCCACAACTGACTACCACAAGTACTTGACTGCACCCAGTAACCTTTCGTAGCTGGATTAGCGATCCAGGTGGTCCGGCACCTAAGTACAATGAGTTTCTTGTAAGCCACTGGTTGTGATCTTCAGGTCTGAAGGATACTTATACCTATATCTTCTTGGATTAACTCTTGACAGTAGAGTATCTGGAAATGAGTCACGTTCGGTGAAATGTACTCCTACACTTTCACCTGTATGTCATACCAGTGTCTCTACACTCCTTGGTTAAGAGGACAACCAACAAATATGATATACAATGTCCTATAATTGATAGTACTATGGCCCTGTCATAGTATATCATTTGGTCGCGAACTCTTTTAAGGACCTTCAAAGATAAATCCTCCTTTATCGTGAAGGAAGATTCTGAGGGCTTCATTACTATTAGGAGTTTTAAGAAGATGTTCTTGTAATGAATAAACTGCCAAATAACTTTTATTAATATTTCAATTTATATACAATTTACATCAACACAATCAGCAAATGATTGGCTTTAGGATACAATTCGCAACAATGCCCTCTCATGTGGTCACACAAAGACTTCTTGTCTCTTCTTAGGAACAGGGCAGCCTCCATGAACTCTCTCTCAAACCTATGGACACAAGACACAAAACAGAGCCTCCGAATCCACGAGCTCACAGACACAGAGTCTTCATGAAGCACCTCCACGGATTGCTCTACTTGACTCTCCCAATGGCCCCCTCGGATCTTCCGCTCTTCCTCATGCAGCCTCCAAGCCACGGCACGAACAGAGCTCCCCGATTCCACGGACGTCTCCTCCTTCAAACGAAACCTCCACAAACCACAGATGTCTCCCCCTTAGCTCCCCTCCTTGCTGCTATTTGTAGAAGCCCAGACGCGGTCCAGACGCAATCCAGACGTCCTGTTTCCATATCAGATGCAGAGACGATGCGGTGCGGAGAGAGCTTTCCTTCTACTCCCAATTTCCTTCCAATTCGGCACCTGGACAGAGGCGGAAGGATTTTGAAGGAACTTTGGCAAGATTGCAGATGGTTTCCTTCCCAATTTTTGCTTCAAATATATTTCTTAATTGCTGCCGACCGTGAAATCAGAGAAGCAGAGAATTGATATTCCTTTCTTAAATTCCATTAAATTTGGGACATTTTGGTAATTTTTGATGTTGAGGATCTTTTTGGCAGCGAGGATTTTCTCAGCAGCGATATTTTTGGTGAAGAAATCCATCCTTGGCAGCTTCTGTGCGTTGGACGATGAAATCGGCAATGGATTTGCCGATTTTGCTTTAAGATGCGTGCTAATAAACAAGTAAATCCTTATAAAATCAATTCCAAGCTCATTTTAAGTCCGATTTGAGTGTCGTTTGCATCGTTAAATTTCTACAATCGAGCTCTTTAAGGTGATAAGGTTTTACCTAAAATATTAAAATATTAAATAATAATAGGTACTTTGAATTATTAATTAATAGGTTTATTATGATTATTTGTACGTTTATCAGTTGCCACACTGGATTTTTGTTGTAGTGATAGGAGCAATAGCATAGCAAGCATCTATTCAATGCAATTTCAAAATTATTATCTTAAGATTTTTTTTATCAATTAAAACACATCTGACCATAGCTCATTATTCCGTTGAAACATATAATATAATAAAATAAATCATATCAAAACATACATTTAAAATCAGATCATTTGATTGGCCTTAATGGATAACATGATTTCTTATCTTTTTTATAGCGATTCGATTCCTTGTTGTCATCTTATTATTATATTTTTTATTTAAATCATACCCAAGAAGAGGGCTTCAAGCGTGAGAAAGAGAGAGAACCTTGGGATGGGTATATGCTTCATGGTATAGATCTCGCTGGTGCTTTTCTTTAACAAAAAATACTCTCTCAAATAAAACTAAATGTTAGGAGTAAACTAGATCTAATGCCCTCTCAGGTGGTCACACGAATAGACTTCTTAACACTCCATTAGCTTTTTTAGTACATTGGTAGTTAGGTCAAACGCACCAAGGTACTACCAGTAGCCTCCCTTAGTGGTGTATCCTTAATTAATATTCCTACTACATGCCCTTTGGATCAAATAGTCTAGGATACTACTAGTAGCCTTCCCTTTTGGACTACCCCTAAATGAGAAAAATAAGACCAAGAACGCCTTGCCGCTTTACGGCCACGATGTACTGATTTTCTCAGTCACACAAGTAATGAGAATAAGATAATAATTGTTGCTAAAGAGATTTAATTAGATCCCAAAATTATGGAAACACTCACAACAAAACAAAGCACTGTATTGAAGCTCTGATACCAACTATTAGAAATTAAAATCTATACAGGCATATTGTATAGATTAAAATATAAAATAATAGGATCAATGTATTACCTCCAGCCATTGAATTTATTTGTGATCTGTCTTCTGAGGATCTTGATTGAGTGCTTCCAATCAATGAGCAATCGCACAATGATAGTGTATGCCCTCAGGATTTGCTTTTGATCAGGGACTCAATCTCTCTCTGGCTTTTGTATGGTTTTCTCACGTATGATATGATATGGAAAACTTTCAGAAGGGATCTCTATTTATAGACAAACTTTTTAACTCCCTTCCATCACCTACTCTCATTAAAGTAGATATTTTTTAATATTTTAAAAGAGATATAGTCATCACTTAATTAATTAATGGATGGATATTGTTAAGAGTTATCTCCAAGAAGATGGAGTTATCTACAAGTGGTTACCAGATAAAATAAAATAGGACCTACTACAACACCTACTTATTAGGACATAAGTTTTAATTTCAAAAAATTAAAAGAATTGCGGTTGCGTTTGGTGCATCGCCAGTAATCCTGAATAGTAATGTGGATTACCTATAAGATATATTACCACTTGATAGATTACCAGTAATGTTGATTATTGTGCTTGGTATACATAGGTAATGCAACAGTAATATTGATTACTATGTTTGGTATGACAAACAGATTACTAGTCATATAACATCAATTTTTTAAAATACTCCTAAATTAATTTTAATAAAAATTATATATTATTATATATTTGATTTAAAATTTTTTGTATTTATAAATGATAACGTTTACAAAATTTGTATTTATAAATGATATTTGAAGCGGCGTCTTGAGACGGTCGTGGGGCCACTGGGCAGCGAAGATCCTGACCTGACTTGACAAAGAGGGTGTGGCTTGGGACCTTCTACACGAAGGTTTCAGCGAGGTCGGTAGAGGAGGGTGTGGCTCGAAACCTTCAACGCAGAGGTTCTAGCAAAGTCGGTAGAGTAGGAAGGCAATAAAGGTGATCAAAGGAAGCAGGGGCAATTTTATCAAAAAAATTATCAAATTACTACATCTCTGGTAATGTGAATAACCATCCTGATACGGCTGGCCATTTCCTTGGGTAGTATTATCTTTTGCACGATTTCCAAAAATAATGATGTGACAGCAAAACCCAGAGATAGAACTCTAGCGCCGGCCTCTAGCACCGGCCTCCAGTGCCGGCCTCCAGCGTCGGCCTCCAGCGCTGACCTCCAGTGATGGCCTCCAGCGCTAGAATTTGGCTCCAGCCTCCAGCGTTGGACTTGGCTCCGGCCTCCAGCGCCGGCCTCCAGCGTCGTTCTCCAGCGATGACCTCCAGTGACGGCCTCCAGCGCTGGACTTAGGCTCTGGCCTCCAGCGTCGGCCTCCAGCGCTGGACTTAGGCTCCGGCCTCTAGCGTCGACCTCCAGCGTCGACCTCCAGCACTGGACTTAGGCTCCAGCCTCCAGCGTCGGCCTCTAGTGCTGGACTTTGGCTCCGGCCTCCAGCGGCCTCCAGTGCTGACTTTGGATCCGGCCTCCAGTGTTTTTTCGCATGCACAATGACCAGTCTCATACAATAGATCCCGTGATTCAAGGTCTATTGCCGTGCACCTCGCTCGCTGAAATCACGGGCAAGTGTTAGCTCGTTCAGCAGTTACCGCTACAAGCGGCCCTCATCCAGCAACGGCTTAACCACTTGCCGTTCGGAGAAACTTATCCCAACGAGGAAGATTCGACGTTCCAACAGAACGAGGTAAATGGGACCCCAGACAGGTATAAAAAGAGGACCCGAGCTCAATGCGGGGGGACTCGGAATTTCTCTCTCTCTCTCTCTTCAAGTTCTACTGTTATACTACATTCCTGTTCTACAACCCACTAACTTGAGCGTCGGAGGATCCCCATCGGAACCACCGGTCTGGGACTTTTTGCAGGCTCTAGAAGGAAGACGATGACCTTTCTGCATCCTCGAAGGCCTGCAGAGATCTCAGCTTACCCGACGTTCATCGCAAGTGATTTGGCAGCAACAGATTGGCGCCCAGGAAGGGGGGCAGTTCGCACCAATCTCCATATTCCGCCCCCTGCGCAGATAAGCCAACCTGACTGGCTCGAGGTTCTGGCCCACCAGGTCCATGATCTGATGACAATGGTTCGGGGGCTGTAAGAGCATTGTTTGGCTACTACACCTCAACCCCCTGCGCTCGACGAAGGGGTGCGGGGGACAGTCCAGTCTCACCAAGGCGGGACCCCACCTGAGGTCTCCCACCGCTCACCCCTGAACCTCATCACCAAGGGACCTCAAAGCGACGGCGGTCCCTCTCTCGCCACTCCAGTCGTTCCCACCACCGGCCGGAGGAGAGAGAGTCTAGACGGGCGCGTTCTTTGCGCCGGCGATCTTCTTCATCTTCTTCTTCTGATTCATCCCGAGATGGCACCCTCAGGAAAACTACTCGTCGGGCCGAGCAAAGGCTCGATGAGTATCATCGACGGTTGGAGGAGCTTAGCCGCCGGATTGCTGATCCTCATGGGACGGATTATGAGCGTCGCCCCCCACTTTCCCGGCATATCATGAAGGAATCGGTCCCGCCCCGGTTCCGTCTCCCCCAACTGGATCCATACGATGGCACGACGGACCCCCTGGACCACCTAGAAAGCTACAAGGTCCTCATGCAGGTCCAGGGAGCGACGGACTCCCTTTTATGCATCGCTTTTCTGGCCACCCTCCGCAAGGCGGCACACGCGTGGTACTCCCGCTGCCTCCACGCAGCATCAATTCATTTCGGCAACTCAAGCGATCTTTCCTGGCCCACTTTGATGCCTGTCGAAAGATCCCACGAGTGGCTGATAGCCTCTTTGCTGTCCAGCAGAGGAGCAGCGAGACCTTGAAGGATTTTGTCGCTCGGTTTAAGGAAGTGGTTTGGAGGTGTACAACCTGAAGACTCCGTAGCCACTTTGGCCCTGAAACGAGGACTTTGCCCATCCAGGTTTGCTTATTCTCTGGATAAGAAGCCTCCGAGTTCTTATGAGCTTCTGAGCCGAGCACAGAAGTACATCTGCACCGACGAGGCAGATTCTTCCAGGAGGAAGTTGAGAAGAACACCAGTAAGAAACCACCGCCTACTGATCACACCGGTGCACGACCTCGGAAGCCTGAGCCTCCACACCGCTCAGATCGCCGACCACAGACGCTTGTTCCTAAGGAGCAATTCACCCCCCTTATGGCTCCCATATCTCACATCCTGCTGGAGATTGAGGAGGAACCTTATTTCAAGCGTCCGGCTCCCTTGAAGTCTGGGGCCCCCGCAACAAGGAGCTTTATTGCCGGTACCACCGAGACTATGGTCACGACACCGAGGATTGCCGCCATCTAAAGAAGGCCATTGAGGAGCTAGTTCAGCAGGGTCACCTGGGCAAATTCGTTCGAAGGGGAAACCTTCCCACTTCGGGCCCACCGGTGCCTCCGAGTCATCCGGCTGGCGTGGACAATGCTCCAACTGAAAAGACCATAGCTATGATTTCCTGGGGGCGGGTGGCGGCTCAAAGAGGCAGCAAGAGGGAATAGATTCTGTAATTCCTTTCTTTGGAAAGGATTTAGATGGGATAGTTAATAAGCATGACGACAGCGTCGTTGTGTCCATGACTATAGCCAAACATCCTGTAAAAAGAATTTTAATTGATAGTGGGAGTTCGGTGGATGTTTTGAGCTACGAGGCTTTTGTTCGGATGAATCTATCGAAGTCTTTACTCCGACCCGTTGCCGCGCCGCTAATGGGCTTCATTGGAGATTCGGTGAGCGTCGAGGGGGAAATTGCCCTCCCAGTCACGGCTGGAACCCCTCCATGTCAGAGCACTGTGGTTATAAATTTCTTGGTGGTCCGGGTCCTGCTGGCTTATAACGCTATCTTGGGAAGACCAGGGTTGAATCTACTAGATGCGTAATCTCCACTAAGAGATTATTGGTAAGGTTCCCCACAGACAAAGGAGTCGGAGAAATAAAAGGGGAGCAAAGCCCGCTACCGCCCTGCTATCATTTGTCTCCCAGCCCGCTGGAAGCGGCGTCGGCAGTAGCCTCTGAGCCGCTCAATCCCCGGAGC
Organism: Calamus simplicifolius; assembly: GCA_900491605.1. Classification (NCBI taxonomy): domain Eukaryota; kingdom Viridiplantae; phylum Streptophyta; class Magnoliopsida; order Arecales; family Arecaceae; genus Calamus; species Calamus simplicifolius. Next base: position 236,878 of record UESW01001661.1, read on the forward strand.
TGGGAAGGAGGGGAGAGCCAGCCGAGCACCTTTTAACCCTCCCCTTGGGTGATGACCCGGCAAGGACTGTTCAGGTGGGGGCATTGCTTCCAAAGGAGGCACGAGATCAACTTCTTACTTTCCTGCGTGCCAACACCGATGTCTTCGCATGGTCGTCCTCAGACATGCCGGGCGTCCCCGAAGAAGTGATCACCCATAGGCTCAACCTCAGGCCAGAGTGTCGGTCGGTCCGACAGAAAAAAAGAAACTTCGCTCTGGATAGACAGAAAGCTATCGACGAGAAAGTTTGCAAGTTAACGGCTGCGGCCATATTCGGGAGGTCCATTACCCCGAATGGTTGGCCAACGTGGTGCTGGTCCGTAAGACCAACGGAAGCTGGAGAATGTGCGTAGATTTCACCGACCTCAACAAGGCATGCCCTAAAACAGCTTTCCCCTGCCCCGAATCGATCAACTGGTAGACGCTACATCCGGCCATGAGGTCCTTAGCTTCATGGATGCTTTCTCCGGATACAACCAGATCCAGATGAATCCGGCGGATGAAGAAGCTACCTCCTTTATAACTGAGAAGGGGTTATACTGCTACAGGGTAATGCCTTTCGGGCTAAAGAACGCGGGAGCCACCTACCAGAGGCTGATGAACAAGGTCTTCGAAGGCAGATAGGATGCAACATGGAAGTGTACGTGGATGACATGTTGACAAAAAGCATTTACACCACTGACCATATCACGGACCTAACGGAGACTTTTGACAACCTTCGTCGGTACCAGATGAAGCTGAACCCACGTAAGTGTGCATTCGGGGTGACAGCCAAAAAGTTTTTGGGTTTCATGGTAACCCGGAGGGGGATCGAAGCAAACCCGGACAAAGTCCAAGCCATCTTGGACATGAGGCCTCCCGCCAACAAGAAGAAAATACAGTGCTTGACGGGAAGGGTGGCCGCCTTAAGCCGCTTCTTGTCTAAGTCCACTGAAAGGTGCCTACCTTTCTTCAAGGCGCTTCGCAGAGTCAATAAATTTGAATGGACGAAAGAATGCCAGGAGGCGTTCGAAGGGTTAAAGGAATTCTTATCTACCCCGCCGCTGCTAGCCAAGCCAACGGGTGGAGAAGAACTCCTTCTATACCTCGCAGCCTCTCCTAAAGGTTAGTTCTGTGCTGGTCCGCGTGGACACTAATGGCATGCAAAGGCCAGTATACTACACAAGCAAGGTGCTCCACGATGCAGAGACCAGATACTCAAATATGGAAAAGATTATCTTTGCATTGATCGTGTCTGCCCAGCGTCTGCGGCCATACTTCCAAGCCCACCCGATCGCGGTGATCACAGACCAACCTCTGAAGACAGTTCTTTCTCGCCCGGATACTTCCGGCCAGCTGGCAAGGTGGGCCCTTAAGTTGGGGGAGTTCGATCTATCTTTTCCCCCGGTCGGCCATGAAGTCTCAAGTCTTGGCGGATTTTTTGGTCGAATGCACTTGGGGAGAGGAGCAACCTAAAGAACCTCCTACAGACACTCAGCCCCTTGGAACCGGTGATGATGAATGGGTCCTCCATGTAGACGGGGCGTCGAATTCTCAAGGAAGCGGAGCAGGCCTCATTTTGGCCAACTCGGATGGAGTTGTAACCAAGTGTGCACTTCGCTTCCTCTTTCCAGCCACTAATAATCATGCAGAATATGAAGCTTTGTTGTCCGGGATGAGATTGGCTCAAGAACTTGGGGTGAAACGCCTTAGGGCGTTCACCGACTCCCAATTGGTCGCTGGCCAAATCGCAAGGGAATATGAAGCAAGGGATCCCATCATGTCCCGCTACTTAAGTATGGTGCAATCGCTAGCTACTCCCTTGGCTCACTTTAGTGTCACCTACATCCCCCGACAGGAGAATGCTAGAGCCGACGCCTTATCCCACCTTGCCACCTCCGCTGATGGGATGTTGGAAAGAGCTTATGTGGAGCACTTAGAAGCCCCGAGTATTGACGTATCAAGAGAAACTCTACCAGTGGAGCAGGAGCCCTCCTGGATGGATGCCTACGTCCGGTACGTTACCGAGGGTACCCTCCCAAAAGACCCTGCCGAAGCCAGAAAACTTAAAAGACGGGCCCCAAAGTTTTTCATAATGGAGGGAAAGCTCTACCGGAGGTCGTTCTCGTATCCAGTCCTCAGGTGTGTCGGTCCCACCGAAGCCAGTTATATTCTGTGGGAGATACATGAAGGTATATGTGGAAGCCATCTCGGGGGCAGAGCTCTTGCACACAAAGCCCTACGGCAGGGGTATTACTGGCTGACAATGAAGGAGGATGCATCCGAACTTGTCAAGAGGTGCGACAGCTGCCAGCGCCATGCCAACATTCAACATCAATCGGCGTCCCAGCTGACCCCCTGGCTGCACCCTGGCCCTTCGCACAGTGGGGCATGGACATCCTGGGACCGTTCCCTCCAGCCTCCGGACAACGCAAGTTCCTGTGGTGGCCGTCGACCATTTCATCAAGTGGATCGAGGTGGAGGCTCTCGCTAAAATCACGGAGGTCAAAATAAGGACTTTCTTCTAGAAGTCTGTGGTGTGCCGGTTCGGGCTACCGCACACCCTCGTTACTGACAACGGCCGACAGTTTGACAACACGGTCTTCCGAAATTCTGCGATGGCCTAGGCATCCATCATCGATTCACCTCCGTGGGGCACCCCCAAACCAATGGTGCAGCTGAGGTGACCAATCGCATCATCCTCAAGGACTCAGGGCTCGGCTAGATAGCGCAAAGGGTGCTGGGTGGAGGAACTCCCCAGTGTACTGTGGGCCTACCACACGACGCCGCGAGCCCCTATTGGGGAAACTCCTTTCAGCCTGGTCTTTGGGACCGAAGCGGTCATTCCAGTGGAGATAGGAGTTTCCAGTCCCCGGACGGAATTATACCACAAAGAAAGCAACTCAAACCAGCTGCGAGCCAATCTAGATCTGGTGGAAGAATTGCGAGACCAAGCACAGCTTCGCATGGCAGCATTCCGTCAGCGAGCGGCCAAGTACTACAATGCTCGGGTGCGATCCAAGACATTCTGCTCCAGAGATCTCATTCTGCGAAGAGCTAAAGTATCAAAGCCAACAGAGGGGGGCAAGCTGGCACCAAAATGGAAGGACCATACCGTGTCAAGGAGGTACTTCACCAAGGGGCGTACAAAGTTGAAGAGCTAGACGGGAAACTGCTTCCTCGCACCTGGAACGCCGACAATTTACGCCGGTATTACCAGTAGGGTGCTATCGTCATTAATTTGAATCTATTTGATAAATGAATGTTCGAAATGTTCACTTATTTTCGAATGAGTATGTTCGGCAATTAAAGACCGGCTCCGCGTCGGCAACAAAGACTGGCTCCGCATCGGCAATCAAAGACCGGCTCCGCGTCGGCACAAAAGACCGGTTCCGCACCAGCAATTAAAGACCGGCCCGCATCGGAAAACAAAGACCGGCTCTGCGTCGGCAAACAAAGACCGGCTAAAAAAGACCGGCTCCGTGTCGGCAACAAAGACCGGCTCTGCGTCGGCAACAAAGACCGGCTCCACGTCGGCAATCAAAGACCGGCTCCGCGTCGGCACTAAAGACCGGTTCCGCATCGGCAATTAAAGACCGGCTCTGCATCGGCAACAAAAACCGGTTCCGCACCGGCAATTAAAGACCGGCTCTGCGTCGACACAAAAGACCGGCTCCGCATCGGCACAAAAGATCGGCTCCGCATCGGTAAACAAAGACCGACTCCGCGTCGGCAAACAGACCGGCTCCGCGTCAGCACAAAAGACCGGCTCCGCATCGGCACAAAAGACCGGCTCCGCATCGGCACAAAAGACCGGCTCCGCGTCGGCAAACAAAGACCAGCTCCACGTCGGCAACAAAGATCGGCTCCGCGTCGGAAACAAAGACCGGTTCCGCATCGGCAATTAAAGACCGGCTTCGCGTCGGCAACAAAGATCGGCTCCACGTCGGCAACAAAGACCGGTTCCGCATCGGCAATTAAAGACCGGCTTCGCATCAGCACAAAAGACCGGCTCCGCGTCGGCACAGAAGACTGGCTCCGCGTCGGCAACAAAGACCGGCTCCGCGTCAGCATAAAAGACCAGCTCCACGTCGGCACAAAAGACCGGCTCTGCGTCGGCAACAAAGACCGGCTCCGCGTCGGCAACAAAGACCGGTTCCGTACCGGCAATTAAAGACCGGCTCTGCGTCGGCACAAAAGATCGGCTCTGCGTCGGCACAAAAGACCGGCTCCGCATTGGCAAACAAAGACCGGCTCCGCATCGGCACAAAAGACCGGCTCCGCGTCGGCACAAAAGACCAGCTCCGTGTCGGCAAACAAAGACCGGCTCCGCATCGGCACAAAAGACCGGCTCCGCGTCGGCATAAAAGACCGGCTCTGTGTCGACAAATAAAGATCAGCTCTGCGTCGGCAACAAAGACCGGCTCCGCGTCGGCAACAAAGACCAGTTCCGCACCGGCAATTAAAAACTGGCTCCGCGTCGGCACAAAAGATTGGCTCCGCGTTGGTACAAAAGACCGGCTCCGCGTCGGCACAAATGATCGGCTCCGCGTTGGCAACAAAGACTGGTTCCGCACCGGCAATTAAAGACCGGCTCCGCATCGACACAAAAGACCGGCTCCGCGTTGGCACAAAAGACCGGCTCTGCGTCGGCAAACAAAGACCAGCTCCATGTCGGCACAAAAGACCGGCTCCGCGTTGGCAAAAAACTGGCTCCGCGTCGGCACAAAAGACCGGCTCCGCGTCGGCAACAAAGACCGGCTCCGTGTCGGCAACAAAGACCGGCTCCGTGTCGGCAATCAAAGACCAGCTCCGTGTCGGCACAAAAGACCAGCTCCGCGTCGGCAACAAAGACCGGCTCCGCATCGGCAATCAAAGACCGGCTCCGCATCGGCAAACAAAAGACCGGCTCTGCGTCGGCACAAGAGTCCGGCTCCGCTTCGGCACAAAAGACCACTCCACGTCGGCAAACAAAGACCGGCTCCGCGTCGGCACAAAAGACCGGCTCCTCGTCGACAACAAATACCGGCTCCCCGCGTCGGCACTAAAAACTGGCTTCTTGCATCGGTAATTCGTGATAATGTTTTGGTGAACAATCACATTTCGCCCAACCTATCTGACGAGGCACCATTGGTTGGTGATTCACGACAGCTTATACAACTAAAGCTGATTATAACCAAGGGCACGCAATGATGGTTAAAACTTTCATTGATGGCTAAAAGGTTACAAAATTGCCGACCTGAGTCGGACTTAGAGCAATACAAAAAAAAAAAAAAAACTGAAGCTACTAAGGGTTATTTGGGGCCGAGTCATCGTCTTCAGAGACGTCATCTGGCTTCAGCCCTTCAATGTCCTCCAGGTCATAGAGTTCTTGGATTTTGGCCTTGCAATCTTGAAAGTCGGCATTATAAGCAAACACCGACGATTCGGCTAGCTCCTTATCAAAGGCTTTAGACTTTCTGAAAGCCTCTACGGCCTCTGCAGCTCTTTTCTCCGCCTCAAGGGCTCTCTGCTCGGACTCGACGGCCTCCCTCTTGGCCTCAGTCACCGCCGCCTCCAAATCGATGATCTTGGCATCGGACTGGCGGGTGGCCTCTTTGGCTGCGTCTATTTCAATGAAGGCAGAATCCAATCGAGTCTTCAAGATGCACATTTCCGATTCCACCACCTTCAGCCTCTCCTCGGCCATCCTCTGCTTTTCCTCGGCCGCCTGAGCGTTATCCAGCTCATTGGCTGCACGACACTGGGCAACTTTCAGCGCATACTCGGCCTTCTCGGCTCTCAGCCGGATAATATCGACTTTGCCCTTTAGGGTGGCCCGGGTATCCTCCAAAGCCATTTCCGCCTTTTCTGCCCTGGCTTGGAGTGATAACATCTCCTCCCGCGCCTGGTCGATAGCAGTATCACTCAGGGTCCAAAGATTCTTCATGGCGATCAGAGAGTTCAATGCCTAAAGGGAATGTCGATAGTAAAAAGCAAAATAAAACAAACGAAACAAAGAGGAAAAATGATAATGGAGCAGAGGCTCACCCAGAGATGTGCCACAAACGGCTCGCGGAAGAAGGTGGCTCTCCCTTGATGCCGGAGAAACTCTTGCACCTCCACCACTGATGCTTCATCTAAGGCCCGCTCGGCCCAACGGCTGTGGTTAGCCAACAGTGATTGGAAGGAAGGGTCGACACCCCTCCTTTCCCTTGGCACGGGGTCCGCGGAGGCGGATTCTGCCTCTGACTCTGCTACATCTGGCCCCTTGACTGGTGAAGGCGCTTCGGTTGTTGTCCCTACGGGGGGCAGGATAGCTGTGGGAGTTGGCCCTATTGCTGCAGGAACTTGCTCCGTCTCCACGGCTTCGGCAGGGGTGACGGCGCTCTTGCGACATGCTCAGGAGGATCGAGCAGGATGACGGGAGGAGCTGGAACTGAAGATCTCCCTTCTGTTTGGCTCCGCCCTACTCTCTCGCCGGCCTCGGCCCTTACCGTATCTATCTTGGCGGGCTCGTCGGCTTGGGCTCTGGCCGCCTCGCATATGTGTCGTTTAGCATCAGCCTCCCCAGCATCGGCCCTTCTAAGGTCGCCCTTCTTCAAAATCTTGGCGCGCAAGGGCTTCACAACTCCAGCCCCTTCAGTGTCGGCGCTTCCTGCGTCGGCCCTCCCCGCTTCGGTCCTCTTTGGGATTTTGGCAACGGCCCTTCTCTCGGCAAGGAACTCATTCCCCGTAGTCTTCCTTTTCCTAGTAACCGCCTGCCTGAGCTCGCGAAGCGAGGGCGCCATCCCTGTAAAGGCGGAAGATGAATCAAAAAAAAGAAAAAAAAAAGAAAAGGGGGAAAAAAGAAAAAAGAAGGCGAGTAATCTAATGCTCACCACTCGAAGGAATTAAACCGGCGAGACGAAGGTTTTCCTCGGCTAAAAGCTTATTGCACCGAGGGATATCGGCAGTCAGAAGCTGCCCGAATGCCATCCGATCTCTTGGAAGGATGGAGGAATCCCTATTGGCATCAATGTTGGGTATCCCCCAGCTTCCGCGCACCCCGCCGATATCAGCAAAAAAGAATTTGTCCTTCCACCCTTCGACGGAGGTGGGAAGGCACAACTTGAGGATCCTATTGGACCTAGGGGTGAAGGACCACCAACCTGATTGCTTACGGAGGGTATAAAAATTGCGGAATAAGGAGATGCTGGCCTCTATGCCTTGCAGGTGACAGAGAACCAGAAAGCCGACAATGGTTCGGATCGAGTTGGGAACTAACTGAGAAGGTGTTAGAGAGTATCGGTCCAGAAGATTGAGGATGAAAGAATGGATAGGTAACCGAAGTCCGGCCTTAAAGAAGGCTCCATACAAGGCAACTCTTCCGGAACGGGAAGAGGTTACCCTATCATTGGGAGCAGGGTAGAACAAACGAAGGTCTGACGGAAAGCTATATTTGGCTTTCAGATTTACTACGTCTTGAGCAGACATAGCGGAAGCAGTCCCTTCGGGGGACTCCTTGACGACACTAGAAGGACCGGCAGCCGTCGGACGGCCCCGGGCGGAAATCCGCCCGCCGGTCGAATGACTCATGGGAAAGGGGCGACTGACAGGCCGCTGTTCCGGCAAGAAGCGATTGGAGGAGGGGGTAGACCACTGGCTTGGTAAGGAAGCGGAAGTTTGAGAAGGGTTGGGGGAACACCCCCAGGAATCAGAAATGGAACAAGAAGGCGATGAAGCCATGGAGACTAACCTAGAAAACTTGAGCTAGAATCGAAGGAGCACGAGGAGAGAATGAACACGGGAGACGAACGGACGCTTGCGGACTCGAGAGAGAGCAGTAGCGTAAGAAAAGGGAGGATGGGAGGATAAGGACGATTTTTCCCCTTATAACGAAAAACACGAAAAGCTTCACCAATAAAAGGGGGCATTGGCCTTATCACAATGATGACGCTCGCCTTTTGTGACTCATCGCTCGAGGGAAATCCTTTCCAATCCCAACAACACGGACAAGCGAAATGATGGCGCAAAATCGGCCGCCCAGAGGATATTAACACCCCTTTCGCGGGTGATTGTGCGCTCACCCATCTCAGGGGCGGGGGGGCATCTGATACGGCTGGCCGTTTCCTTTGGGTAGTATTATCTTTTGCACGATTTTCGAAAATAATGATGTGACAGCAAAACCCAGAGATAGAACTCCAGCGCCGGCCTCTAGCACCGGCCTCCAGTGCCGGCCTCCAGCGTCGGCCTCTAGCTCCGGCCTCCAGCGTCGGCCTCCAGCGCTGACCTCCAATGACGGCCTCCAGCGCTGGAATTTGGCTCCGGCCTCTAACGCCGGCCTCTAATGTCGGCCTCCAGTGCTGGACTTTGGCTCCGTCCTCCAGCGTCGTCCTCCAGCGATGACCTCCAGTGACGGCCTCCAGCGCTGGACTTAGGCTCCGGCCTCCAACGTCGGCCTCCAGCGCTGAACTTAGGCTCCGGCCTCTAGCGTCGGCCTCCAGCGTTGGCCTCCAGCGCTGGACTTAGGCTTCGGCTCCAGCGTTGGCCTCCAGCGCTGGACTTTGGCTCCGGCCTCCAGCAACGGCCTCCAGCGCTGGACTTTGGCTCCGGCCTCCAGCGTCAGCCTCTAGTGTTTTTTTGCATGCACAATGACCAGTCTCATACAACATATCCCGTGATTCAAGGTCTATTGCCGTGCACCTCGCTCGCTGAAATCACGGGCAAGTGTTAGCTCGTTTAGCAGTTACCGCTACAAGCGGCCCTCATCCAACAACGGCTTAACCACTTGCCGTTCGGAGAAACTTATCCCAACGAGGAAGATTCGACGGTTCCAACAGAACGAGGTAAACGACCCCAGATAGGTATAAAAAGAGGACCTGAGCTCAATGCGGGGGGACTCGAAATTTCTCTCTCTCTCTCTTTCAAGTTCTACTGTTATACTACATTCCTGTTCTACAACCCACTGACTTGAGCGTCGGAGGATCCCCACCGGAACCACCGGTCCGGGACTTTTTGCAGGCTCTAGAAGGAAGACAGCGACCTTTCTGCATCCTTGAAGGCCTGCGGAGATCTCAGCTTACCCGACGTTCATCGCAAGTGATTTGGCAGCAACACATCCCTTCCTGAGGTAATCTGTATTATCTCTCATGAGGTAATTTAGATTACTACTACAAGATAGATTGTCATTCAAAACATGTATCAAACATAGTTATCTGGTGGGCCCCATTCACTACACTAAAGCTAAAAAATTCGTCATTAATCCAATTAGCGATGCAACAACGATGCCAAAAATTTTGTCGCTAAAATGATCATCGTAGTGAAAATGAGTGACGTCGAGAATTTTTGTTGCTAATTAGCGACTATTTTAGTGATGCTAGTAGTGTTGTTGCTAATCTTTATTTTTAAAAAAAAAATATAAATAGAAACACTCTTTTGTCAGCTTTCAACAATCATGGTCCAAGTTAAGTGCTTTCTCAGTTTGTTTAAATTATTATTGTTGCTGCAAAAATCTGTTCTCTGACTCGGGTGCACCCTGGCTCTGGGTCCGGACGTCAATCCCTTCGCTCGGGGTAGAACCTGCAAGACAGTCCGCACGCAGATGGTGTTTCGGGGGTGGTTCTCTACGGAAGACCCTCCGATGCCCAAGTCAGTGGAGATTCACAGTAAGCAGATATGAGGAGAAGACTCTCGCAGAAGAGTTCTCCTAGATGGGTATTCTTCCGAGAGCTCCGAGCTTTGATGAAGCATTAATGGAGTTTTTCAGTATTAGAGCTGGTGAATGCATGCGTACCTGAGAGATTTGGGGGCTATGGTATTTATAGGCGATCACCTGATTTCTTGGGCGCATCACAGGGGGTCCGAAAGCTGTTGAGATTCGAAACGGATTCGAATCAAGTTTGTTACGAGGCCAGTAGGGTCCGTATCTTGTCAGTTAGAGGATCGACGACTAGAAGAGTTGGCTGATGCCTTGAGATTCAGCGATTATGTAGGTCCTAGGCCACTTCAATGGCCCTTAGGCCATTTCTGGCATGATTCTTCATTTGAAATCTTATTCAGTTATCATGAATTTGAACTCTCCCATGCTGGATTTCGCAGAGGTGTTCGAGTGCCTCGGTTCGGCCGAGGCGAGGGACAGTTTGGTTTTTCAAGGTATAGGATGGCTTAGTTTGTCGAGGTATGATGATAGCTTTGGTTGCCAAGGTAGAGGATAGCTCGATTTGCGCGCCAAGTAGAGGATGGTTCGGTCTGTCGGGACGATCCGACTCTGCTGAAGGCGATTCGGCTTCGTCGCCTTGCGGATGTGACAGCTGGCCGATAGGGTGTTGGGATTGGTCTCAATCCAATTGTCGATGTATACTGGCATTAATACGATGATAATTTTACCCTTCATCAATAAGAAATATAATTTTTAGTTGATATTTTTCTGAGAGTCTCCATCTAACTATATTTCAATGACGATCAAGCTTTAAGCTTATCTACCTATAACTCGACGAAAGTGCATCCTACTGCCGTGATAGATCGAAAGTCCTACGTCAAAATCAATAATATTTAATTGATTTTTTTTGAGAGTTTTCATCTATCTATATTTCAATAAGGAGACAACCAAGCTAAGTTCTGGTCCCTTCTTTATATCACAAGCCACATTATTAGTTGGACTTGTGACAGCACGTGCGACGACGGCTTGCAAGACCAAAAGGATTGTAGCCAACCCAAGAAAAAATCTTTGCTTTAGTTCATGCTGCTTTAGACCATGCTGACTCCCGATTTTCTACGCCCACGATGATTCACCAAGAGCTAGTTGGACTTTTATAAAATAGTCTAGTCGTCGACTTCTCTTTTTTTTTTTTTTTTTTATACCTTTATGATTTAAAATTATCGCTGGCCGTTGATTTCAATGGCCACCCATCTTATTTTAAGTTTTTAACTCTCAACCTTGTACTAGATAAACTTAACTTTATGCAGAAACATACTTAAACATGTATAAAAATAAATTTAAGTATAAAATGATAATTATACGTACATAGTGTTATCATAAAAAGTACTGTTCTCATAAAAAGTACTGAATTCGAATTTTTTTTTTTTCTTTCAATGTAGAGTCGAATGGAAAGGCTTGGTCTTCTAGTTACAGCCATCCACTAATCGTATAGAGATCAACATAATGTCTCATTAGAAGAAAAACTGAAACTAGAAGCAACAAGAAAAAATTGTTATAGTTTTTTAAAGCAATCAGTGTCCTTTAAGATAAAATTTGGGAATGTGGTGTTTCTATTCCATAACATGCAATGCAGGTAGGCATTCTGTTCCGTTAACCTAGTTCAAATTAGTAGTCATATTTAAAGCTTTGAGTTGAATCTTTATATATTTTTTTCAAATAAGGATACCAATTCATATAAAATTTTTAATTAAGTTTATTTTTAACGATTATCAATGATAACTTAACAAACCGTATAATAGCCATCAACGACAACTTAAGTATACTTTTTTAATTAAGTATTATGTTAACTCATAAATTTTTTAATTAAATATATTAACTCATAATTTTTTTTTTTGGTACAAGCGGATAATCATACTAATCTAGTACGAATTATCCCAGATATGTCAGAATACAAAATTTGCTGTAATACAGAGGGGCAGGGATCACTCAGCCGCCAAATCCAACCAGCAGCATGCTGAGCCACAAATGCTGCTATCCAATCGGCCACCGAGTTGGCTTCACGGTAGATATGACGAATCCGGACAGAACCAACTCTCTGTAAAATAGACCATGTGTCCCTGAGAATAGGAATACTGGGGCCGTTGAAAATATTCTCCTTTCTCAGCCATCGGATAACCGTCATCGAATCACCCTCGATAACGAGACGATGAGTATGGAAGTGCTGAGAGGCATAAGAAATACCTGCCCAAGCTGCATAAAGTTCAATCATAGGGACAGAGGAATCAAGGGTACCAAAACCACCCGCAGCCAGCATATTACCCTGAGGACCACGAATAATAAACGCAGACCCAGCAGCTCTGCCACAGACACTCCATCGAAGTTGATTTTGATAAACCCTGGTGGGGGGCTCCCAGGAAATGAAAACCGTATGCCGGTTCGCTGCCGAAGCAGCAGGAGAACCCCAGAGGCCAGAGGATTCAAGACCAACAACATGAAAGCTTGGGCATAATCCGCAGACAAAAATCTGATCCTTCTAACAAGCCGATGTGGAGTGGTAACATCATCAGAGAAGATGAGGCAGTTCCTCGATATCCAAATCTGATAAGCCGTGATCGCCCAGAGACCTTGTTTATGCTGGGAAGCCCTCCGGAGATCAAGAAAGAAGAGGAAACATAGGGATCCCGAACCACCCACATTATAGGAGTAACCCATCATCTGCCAAATCAACCTGGCTCGAGGACATATGAAGATCGCATGATCCGCAGTCTCATCCTCCAATCCACACAGAGAGCAAGTCGATAGGCATACCCCTACGGGAAAGCATGACACTCGTCGGAAGACAGTCCCAAAGAAGCTTCCAGATGAATACCTGGACCCGGGGAAGAGTAGGAAGCGACCAGATCCAAGCAGCATCCTTCGTGACCAGGGGCTGGGGCCTGAAAACCTTCATAAGATCCTAAGAGGGGCTTTGGAAAGACAGGATCTCTGCCAAACTCTAGCATCCATCGAAGGTCCGGAGGTGAGAGGAATAGATAAAATCCGCCGAGAGAGCTCATCACCAAAGAACCTGATCACTCTATCGGTATCACAAGAAGGGGGATCTAAAGAAATCAAATCCCTAACCTTCATCTTGGAGGGGACATCAATGTTGATAAAAGAAGGCCACTGAGAAAGAGGGAGCTCAGATATCCAGGAGTCCTGAATCACATCAACAGAACTCATAAAATTTTTTAATTAAGTATACTTGTTTTAAGCTAACATATCTTATAATGCATGTTAACTAATCAATCAATATATATATATATATATATATATATATATATATATATATATATATATATATAATTCTATATACAATAATGTAAAGTAAAAATATCATTATCTATATACAAAAAAGGTTTCATGCATAAAAGATTAGATAACAAAGTCGTGATTTTTCAGTTACTCAACTAACATGAATGGATTAATAAAAAAATTATACCTACATGCCTTTTTAGTGTTAGAATATTTAATGTGTTACCATGCTTCTTTCAAAGGGAAATAAAAAAAAATTATCCTTCTTACAGGATAAACGTGTAAAATTTATTATATAGAGTTAGTTGTTAAGAACGTGTCAAGTAACCACTCTTGTAAATCTTCTGCCTAATTTTTTTTTGTACTTAATTTAAAATTTTTTATGAGCTGATTATATTAATTAAATAAAAAGTATATTTAAATCATTATTTATAACTATTAAAAATGAACTGATAAAAAAAATTTGCATAAGTTGATATATTTAATTAAAAATTATAAATAACTTCATATGCGTCTAGTATAATTATTTCTTTCTATTACGTTTACGTAGTCACATCTTCTACGGACGGTGACTTTGGTCTGGCTTTGTGGACGTACGTAGGCGGTCTCACTCTCAGTTAACCCAATCGGTATCCAACAAATATTAATATTTTATATTTTGTTGAAAGAATTGCACATATCGAGGACTTTTTGACCCTTTTTATCCATTTTTATGAATAATTTATTAGATGGTACGTGGTCTCATATTACCCAATCGGTATGCAAAAAAAATTCATATTTCTGTCGGAATGGACTTTTTGTCCTTCCTGTGAATAACTTTTTTTTTAAGGAGGTAGGCTGTCTCACGTTGGGGATTCAATAAAAATCAATATTTTATAATTTTGTAAAGAAATTGTACATACTGATAACTTTTTTTTTTTCATGAATAATTTTCTTTTCAACAAAAAATTCGGGATAGGTTCAAGGTTTATTTAAATAAATCAATCGGTCTTCACCCTGGATTCCTAAAATAATTTTCCTTCTCCCGCTTGGAAACTGATCTCTTAATTAGGCCCAGTCAAAGCTTACCTTTTTTTTTTTTTTTGGTGTGGAGTGCCAACTTGTCAAAGTTGGTATAGCAACTATGAGTACTGTTTAATGGCTTAATTCAAATGATACAAATTTGATAAGCAGTTATCTAAGAAAATTATTAAAGACGGTTGATGTCCTTTTTTAAAAAAAATAAGGGAAGAAGAGATTCGTTCGTTAATTTTATTAACCTATGTTGGTATTAATTACAGATAAAAGGATTAAAAATGAAAGATAGTTTAATACAAGCTTAGACGATGGAGCTGTACCTACTTATATGAGTTTGTTAATAAATTAAAGAAATTATAGATTATAAGATTACAAATATATGTCCACACATACCATGTGAAGGCTATAACTAGCTGATTTTTTATTTTTCTTTTATCTACTAGTACATTCTTTCTCTCTATTTGGATCAAGCACACTAATACTAGGAGACAAGCTCGTCACTTTGAAGCAGTTGGTGAAATATCTTCGTAGCATCATTAAGAATGGGCAAGAACGGTTGATGTCTTCGCTTTGGATATATGATGCTCCAAAACATATATGATGTGGTATTTCATAAAAAGGTGCAACATGTAACAGGTAGATAATTTTAAAAAAATAAGTCAGATGAAAATTTAGAAAGCTAAATGAAATAAAACTATTCACATGAATAATTTTTTTAGTAAAAAAGGTATTAACATAATTTATATATTTTTTTTCCAAATATGAAGATTGATTATGGAGTTGTAAACCAGCAATTGAGTTAGTTGAACATTTTTATGGTAGAAAGTAGCTGAACATTTTTTATACATATATATGTGGAGCAACTTAAAGTATTCTTTATATACATAACATACAATGATAAAACTTGCTCTCATGTAATTAAATTCTTGTATATATTAACTTAATAGTGATACATTGATGGGGGACCATTGACTCCTCTATTCTTTTTATCAAAAAAAAAAAGAACATAAAGATAAAATTTGAAATAAGGATAAATAGATTTAATTTTTTATGAAGAAAAATTATTTAAATTAAAACTAAATACATAGAGGCTTACCATCTTGGCTAATCAAGTGGGCAACTATTTTGGGTTGCCAATTATGGTGATCACAAATATTATAAGTGTTGTTGCTGGAATTCGTCCTCCGATTCTGGCGCGATCGAGCTTCAGGATGGGCTTCCTCCTGGGCAGACCTGCAAAACAGTCCTCACGCGGAAGGCGTTGAGGGTGGCCCTCTACGGAAGACCCTCCGACGCTCAAGTCAGCGAAGATCAACAACGAACAAATATGGAGAGAAGGCTCTCGCTGAAGAGTCCCTCCAAGGTGGCCTTTTTGGGAGCTCCAAGCAGAGCATCAATGGCGGAAAGGGGTGAGCAGAGATAGAATGAGAGTAGTGCCCTTACCTGAGAGAATCTAGGACTGTACTATTTTTAGGTGATCACCTGATTCTTTGAGCGTGTCGTAGGAGGTCTGAAAGTTGTTGGGACTCGAGACTGATTCGAATCAGGTGTTGTGAGACCGGTGGGATCCGTATCTTGTTAGTTAGAGGATCGACGGCCGAGAGGGCTATCCGGCGCCTTGAGATTCATCGATCATATAGGCTCTAGGCTATTTTGGTAGTATAGGCATGATTGCCTATGTGGATCCTTGTTCGGTCATCGTGGTTCTGTAGAGGTAGGTGCCTGAGGCCTCGGTCAGGTCGAGGCACAGAGAATAGCCTGATTTGCCGAAGTATGATAAGGCTCGGTTTACCGAGGTATCTGATGACTCGGTCCACCGAGGTATGACAGAGGAGTAAGCTGGACGTAAAGACGGCTTGATTTCGTGAGGTGTGGATATCACTCGGGTAGGCCGAATTATAGACCACTCGGGCTAGGGCCGAGAGATATGGATCGCTCGGGCTGGGGCCGAGAGATAGAGATAGCTCAGCTAGCGAGGCATAGAGATCGCTCGGGCTGGGGCCGAGTGATAGAGATAGCTCGGCTAGCGAGGCATAGAGATTGCTCGGGCTAGGGCCGAGCGATAGAGATAGCTCGGCTAGCGAGGCATAGAGATGTAATCCATACCCAGGGAGTCCTTGGCTTGCCGATGGGCTAAGGTGCCTCGATCCACTGAGGCATAATGGTTGGTTCATTTCTTGCGGGCACCGCAAAGCGGGTGGAGTCAGAGCTGATCCTAACCCCTTGCACGGTTATCAATGCAATGACGATTTTACCCCTCAACACATGTCCCCCACTCCCTAGTCCGAAGTATAAGTTCGGATATAGGGAGTAGAATTCCGGAGCGATCTTATTTGGGGATTCAAAAAGGTGGATAATGATAACCTTGTAAATGATGGGTCGCTGTTTCATCATCATTTTTCGCCGCAGCTTGAGGAGGGAACGCCTCGTTTCCAACAAGCCGCGATAGCAGAAGTTCACGTGGCGGGGCTCCTTCATTTGTGGTGTATGTAGCGGGGTTTTTGACATCTAGGGCTTTCTTTTTGAAATGCTTATTTAAAGAGGGTTGGGGTAGCGCTTCTTCTACAACACCCCTTTGTCCTTGTCACAGAGATTTTCTATTCCATCTCTGAGCCCTTGCTTGCCTGTTCGCATCTCACCCCCCATTCAGCCAATATGAGTAGTCCAGGCGATGTTGCTTCTGAGATAACCTTAGACGATATGGACAGGATCCATCACCATTACAGAGTTCCTGGGGATGTAGCCTTATGGATGCCTAGGACGGAGCACCGGGTTTCAACTGAGTTGAGTCAAGGGGTCTTCTTTTACGAGCAGAGCTTGAGGGCAAGTCTCCGATTCCCTCTTCACCCGTTGATACAAGAGGTGATGAGGTTTTACAACATATGCCCAACGATGGTGGCTCCGAATAGCTGGCATAATCTCATCGGGTTCATCTCGTTGTGCAGTCGCGTTGGGGCGACTGCGACTCTTCCCTTATTTTGGGTTTGCTACAACCTGGTTTCTGGGAGGAGCTCTGAGTGGCCCTACATCGGCCCCCGGAAATCATTCAAGATGATTTCGGATAACCCTTCTTCGATAAAGGAATGAAAGTCCCGATTTCTCATTGCCGAAGGAAACATCAGCTCAGATTTTCCGAGGGGATGGGCCAGTTATGTAAAGGATCCGGAGGTGTGTTTGGAGTTGAGCAGGCAGGAGAAGAGGGATCTGGCTATCCTTCGTAGCAGTCAGGAGGTCTTTCCAGCACCTTGTTAGCGGAGGATGCCCTTTTCGCCTCCGGGCTTAGCTCTGTCGACCCCCAGGGTGAGTTTTTGCTCTAATGGTCGGTATGTTCGTGTAATTTTGCCGCTGTTTAACTAAACATCCATTGTTTTCAGCCGAGAGGTCCGCATTTGCGGGCCAAATAAGGAGGGAGCTGGGCAAACGCCATAGGGGCTCTAGCTCCGGGGATAAGCATAGGTCCAAGAAGAGGGCTCGCCCTTCCGGGTCTCGCTCGAAGGATCTTGGATAAGACGATGTCGGCTGCTGCTCCTCTGTGTCAAAGAGGGAGGAAGCGGGACGCTAGCTGTGACTGATAAGCCCTCCCTGCCAAAGGGAAGCGAGATAGCAGAGGACACCATTGGGGGAAGTTCGGAGAGAGCCATCGAGATTCCCTCCCTCCAGATTGCGGTCATATCAGACGACGTCGAGGAGATGTCACCGGTACCTCTACCAGAAGTCCTTCAGCTACTGGTGGTGGAGAGTCTACTGCGTATGGAAGAGACCCCTTCTCAGGCGGAGGGGTCAGGAGAGGCAGTGGCGGCTATCGAAGCTCAGGTGGATCCACCCGTCGAAAGGCTAACAGAGGTCGTGGTTCCTCCCACTGAGGATTCCTCTCCCATGGTTCCCGGGAATGCTACGGAGGAGGTTGACGCACTAGTGGAAAGAGAAGAAGAAGAGTCGTTGAATGAAGGGGACGTTCGGGTCGAGGGTCCTTCGGTCGAGGCTGAAGCATCCGAGGCCTCGCAGGTTAGAGTCCTGGCAGAGGAGGCCGAGTGAATGGTTTCTCGGGCCGAAGTTCCTCGGGCCAGATCTTCGACTATGAGCTCGTTTATCCACAGCCCGGAGGTGGATGATATGCTCACTGCCTTGATGAAATCCGTTTTACGCATGGGGGGAAGTTCCTCGATGGGCAAGCCCGCCGTCGAGGATATCATTGATGCGGCTTTCGGTCGGCTTGGGGCACCGAAGGATGTTTTCCTTCTGCCTGAAATTAATAATGCCACCCTTATGACGATGGCTTCAAATTACGTCTCCCTGGTAAGTTATTGTACCGAGGTTGTAGTTCCTGATTAGTCGGCCGGGTCATGATTTCTTACTGGTGTTTTTCATAGAATGCTTTGGTCACAAGGGTGCTGACTTGGTGCTTGAATTTAGCCACTGGGGCCTGCGCTCATGCTAGGAAGGAAGTGACCGACCTTCGGGCGAGGGTGGACTCGACTAGACAGCTTTTCGGAGCCCTAGCATCCGCTAGGGTGGATCTCGAAAGGGTGAGTGAGTCTTACCGACTTGCAGCTGAAAGGGCCTCTCGATTAGAGGTTTAGGTCAAAGCTCTAGGGTTTCCATGAACAATCGGATAAAGCCTGCCTAGAGTTGTCCCAGATCAAGGCTAAATATGATGACAAAATCAGTGCTATGCAGCATCATTTCGATAAGAGGTGGGGCTAGCTGAGGGCCAGCCATGCTGAGGAGAAGAATAGTTGGAGCAGGAGGCTCGAGAAGGAGGAGTGTAGATACCGGCGACAGCGGGATCAACTCGCCGATATGGAGAATCGACTGAAGTGGCAGAGTGAGCAGATTGCTCGGCTCACCGATGATCTTGATCAATCTCGGCAGGAAATCGAGGACCAGCAGTCCCGGATTAATGACCTCAAAGAGGGTCTACAACAAAATAAATCATCCAAGCAGAAGGCCTTGGAGAAGGTTCAAGAGCTGAGCGATAAAATGGCTCGGCGGGAGGAAGAGGTATAGTGTCTTCCTATTTATTGCTTTTGGTGCTTTTCTTTTGCTCGTGGGTTCAAACGCCTTGATGTTTTGCAGATGGAGAATTGGGCTCGAGGCGCAGGAGCAGTTAAAAGCTTTAAGGGCAGAGTTATCTGCGAGTTACCGAATGAACCTCGAACTCCAAAATCAGCTTGCTTCGGCTGTGGAAGAGTATAGAAATTCTACGTAATTTTTGAAGAACGCAGAGGGGCTTGTGCCGATGCATTTTGGTTCGGCGAGGAGGAGACTCGAGCAAGGATCTCTCGGGCGCATCCCGAATGGGATTTGTCTTTTTTGGATGCCGAACATTTTTATGTTTGCACCCAGGGGGCCAAAGAAGAGGAATATGAGGACATCTCAGATGTCGATCTTGAAGCTATTCTGGGCCCTAATAAGGTCGTAGCTCCTGAAGAACATCCTCAGCTCACTGC
>UESW01001661.1:260363-391075 GCA_900491605.1 Calamus simplicifolius
CAGAGGAGGCACTGGTCTCTATTCAAGTCAGAGGGAGGTCTGGGCGACCTTACCGATTCACAAGATAGGCCCGGTCCAATAAAAAAGGGGCTAAGTAGGTCTTTCCTTAAGGAGGAGAGACTTGCACAACTCTGCTGATGGGCAGAAAGAGGGATTGCTTACTTGCGCGAAGTAAAATGTATCAGTTGCGCTAAAATGTCTGAGAATATAACCAGCCTTGCTGTTACTACAGATCGCCGGGGCCACTTGGCTTTGTCCAAGGCTTCAAAGATTAATAAGAAATTCCATTCGGCTTTGGCCGAGGGTTCTGATAGTAAGATATGCACTTCGGCTTTGGCCGAGGCTTTTGATAATAAGAGATGCACTTTGGCTTTGGCCGAGGCTTTTAATAATAAGAGATGCGCTTTGGCTCTGGTTGAGGCTTTTAATAATGAGAGATGCACTTCAGCTCCGGCCAAGGCTTTTAATAATAAAAGATGCACTTCGGCTTTGGCCGAGGCTTTTAATAACAAAAGATCCACTTCGGCTTGGCTGAGGATTTCAATAATAAGAGATACGCTTCGGCTTGGCCAAGGATTTTAATAATAAGAGATTCACTTCGGCTCTGGTTGAGGCTTTCAATAATAAGAGATGCACTTCGGCTTTAGCCGAGGCTTTCAATAATAAGAGATGCACTTCGGCTTTGGCCGAGGCTTTTAATAATAAGAGGTGCACTTTGGCTTTGGCCAAGGCTTTCAATAATAAGATATGCACTTCGGCTTTGGCCAAGGCTTTCAATAATAAGAGGTGCACTTCAGCTTTGGCCTAGGCTTTCAATAATAAGAGATGCACTTCGGCTTTGGCCGAGGCTTTCAATAATAAGAGATGCATTCGGCTTTGGCCGAGGCTTTCAATAATAAGAGATGCACTTCAGCTTTGGCCGAGGTTTTTAATAACAAGAGATGCACTTCGGCTTTAGCCGAGGCTTTCAATAATAAGAGATGCGCTTCAGCTCTGGTCGAGGCTTTAGGAACCGTAGAGTGTATACCTGGTGGCGCCATGGCGCGGGGAACATTGCTTGGCCCTACCGAAGTTTGGATATTGTTTGAAGATCACTCGGTTCGGCTGGGGCTCGTAAGCTTCCCGAACTCATCCAAGGCTTTTACATCGTTTGGCCCGGTCGAGGCTTGTAAGCTGCCCGAATCTGGCCAAAGGCTTGCAGATCACTTGGCTCCAGCTGTACTGGGAGTGCTCGGCCATACCGAGTCTTTGTGGAATAATAGAACTCGACCCAGCCGAGGTACGAGATTTAGCTTGGCTCTTGGGCGTACCGGAGTGCTCGGCCATACCGAGTCTTTGTGGAATAGGACTCGGTCCAGCCGAGGTACGAAGATTTAGCTTGGCCTCCGGCGTACCGGGAGTGCTCAGCCATATCGAGTCTTTGTGGAATAGGACTCGGCCCAACCGAGGTATAGATTTAGCTTGGCCTCCGGGCGTACCGGGAGTGCTCGACCATTCCGAGTCTTTGTAGAATAGGACTAGGCCCAGCCGAGGTACGGAGATTTAACTTAGCCCTGGGCGTACCAGGAGTGCTCGGCCATACCGAGTCTTTGTGAAATAGGACTGGCCCAGCCAAGGTACAAAGATTTCCTGCTCAAGGAGGTAGCTCGGTCATGCCGAGAATTGGTAAGCAGCATCTGTTTTTTATTACTTTTTGAAAAAATGATTGTAGCAATCTTGCCGCGGATTATAGAAACAAGATGCCAATACTGTAAACGGGCAAGTCTATAGAAAGCGTACCCTATTGATGGTATATGCAGATTGTCTGAATTCCATATCCGAGGAATAGATTTCCCATTCAGATCCTGGAGCTTGTAGGTATCGGGCCCGATGACTTCCGCCACTTGATAGGGGCCTTCCCAGTTTGGAGACAGCTTTCCTTGTTCCAGTGGTTTGGAGACAGATGCTTTCCGGAGGATAAGATCACCGGGCGAGAAAGATTTTCCTTTGACTCTGGAGGCATGATAGCGAGCCACTCTTTGTTGATAAGCAGCTACTCTGATCCGAGCTTTCTCTCTGATCTCCTCCATCAGGTCGAGGTTGGTGTGGAGCTGCTCATCATTAGCCTCTTTCGAGTAACTCTCCACCAGCAGAGAGGGGAGTCCTATCTCCACGGGGATGACGGCTTCTATGCCAAGGCCATTCGGAATGGGGTCTCACCTGTGGGAACTCTCTGGGTGGTGCGGTAGGCCCATAGGACATGGTGAAGTTCGTCCGCCCATCTGCTTTGGGCTCTGGCAAGCCGAGCCTTGATCCCTTGAAATAGGGTCGATTAGTTACCTCGGCTTCTCCGTTGACTTGCGGATGCCCGACTGATGTGAGGCGGTGACAGATTCCATGCTCCTCACAAAACTCTCAGAACTTAGGGTTATCAAACTGCTTGCCATTGTCGGTGATGATGGTATATGGAGGCCGAAGCGACAAATAATGGATCTCTACACGAAGTCCTTACCCAAGCTTCGGTTATCTGGGTAACTGCCTCGGCCTCGACCCACTTGGTGAAGTAATCAATGGCAACAAATAAGAACTTTCTCTGTCCTATGGCGAGGGGAAACGGGCCAAGGATGTCCATCCCCCACTTAGCAAAGGGCCAAGCGGAGGAAATAGGGACCAAGTTAGCGGAGTGGAGCCTCTGAACATAAGAATGCCTCTGACAGGGTCGCAAGCTCGGACGAGATCGTCAGCATCCTTTTGCATGGTGGGCCAATAATACCCCTAGCGCAGCACCTTGTGGCATAAGGATCGGCTCCCCAGGTGGTTGCCGCAAATTCCCTCATGCACTTCCCGAAAGCATAATCAGCCTCAGATGGGCGAAGGCATTTAAGCAGCGGCATGGAGAAGGACCGCTTATACAGTTGGTCATCGATCAGCACATAATGGGTGGCCTGCAATTTCAGCTTTCTTGCTTCCTTTCGGTCGGCCGGAGCGACCCTTCTTTAAGATACTTAAATATGGGGTCGAACCAGAATGGTTCGACCTCAACTTGCATCACTCGGTCAGCCTCTGCGATGCTGGGTTTTTCCAGAATCTCTAGGGAAAACTTTCGCTCGAAATCCATTGATTCCATGTTGCCAGCTGGGACAATAGGTCGGCGTGCATTCTCGATCTTGGGATCTGAATGACTTCAAACTCGAAGAAATGGGAAAGTAAGTCCGCACCTCTTGAAGATACCAATCATATTCGGCTCCTAGGCCTCGAACTCGCCGCGCACGTGACCGGCCACCAACTGAGAGTCGGTAAAGGCATTCAGCTTCTTCACTTTAAGGTCACAAAAATTCGGAGTCCAGTGAGCAGAGCTTCATACTCAGCTTCATTATTGGAGGCTGAGAAGAAGAAGCAGACACCGATTCGAAGGTCTCCCCCTCCGGGCTGGTGAGGATTAAGCCAGCACTGAGCCATTGGCATTAGATGATCGTCAACGTGGAGTAGCCACAGGGCATCAGATCTTGGATGCTCAGAGGAGTCCGGAGTGGAGCCATCCTTGGGGATAGTGCATTCGAGGAGGAAATCAGCTAGAACCTAGGCTTTGATGGCCGGGCGAGGTTGGTATTGGATGTCATGCTCGCTTAGCTCGACGGCCATTTGGTCATTCTCCCTGATGTCTCGGACGATGGACCACCGCTTTGATGGGTTGGTCGGTCAGGACTGTCACAGAATGTGCTTGAAATACGGTCGCAACTTCCGGACAGACATTATCAGGGCCAAAATCAACTTCTCGATCCGACGTACCTTGTCTCGGCGTCTCGAACAGTTTGCTGACATAATAGATTGGCTTTTGGGTCTTATTCTCTTCTCTGACCAATACTGAGCCAATGGCACCTTCCAAAACTGCTAAGTACAAGAACAACATTTCCCTCGGATTCGGACTGCTGAGGAGGGGTGGAGAGCCGAGATACCTTTTGAGGTCCTCGAATGATTTCTGACACTCGGGAGACCATTGGAAATTCTTAGCTGATCGGAGAGCTTTGAAGAAAGGGAGGCAGCTCTCGATCTACCGGCGGATCTCCTCCTCGAGAATAGTAGGAGGAGCTGGGCGAGGAGAATGTGGAGACGGTGTCGAGTCGTGGTGAGAGAATACCGGAAAGAGGGATCGGGCCCGCCGAGATCTAGAGAGATCCTTGTCGCAGACCCCTTGCGGGGCTGCCTAGCTTCCTTAGGGCGACGAGGGGGGCCCGCGACTCCACGCGGACCGGAAGAAGAGATTGCTAGGGGAAGGGGGGCCGCGGCCTCCTCAGGAAGGTGCGGAGCAGGAGCAGCTGGACGTGGAGCTTCGGGGCATCCTTGAATCAGATGGGTCAGAGCTTGGACCTGCTGGACCAGCATGGCAAACTGGTCCTGGGTCACTGGGGCCGCTGGTGGCGATGGAGTCTCAACTGGTGGCGGCTGCGGCGCCACACTGCTCACCGGATCAGGTCTTTGGGAGACGACATGATCCCGAGCTTCAGAGGTAGCCCTTCTTCGATTGGCCATTGGAGGGGTTCTCTTCAAAATCAAGATCCTTATCTCTTTTTTTTTCAAGTTTATGGGACTTGAGGGCCCTCCATCTAGCGCCAATTTGTTGTTGCTGGAATCCATCCTCCGACTCGGGCGCGGTCGAGCTTCAGGTTGGGCTCCCTCCTGGGCGGACCTGCAAAACAGTCCTCACGCGAGAGGCGTTGGGGGTGGCCCTCTGCGGAAGATCCTCCGATGCTCAAGTCAGCGGAGATCAACAATGAACAAATATGGGGAGAAAGCTCTCGCTGAACAGTCCCTCCAGGTGGCCTTTTGGGAGCTCCAAGCAGAGCGTCAATGGCGGAAAGGGGTGAGCAGAGACAGAATGAGAGTAGTGCCCTTACCTGAGAGAATCTAAAACTATGCTATTTATAGGCGATCACCTGATTCTTTGAGCGTGTCGTAGGAGGTCTAAAAGTTGTTGAGATTCGATGCTGATTCGAATTAGGCTGTTGTGAGGCTGGTGGGATCCGTATCTTGTTAGTTAGAGGATCGACGGCCGAGAGGGCTATCCGGTGCCTTAAGATTCATCGATCATATAGGCTCTAGGCCGTTTCTGGTAGTATAGGCATGATTGCCTATGTGGATCCTTGTTCGGTCATCGTGGTTCCACAGAGGTGGGTGCCTGAGTGCCTCGGTCGGGCCGAGGCATAGAGAATGGCTTGATCTGCCGAAGTATGGTAAGGCTCGGTTTGCCGAGGTATCTGATGACTCGGTCCACCGAGGTATGACAGAGGAGTAAGCTGGACATAAAGACGGCTTGATTTCGTAGAGGTGTGGATATCGCTCGGGCAGGCCGAGTTATAGACTGCTCGGGCTAGGGCCGAGAGATATGGATCGCTCGGGCTGGGGCCGAGAGATATAGATAGCTCGGCTAGCGAGGCATAGAGATCGCTCGGGTTGGGGTTGAGAGATAGAGATAGCTCGGCTAGCGAGCATAGAGATCGCTCGGACTGGGGCCGAGCGATAGAGATAGCTCGGCTAGCGAAGCATAGAAATGTAATCCGTACCGAGGGAGTCCTCGGCTCGCCGAGGGGCTAAGGTGCCTCGATCCACCGAGGCATAATGGTTGGTTCATTTCTTGTGGGAACTGCGCAGCGGGTGAAGTCAGAGCTGATCCTAACCCCTTGCACGATTATCATTGCAATGACAATTTTACCCCTCAACAATAAGTATAACGAATATAAGATGATCATAATAACAAAAATAATAATACCTTAATTCTAAACTAGTTATGACGATCATTTCTTATTGTATCTCTTCTAATATTACCATTCATCTATGTCAATATTCTTATCTTAACTATATATATTTATGCATATATATATATATATATTCTTTAACTATCAAATATTCTATATTAAAAGTATAGATGATCTTATAACTACCTTATAATTTTTTTTTCAATTTAAAATGTGCTCTAAGATTATATAATATATAAATTATACTTCTTTATTTAATTCAATCTTTTTAATCTTATAAACAACATCATCCTTAATTCCTTATTTCTTATGCATAATTGATCCTATATATTAAAAATGATAGCTTTTAGAAATTTTATAATTTATAATTTTTACTTTATATTAATTTTTATTTTTAATGATATTAAAATTATAAAAAAACTATTTATTTTGTTTTTATCTAATTTAATTTAGAATTTTTAGATTTTAGTATATCTTTTTTAGAATTCTAATTTAGAATTTGGTAAATATGACGAACCACCGTCCAACATCGTTCTCTTGCGAGCCAAAGAAGGGGTTTGTGGGTCAGATTCATTTTCCCTTTCGGGCGACGTTTCCTTTACGATAGCTTTATGATTTAAAATTATCGCTGGCTGTCAATTTCAACGACGACCGCCTACCCTCGTCAACGGGGACATCGTTTTTTTTTTTTTTTTTATAAAGATAAAATCATAAAATAATATTTATTTAAGTATAATAGGATAAGGGTCATTCTATTTCTAAATTTAAAATTTAAAATGATAGGCCATAGTATCCGTGACTTACTCAACTACTAAGTTAACTTTTCGGTAGATGTAACGGATCTAAACTCTGTAGATATCTCGCAGTGTGGACAAAATGTCATGGAGCATAGAATTGATTGGAACTTGGGCGCAATCTTTTTGCTGAAGCCATCAGATGATAGCAGAAGAGTCCTCCTCAATGAAAAGACTATGAGTATGAAGGATCTGAGTAGCATAGAGCTCAAGCTGCATAAAGCTAAGCCTAAAAAACAAAGGTATCAAGGAAGCCAAGTTTTTCCATGGTTATCGTAGCTCTATCGAACCCATAAATAATAAATGCTGAATCGGCTTATTTATCTTGAATGGAACATTTTTATCGAAGTTGATTTTAATATGCCCTAAAAAAGCTTCCAAAAGATAAAGATCGAATGCCAGATCGCTACCGAAAAGCAGCAAGGAAACCAGGACCAAAGCCGTTGGAATCAAGCATAAGAATCGTTTCCTTTAAGGTGGGGAGTTGCCACGGCTTTGAAGGCAAAGGTTGCAATTACGTACTCTCCATGCAGTTGATAATATATATTTGTTTTTAAATTAATCAATCAATATATATTTGCTGGAAGCACAAAAGTCAACAGAACAAAGTGTGTGGCCCTGGTTCACGCCGTGTCGCCAACAAACGTGGTGTAGGACGGCTGCCGTGGTGCCGAGGTCCCTCTAATTGGCTATAAATATGACGGCCGCGAGAAGGGAGCCACGTCGTCGTCTCATCTCATCTCTAGGCCTGGGGGGTCGGCTAAGAGATGATGGCTCCGAAGACACTTGTACTGCTTGTTCTTCTTGCGACAGCTCTAGTCATCACACCAGCTTTTGCCTCCAGAGAACTCGTCCAAAACGCTCAGCAAAGTAAGTCTCTTCTTGAAAAAAAAAAAAAAAAAAGAAAATCATTAGACCAAGTTATTTATCACTGATTCATTGGCATATATCCCTCTCCTGTAACATGATGAATTGCACATTTATCCTCGGTTGCAACACAATTTTGTGAAGTCGCATCCAAAAAAAGAGAAAAACTTATTTATGATTTTATAATGTACGCCATGAACATGCATGGAGAATCGCCATATGATTCTCCATATCATAACGAATCATGTTAGGCAAATATCATAACCAATGACAGTTCCGGACCTGGGATATGCCTTGTAGACATATATATGGAAGTAATTAAATACAATCTTGCATTCTTCTATACGTTAATTAGTTCTTCTTTTAAATTATCGTCAAATTGATATTTCCCGCAGTTTTTTACATTGAAAGACGATGAGGCGTTTTTTTATTTTCTTTCATTTTATTTTGGGGTTATTGACTAACTGATGCTCGATCTCCTTTCGGTTGTCCCCTTACATTAATCATATTTTCTTATGGTTCTCGCAGAGGCAAAGGTGACGACCATCCACAACAATCTAATTGTGGTAAAAAGAATGCTCCAACCCCCCTACGGCTCCAACGGCCCCCAACCGCCTGTCTATACCGTAGCTCCTAAGTGTCCGTCAGCCGACTGTACGCCGCCATGGTATTATTCTCAAGCAATAGAAGTGCTGCTAGGCATATATATACATGCCTTAGTTTGTATACCTTTAGGGCCGTTTGATTGGTAATAATTTATCTCGATAATTAAAAATATCATACAGATTATCATATATATATATAGTAATTTAATATGATAATTTATATGATGATATGTAAATATTAAGTTTTAAACTATTAATATTTATGACCTTCTTTCATATTAAATTACTATATAATATTAATATATATTTATAATATATTTTATTATATATCATATATATTTATAATATAAAATATTTTAAAGATTAGTTTATAAGAATCTTAATTTTAATATGCATATTTATATTTAGCCACTTAAAAATAAAAAGATTTATAGTAAAATTTAAAAATATGACAAACTAATTATTATATTTTGTTATTGTCACCTTTTTCATTTTATTTGACGTTTATTAGCTATTATATTAGGCTTTTTCTATGATGCTTTTATGTGTGACTGATGATGTGGATAAAAACAAGGCAAAATATTAAAAAAATGATATAATAGAGCTTTAGGGTTGCAATATGGAGGTTTTAAACAGATGAAATTGGAGCCCGGATTCCGTAAAAAATATTTAAAAATACACCCCGGCTGATTCCATTATATTAACATCAATATAGTAACTCTTTTTAATGGTTTACTCAATTCAGCTGTATCACTGCTGGCGATACCGTTGACTTACCTTTTTTTTAAAGTTACCATTCGCCTTATAGTGTCGTCGTCTGATCATGATTCAGTCCAGAGAACCATTTCAGAAAGGCAGTGACCTAACTATGAGAATTTTGCAGAGGAAATGGCAGGAGGATCGCCCCCGTTTGCTTGGTGTCAACATCAAATTCGCCAAATTCACGAGGCTCAGTAAGTTGTCTGCAAATGGGTTCTCTAGGCACCTATTGTGATGCTAGTCTTTATCAAAATAATATATAAAAAATCTAGATTTGATACATTATGTATCAAATTAATATGCTATCTCTGTTGTGAGTGTGATCATGTATTCGCCCCTAATGATGGGCTAATCTTTATATATGTATCCTGCGAGTGCTAATGTAATGGACTTGGATATATGTTGTGTGGACTCTCTTGGATGTTGTACGAGACATCATGTTTTTATTCTACGTGCAACCCAAAGATCGCTGCATCCACGCGCAAGAAGGAAAATTTATTCTTAAATTTAGTCGTTAAATTAATCATAGATGGTTTCTATGACGTCGAAGTAAACAAAACATTAAAACGAACATATAATATGTGTAGCACAAATGGAAAGCCAGTGCTAAGACGAGCTCTGAAGCTCTGTAGCGGATGAACGACTGCTGGAATAGAAACTCATGGCAGGGCAAGCGGGATGCTTGGAGTCTCAGTCCAGGCCGATTGGCTCTGTTGGCCACGGCAACCAGTCTCTTCCATCATTTTTGAATTGACTTGTTGCAGCCTGTAAACTGTTTGTTGACCGGCCTCTATAAGGCTTGAAAATGGGTTGGATAAACTTCGATTGTATCCGTATCTGTATTCGAATTATATCGAATTTGAATATTTATTTTGCAGTTTAATCGGATTTGGATACGAATTCAGATATCTAATTCAAAAGTTAATCGAATATGTATACGAAAACAGATTTTTTGTTTTTAAGATATGGATACAGATATTTGTTTTATATTTTTTAATTTATATTATTAAATAACAAAGGCGGAGTGCTTTATTTACGGTCATTTTTTCGAGTTAAAAAAAAAGAAGGCAAAGAGGCTGATCCGCCCATGATGTTACAAACTTGGGTCAGATCAGCCCATGATAAAACAAAATGACCCTTTTTGCCACACTTGTAGCATTTCAACTTTGACTTGTCCTTCTTCTTCTTCGCGAAGAACTTGCCCTTGCCTTTGTTCTTCTTGAACTGTCCAGTAGCATGATTCTTACCATGACCTTTACCATCTTTCTTCCAGAAGCGCTTACGCTTTTTACCAAGAGCACCCCTGGACCCTTCAGCAACATATGCATGTCCGGTAGACCTTAAGGATTCCTTGCGTTCAGCTCGGCATGTCGAGCTACATCGGTAAAGGTCTTGATGCTCTCATTGTGGGTAAGATTTTGCTTCATAGTATCCCAATTATCTGGAAGAGAACGGATCACTCCCTGTACCTGTTGCTCATCATTCAGAATGTGTCCAGCATTTTTCAGCTCTCTAATCATACTCGACATCTTCCGGAGATGTTGTGCCATTGAATGATCATGACACTTCTTATAACTATCGAGCTTAATAGTAAGCTGCCTTAGCTTACTTGTACTAACTCCAGCAAATCTCTCTCTTATGGCAACCCAGACCTCATGAGCCGAAGGATACTGCTCATACTCACAAACAAGGTCATCTTCCATAGCACTTATCAATATGCGCTTAGCAATGGAGTCTTTCTTTTTCCAAGCTCGATAGATCTCCTGGTCTCGCCTTTGCTGGACACCATTATCTTGACCAGGATCTTCCATGGTTTGGTTAACAGCTTCTAAAGCCTCTTGTTCCTCTAGAACATACTGTATCTTAAGATGCCAAACATGATAATTCTCGCCATTGAGTTTCTTATCACCTTTGTTCAGGTCAGCAATTATATTTTTCGAAGCCATGATCTACAGTTAAGTTAACGAATTTCATTTAGTTTCAGCACAACACATGTCTAGTTATTGTCCCAAGTTTTGATCAACGAGCGAAAGACTTAACTCATGTTATAAAATCAGATAGTCGCTATGCTTTCCACCCATCATTCATAATCACAAGTCTTATCTTTATCTCTTGATTCACTTCAAAATACAATTAAAATCTATTATATCCACATATAAGACAATTTAATTGCATATGAAATTCATAATTCATATAAGCAAGAAAATGACATAGTAAACATTGTGTTCAAATAAGACAAGCAACTATACAAGCTTTAACTATGTTTGCAACATAATCAATATAAATAACAAGCCACAAGAACTCCAACAAGGACAACATAGAGTCCAAATATTAAGTATCCTTGTTTGGGTTTCTTGTTCAACTCTAAAACATCATTTATTTGAAGCTCAACAAGTGGTGATGGATCCTCATTTTCAATAATATCATCTTCTTCATCAGAGTCACACCCACTCAGCATATCAACATGGCTCAGCAAATGAGAAACCAAATCCCTATAAGAGATACGCTCTTCAAAGCGATCCCAAATGCTGCATAGGACTCCGAAAAAATATAATGGGAGTGAGTGATCCAATGCCTATATTTTATAGTTGTCCAGTACTGGAAAAGCTTGTTCCTCTAAGTGTTTCATAAGGCAATCAAGCTTTTTGATATGCTCTTGTAAGCTATCTCCTGGATGATATCTGAGTCCCTGGATCCTCTCCCGTAGCTCATTTCGGCTTATGTCACGGTGTGTCATCATTGTAATCATTTTTGCTATTTGAAATAGAGATCTTGTTTAACAAAACATAAAAAAAATATGGTCAGTACAAAACTGACATACCAGTACGTAACCAGCTTAATCTATTCCAAAAAAAATGATACAACAGCGATCAAGCCAAAAAAATAAAAAAATGATGTTGTGCCTCTCTCACCCAAATTTTGTTTTAATTTCTTTTTTGTTTTCTTCCACAACCTCATTGGGTTGTATTTATTTCTATTGTTTTATTGGGCTGAGCCCATTGGACCCTTGAAAGGGGAACAGTTTTTAGAGCTTTCTTGGCAGCGCTCACCATTTCGAATCAGGATTGCAACTGCCGTTTGGGTCTGTACTGTCCAAATTAAGAGACATGGCCATAAGAAGACGCAGTGCAAAGTTGCCAAGGGCGGAAACAGGGAAAGTCTATGAATATCACCAACATTAGTGATGCTGTTCTTCTTAGCGCCTTAAATTCTTTAGAAAACATGAGTAGCCATAAATTCTTTAGTGGGTCCCGGGCCCTTGGGTTTCATAGGAGCATGCGTTTTTTTTTATTGCCTTTTCCTTATCCATGAAGGTAATAAATGATTCCAAGTTTCCAACCCTCTAAATATTTATCTATTTGCTGGTAGAAACCTTTAACAAACTTCTCGGCTCCCACAAAATTTTAGCCTGGCTTTAATTCTTGTTGGAAGGAGCAAGAACCCCTAAAAATGGAGCGCTCTCTTTCTCCTCTTTTGGATAGGCGAGACCCAAGCTTTCGCTCAAGTCTCACACCAAGCGCCCGCCGCTCATTGCTCTCTCGGATCCCATTTCTCAGCCAACGCCTTCTCCCTTACCCTCCTTTTCCCTTCTATACAATACAGCATACATCTCTATATTTCAAAAAGAACAAAGAACAAGAAATAGAGAGCAGGAAAAGCAATTGGCGGGAGAAGAGAAAAAAAATATATGAAGATTTTCCCAAAAAAAAAACTTCTGTCCAACCTTTTCCTCACGATGCATAGTCGCTGATGCATGACAGCAGCGGGATGAGATAAAATCCAAAGAACATGATTCTATCTTATCTGTTGCATACCTCTCCTTTTTTTATCATTATCAGATTCTTACTATTTACTAACTACATTATACATGCATAGAATCTGATTTTATCTTATCTTCTGAATCTCTTCTCCATCATTATCAGAAAGCAAACTAATCACGAAAGCATACTAATAATACAAGAAAGAGAATCGAAACCACATGCTCTGATACCATTGTTAGAATTAAAACAGTAGTTTGAAATTTAAACCTCGTTTGATGTCCTCTTTCTCGGATAATCTTGCCTGATCCAAGTGTGATTATGAGACGAACCAAACTTTGATTTCATAGATTAAATGCCTCCGTGATCGTTTTTAAGTTTATCTGTTTTCTCGAGAGATTATCTGTTCTCAAGTGGAAGAGTTGTATTTATTATTGAAAAAATCAAACAACCGTTGATCTCTCGTTCTCATAACCGAGAACCATACCGTTTTCACAACCACCCACTACCCTTTTAACCATCGGGTAAGTGGATGGAATAAATAATACAAACGGGTCAGGTTTGACCCATCATGGGCAGATCTGACCCAAGTTTGTAACATGATTCTTACCATGACCTTTACCATCTTTCTTCTAGAAGCGCTTACGCTTTTTACCAGGAGCACCCCTGGACCCTTCAGCAACATATGCATGTCTGGTAGACCTTAAGGATTCCACGCGTTCAGCCTCCAGCTTAGCATGCCGAGCTACATCAGCAAAGGTCTTGATACTCTCATTGTGGGTAAGATTTTGCTTCATAGTATCCTAATTATCTAGAAGAGAACGGATCACTCCTGTACCTATTGCTCATCAGTCAGAATGTGTCCAGCATTTTTCAGCTCTCTAACCATACTCGACATCTCCCGAAGATGTTGTGCCATTGAATGATCAGGACACTTCTTATAACTATCGAGCTTAATAGTAAGCTGCCTTAGCTTACTTGTACTAACTCTAGCAAATCTCTCTCTTAGGATAACCTAGACCTCATGAGCCGAAGGATACTGCTCATACTCACAAACAAGGTCATCTTCCATAGCACTTATCAATATGCCCTTAGCAATGGAGTCTTTCTTTTTCCAAGCTCGATAGATCTCCTGGTCTCACCTTTTCTAGACACCATTACCTTGACCAGGATCTTCCATGGTAGCATTTCAACTTTGACTTGTCCTTCTTCTTACCCACAATGAGAGTATCAAGACCTTTACTGATGTAGCTCGACATGCTGAGCTGGAGGCTGAACGCGTGGAATCCTTAAGGTCTATCGGACATGCATATGTTGCTGAAGGGTCCAGGGGTGCTCCTGGTAAAAAGTGTAAGCACTTCTGGAAGAAAGATGGTAAAGGTCATGGTAAGAATCATGCTACTGGACAGTTCAAGAAGAACAAAGGCAAGGGCAAGTTCTTCGGGAAGAAGAAGAAGGACAAGTCAAAGTTGAAATGCTACAAAGTGTGGCAAAAAGGGTCATTTTGCTCGTGAATGCTCTAAGCAAAATAAGGTAATACATTGTCCTAATGCTCTTGGTGAAATATATGTTTCTGGCACTGTATTGCTTACTGACTCTTATCCTTTGTGGACAATAGACTCAGGAGCCACAGACCATGTAGCTAGAGAAAGAGCTGCCTATGTGGAGTTTCATCGACTGACAGCTGGGAGCAAATGGATATACGTAGGGAATAATGCAAGAATAGAAGTCAAGAAATTGGCACATGCAAGCTTTAGTTGCATGGTGGAAGAATGTTCTACTTGCATGATGTTCTCTTCGCTCCAGATATTCGACGAAACTTAGTATCTGTTGTTGTTCTTCTTAAAATGGGTTTTACTTTAAATTTTCATGGTAATTATGTTGACATCTTTAATGATGTTGTTCATTTGGTTTCTGGATATTTGTTAAATGGTTTTATGGTGTTAGACATTGAACCTCATAGTTATTATGTGCATGGTTGTTATTCAATGGTTGTCTCTTCTAATGCTGATAGTGTTAATGACAAGATTTGGCATGCTAGATTAGGGCATATTGGACAAAATAGAATGAATAGATTAGTAAGAGAAGGATTGCTGGGTCCTTTAGCTAAAGTGAATTTGTCCATGTGTGAGCACTGTCTTACTGAAAAAATAACCAGAAAACCATTTGGCAAAGCAGTTAGGGCAAATTTACCTTTACAGTTAATTCATTTGGATATATGTGGTCCAATGAGTATGAGGGCAAGGCATGGAGCCTCTTATTTCATTACTTTTATAGATAATTTTTCACGTTATAGCCGTGTTTACCTTATTTCTCAAAAGTTAGAGGCATTAGAATTCTTTAAATAATATTTAAATGAAGTTGAGAATCAACTTGAGAAAAAGGTTAAAACCTTAAGAACGGACCATGGACGAGAATATTTGTCTTATCAGTTTAAGGCAATATGTAATGAGAAGGGAATAATAAGATAATTAACGATTCCCGGTACTCCACAACAAAATGGAGTAGCTGAGAGGAGAAATCGAACTCTTCTCGAGATGGTTAGGTCGATGATGGCGCGGGCTAGTTTGCCGATCTCCTTTTGGGGTGACGCATTGATGACAGCTGCTTATATACTTAACCGTGTGCCCTCCAAGTCAGTTCCATCGACTCCCTATGAATTATGGATAGGCAAAAAACCTAATTTAGACAATCTAAGGCCTTGGGGGTCAGCTGCATATGTCCATGATACTGCCCATAAGTATGGAAGTTAGGCCCAAGAGGGCAAAAATGTATCTTTATAAAATACTATGAATTTTCAAAGGGAAATGTGTTTATTGGTGAACAATTAGATGGAACTGTATCTGAGATTGAATCACGGGACGCAATATTTCTTGAAAATGAGTTCCCAAGTCGAGGTGAGGTAGATAAAACTACTTCTCTTTGTGAGATAGAAGAAATGAATCACGAGATAACTATGGGTGAACCTCATCTACCTCAAGAAAATAATATATTGCCTGGTGAATCTTCTTCTCAAATACCTGATCTGAGGAGTTATAGAAACCCCTTTCCTCGCCGAAGGTTTGAAATAGAAGGGGAAGCATTTATGATTGCTCCCATGGAAGAAGAAGAACCTCACACTATGGATGAAGCATTTAACTGCCAAGCCAGAGAACAGTGGGAGAATGCCATGAAGGAAGAATTAGCCTCAATGAAAAGTAACGATGTCTAGGACTTAGTTGACCTACCAAAAGGGCGTAAGGCCATTGGGAACAAATGGGTTCTCAAGATAAAATATAATGTTGATGGGTCAATTGAGAGATATAAAGCCCGACTCATTGCTAAAGGTTATACTCAATAAGAGGGTATAGACTACCAGGACACTTTTTCTTCAGTTGTAAGATTTGCCTCTATTCGTTTGATTCTAGCCATTGTGGGGCATTTAGATCTTAAATTGTACTAGATGGATGTTAAAACGGCTTTCCTCAATAGTGAACTTAATGAAGAGATCTATATGGAACAACCTGAAGGTTTCATAGTAGAAGGTCAAGAACACAAAGTGTGCAAATTGAAAAAGTCAATTTATGGTCTTAAACAAGCATCAAGGCAATGGAATATGAGATTCTATTATGTAGTTGTTTTATATAATTTTAAAATGATAAGTGAAGACCATTGCGTCTACATAAAAGTCCATTGAAGGAAAATTTGTAATATTGTCATTATATGTTGATGATATTTTATTGGCCGGAAACAATAATGAATTTGTCATAGAAGTCAAAGAATGGTTATCTTCCCAATTTGATATGAAGGATATGGGAGAGGCATCTTATATTTTGGGGGTCAAGATAATAAGAGATCGTTCAAGAAAAGTTATAGCTTTGTCTCAAAAATCTTATATTGAGAAGATTTTGGAACGATTTAAAATGAAGGATTGTAGTCCTTGTGATACTCCAATAGCTAAAGGAGAAGTCCTGAGCCAAAACATGTACCCCATCACACCTCGAGAGAAGGAGGAGATGAACAAAAAGCCTTATACCAGAGCCATTGGAAGTTTGATGTACACTATGGTGTGTACTAGGCCAGACATCTGCTATGCCATTGGTTTAGTGAGCCGTTTTTAATCGAACCCTGGAATCAAACATTGAAAGGCGGTTAAGAGAATATTGAGATATTTGAAAGGCACCGCAGAATACTGTATATGTTATCAAGGATCAAATTTGAACTTAAAAGGATACTCAGATGCTGATTGGGCTGGAAATCCAGATGTTAGGAAGTCCACTTCTGGTTATGTTTTCTTACTAAATGGTGGCACTGTTACTTGGTTTAGTAAGAAACAAAGTTGTGTGGCCTTATCAATAATAAAAGCTGAATTTGTGGCATGTTCAGCAGGAGTACAAGAAGTTGTTTGGCTGAAAAGGTTCTTAAAACATCTGAATATTGCTGATGATAGTGGAAGTCCAGTTGTTATACATTGTGATAATCAAGCTGCCTTACAAGATCCCAAGTATCATAGCAAGTCTAAGCATATCGATATTAAATATTAATATGTAAGAGATATAATTGCCAAAGAGCAAGTTGAATTGAGATATATCTCTACTCATCGAATGCTTGCTGATCCTTTCACTAAGCCATTAGCCCGAAATGTTTATGCAGATCATGTAAGATCTTTGGGCTTACGTAAATTGTAATGTACTTATGAACTATTGAGCTATAAACTCAATTGATATAATGGAATTTCATTTAGACAAGCCATGATCTATTGATAAGGATTGTACACACATGTGATTAGTTGATTGTTTGGTTAAGAATGTTCATGAGTACATAATAAAGCATGTCAACAGGTTGGAGATTGGTCTTCTCGCATGGACAATCGACTCTATGCACTGTGTGTGTGTGGAGATTAGACGTTTTGAGCATATATCTAGGCTATATAGAAAGAGATGACTCAAAATGGAACGTCGCCTTGACATGAAAACAAAAGTTAAGATGAGATTATACTGAATACCTAATGATTGAAGTAAATGCTAAAAGGGATATTTACTTAACCTGTTAAAAAGCCAGACATGAGTTCATTAGGAGGTTAGCAAGTAAATGTGAATGAACTCAGGTTAGATACTAAGATGTGTCTGGACTTAAGTCTGTACGATGTTGAAGTTATTGAACAAATAAGACATGTGCTCTCTTAAGGAGAAGGCAACATCGTAGCATGTGATTCATACCACATGTGCTTAAAAGGACAAAGGGTTAGTAGGAGAATGGTCCCTGCTTCTCTACTATGCGAGACCCTTGAGATCATTGGATCTCAAATTCGTACCCTTATGGACTTTTGGCAGTAGCTCAAAAATTTCAATTTAGTGTTGCTACTTTAGCATGCTACCTATAAGCCATGGATGATTCGGTTTAAAGGGGCACGTCTAGGAAAGCAGCTAATTGGAGTTGGAGAGTTACTAGTTGAAAAGGAAGACTAATCTTATTAACATCCGTACATGTATTCACTGGCTAGCCAATTATGCTGCCTATTTAAAGAAGGTATCATAATTGTGATTACATTGTAATGAAAGTGGTTAAGCATGTTCTTGTTGATTAATTAATAGAGGGATCAGATATGCTTGAACCGATGAAATAAAGAGTTTGGGGTACTGCAAGATATTGTGGTGAGTCTCTTTCTTTTGACGAGTGACTATGTATTCCTAACCGATATATAGCGATATGCTCGAGTATTCTTGCAGGTCACATGGGTTACTTGCCTTAGTATGAAGTGATTGGTATATTGAGGTTATGGTGATTCGGGTCTAAGTTGACTCCGTCATGTGCGAGTGGGAGATGTTACAAACTTGGGTCAGATCCGCCCATGATGGGTCAAACCTGACCCGTTTGTATCATTTATTCCATCCACTTATCCGATGGTTAAAAGGGTAGTGGGTGGTTATGAAAATGGTATGGTTCTCGGTTATGAGAACGAGAGATCAACGGTTGTTTGATTTTTTAATAATAAATACAACTCTTCCATTTGAGAACAGATAATCTCTCGACAAAACATATAAACTTAAAAACGATCACGGAGGCATTTAATCTATGAAATCAAAGTTTGGTTTATCTCGTAATCACACTTGGATCAGGCAAGATTATCCGAGAAAGAGGACATCAAACGAGGTTTGAATTTCAAACTACTATTTTAATTCTAACAATTTACGGTCATTTTTTCGAGTTAAAAAAAAAAAAAAAAAAAGGCAAAGAGGCTGATCGCAAGCGGAAGGGGAAGAGTCTCCATCGTCTTTCCAGCAAGCGGAAGGGAAGAGTCTCTATCCTCTTTCCAGGCCGTTTCCTCTTTCAGTCTTTTTTTTCTTCATCTTCCTTTCTGACTTCCTCTGTTTAAACTATTTTCTCTCAAACCATCGTCAGCCCGAACTTACCAGCACTTTCCTCAGTCCTCACCGTCGTCCTCGTCATCAGGTAAGTTTTTTTTCCGAATGTTCTGGTGCATGCCACATGGTCTGGGAGAAGACAATGATGATGGTTTCATGGTTTTGGATGGTTCCTCTATAACTGGTTTGTTTCAATTTGGCTTTCCTTAGTGGTTTCTTTTTAATTTACCACTTTGTATAATTAAATTCCTTAATGCGACATCATTTGTCTCTAAATGCAGTGGTAATTGGTAGAAAATTAAGTTCCGTTGGTGCTTTTTGGCTTAGTACCTTTCTTTTGATGGATTTTATCACGGGAGCATGACAGGAACAGGGAGACTTCTGGACATGGTATAGGTTTTGTGGAAATATATTGCCCTTTTTTTCCTCCCTGAAATTTATCACGAAAAAGGATTTTTTCAGACAACAGGACTGTTTTGTTTTTACTTGCTTGTATCTGGAACTTCCCCAGTTTTTTTTTCCTGAATATTAACCAGTTGCTAAATTGATCCTGAACTGCAGTTATGCAGCGATGGTTAATATGCATGCAGTCGCAAACAACCAATTTTACCATACTATAATTTAAGTTGGTGATATCATGGCTACAAATAATTGGACAATTTTGGTCTTAAATTTGCTCCCATTGGGCTTTGGTTGAGTGAAAAAGTTGGCAGTTAATGTATTTGGTATTGCGGATGTATACAATAGTTATAGATTTAGAACATTTTTTAGCCTAGCACAGGGTAATAGTATGAAAGTGGGTGCAAGAATAGTATAAAAATATTCAAAAATAATAATATAGGACATGATATAACATGTTAATGAGTTTTAGCTCAACTAATATATGAACTTAAATTAGGTAAACCTAAAAACCAAGGTTTGCAATACTGATACATTATCGGTGGTTCAATATATTTAATATATTATAAGTGATGTAGTAAAGTACCTATCAAATATGGAGATAGGCTCTCTATATCTTTTCTCATTTCTAGGCATAGTGCCATTCAAAATTAGATAATATAGATCGATACTAGGTGGTCCAGATAACATTTTTGTATCAAACACTATCTTAATATCCGATTCATATCCGTATCCGTATATAACAAATATGGATATGGTTGATATCCGATTCATATCCGTATCCGTATATAACAAATATGGATATGCTTGATATCCGATTCGTATCCGTATCCGTATATAACAAATATGGATATGCTTGATATCCGATTCATATCCGTATCCGTATATAACAAATATGGATATGCTTGATATCCGATTCATATCATATCTGTATATAACAAATATGGATATGTTTGATATCCGATTCGTATCCGTATCTGTATATAACAAATATGGATATGCTTGATATCCGATTCGTATCCGTATTCATTTAGAATAAATATGGATATAAATTTTAATATCCATTTAGTATTCGTATCCGTATTCATATTCATTAAAAAATATGGATACAAATATGGATATACTACTATCCGATCCGTATTCAGTATGTTTTCAGAGTCTATAAACCTTGGATGTTGGGAGTCTCGTGACTTCATTCATATCTACCGCTCAGAAAGAACTTCATGCATAGGCGGTGGTTGGGGGCGACGGCAGCAGCGTTTGGTGCTCTCCACAAAGCCATCCTATGGTGTTGTAGGCATCGCGCGACGGCGATGATGCGGGGGCAGAGCTTCCAGAAGAAGAGGAAAGGAGGAGGAAAAGAATGGGGCGGAGGAAGGGGGATTTGGGCTGTTTATAAATGGTGGAAGGGCGGCCGTTTTAGGTGGGTTGCGGCGGTGGGTAGGCGGTTAGGCCGGTAAGGGGGTAGTCAAGCATCGTACAATGGCCGTTTTGGCCATTAGGCGGTTTAAGATGGGTGGCCGAAGTAGCTGGTTGTGGGGAAGAAGAAAAGAGCGAGAACGAGCTCTCTTTTGAGCTCGATTTTTAACGGGTTAATGCGAGATTGCAAGTAACTTAGCACAGCTGTGGGATTTAGGGCACAAACGATCTCTTAGGTAGTGTTTAATAGCCCAAAAGCTATCCTTGGATAAATGCATTTATCTAGGGGATAGCTGAGGGAATAAGCACCATTTAAAAATTATAAGTCTGCCATCAAGGGATAACTTTAGTTGTTCTTGGACTTCTTAGGTAGTGTTTGAAATAAGGGATAAGAGGGGATATCCAGAGGATATCCCCTCTTATTCCCAAAAGCCATAACTATAAGGGATAGCAGGGAATAAAGTTAACCAAAGGGATAATCCATGGTTAACCATGGTTAACTATGGTTAACCATGGGATATCCCCTCAATTTATTCCTAGAGAATGCAGGAATAGCTGTTATCCCTCCAAATAAGAGTAAAAAAGGTTATCCCATGGATTTACCTTTTTGCATTTGATATGATCAATGGGATAGCCAAGGGATATCCCTAGGGATAGCCAGGGGATAAATTCTATCCCGTACACTTATCCATGGATAACATTTTTCCTATCAAACACTACCTTAGGGAATAAGTTCAGGGGATAACCCATGGTTAAACATGGATTATCCCCTCTGGTTAAACTTTTTCAGACCTATCCCCTCTAGCTATTGCATTTGGGAATAAGGGGGGATATCCGCTGGATATCCCCCCTTATCCCCCATATCAAACACTGCCTTAGGTAGTGTTTGATAGCCCAACAGCTATCCCTGGATAAATGTATAGGATAGCATTTATCCAGGGGATAGCTGAGGGAATAAGCACCTTTTTAAAATTACAAGTCTGCCATCAAGGGATAACTTTAGTTGTTCCTGGGTTTCCTAGGGAATAAGTTTAGGAGAGGTTATCCCCTCTGGTTAAACTTTTTCAGACCTATCCCCTCTAGCTATAGCATTTGGGAATAAAGGGGGATATTCAGGGGATATCCTTCCTTATACCTCATATCAAACACTGCCTTAGTTTGCTTTTTACTGGGAATGATGTTCCCTCATCATTTCATTTCATCTCTCTCACTCCTGATGGTGGAACGGGAGGAAAATGAATCAGCTTGAGTTTGGTTCATTATTAATCGGACTAAATTAAAAAGTAATTTGAAGTTTGCGATTTGGTCGAATCACAAATCAAGTATTTATACAGAAGATTTTTTAAAGCTATTTGCCATTGGGTCCGCCATAAAGATTTATTTGGATTTATAACGCAACCTGATGTAGCCAATAACAGGCCACGTAATACAAACAATAAGGCCCTGTGGTCTCTTGGCCCCTAGGCGGCCCTATGGCCAGCCCTAGGCGGCCCCTTGGTCGGCCCCTAGGCAGCCCCTTGGTCTCGGGGCCCCTAGGCGGCCTCATGGCTAGTCCTAGGCGGCCCCGCGGTCCCTGGGCTCCTAGGGCCTTATGGCCAGTCCTAGGCGGCCCCGTGGTCCCTGGCCCCTAGGCGGCCCCACGGCCAGTCCTAGGCGGCCCCGTGGTCTCTTGGCCCCTAGGCGGCCTTATGGCCAGCCCTAGGCGGCCCCTTGGTCCCTGGGCCCCTAGGCAGCCTCAAGGCCAGTCCTAGGCGGCCCCACGGCCAGTCCTAGGCGGCCCCACGGTCAGTCCTAGGCAGCCCCCTGGTCTCTTGGCCCCTAGGCGGCCCTATGGCCAGCCCTAGGTGGCCCTTTGGTCCCTGGGCCCCTTGGTAGCCTCATGGCCAGTCCTAGGCGGCCCCACGGTCCCTGGGCTCCTAGGCGGCCCTATGGCTAGTCCTAGGCAGCCCCTTGGTCCCTTGGCCCCTAAGCGGCCCTACGGCCAGTCCTAGGCAGCCCCGTGGTCCCTTGGCCCCTAGGCGGCCCCACGGCCAGTCCTAGGCAGCCCCTGGTCCCTGGGCCCCTAGGCGGCCCCGTGGTCCCTTGGCCCCTAGGCGGCCCCACGGCCAGTCCTAGGCGGCGCCTTGGTCCCTGAGCCCCTAGGCGGCCCCACGGCCAGTCCTAGGTGGCCCCGCGGTCCCTGGGCTCCTAGGCGGCCCTATGGCCAATCCTAGGCGGCCCCGTGGTCCCTTGGCCCCTAGGCGGCCCCTTAGTCCCTTGGCCTTTAGGCAGCCCTACGGCCAGTCCTAGATGGCCATCAGATACCTATAAATATTAAAAATATAAAAGACATCATCTCGGGCACCCCGATTCAGAGAATCTCAGCCCAACAGACAGTGATGGATCCTTTTCAGAGGATCTTAGCCCAAAAAGAAAAAGCCATCAGCAACATTTAATGGCTTTGGCAAAATAAGCATCAAAATGCGATTACCTGCCAAAATGTGCCAATCACTTCAAGTCAGACAAGCCGCTAAGGCCCAAAAGTCATTAGCAGTATTTAATGGCTCTGGCAATATAAGCATCAAAAGGCGATTACCTGTCATTAAGTACCAATCACTTCGAGTCAGAAAAGCCACTAAAGCCCAAAAAGTCATTAGCAAACTTTAATGACCCTGGATAAATGAGTACTAAAAGCCGATCATCTCTGAATAAAACAATGATGACATCGGAATAATGGATATGGACCCAATCCGACTAGTCCTGACATTCTATCCATGAGAATGCTGACACGTCACGACATTCAGACAAAAAAACAAATGGATATGCCAATAAAAGGAAGGTAAGAACAAACGAAAGGGGGGTTCTACTAAGCAAAAAAGGCCTCATTTTCTTCTGGGGATTTTTCTTCTTCTTCTTCTACAAAAAAATCATTGTTGTGTTCCTGGTTACTAACTTGAGCGTCGAAGGGTCCCCCAACTGGAATCCCCAGTCACGGACTTCTTGTAGGATCCTGGAGGTGAAGCGTCACAGTAACTGTCACTCAAGGTTATCGTCCCAAAGTGACCAGGCATCAACAGATTGGTGCGCCAGGAAGGGGGAAACGCGATCGCATAATTAAGGAAGCTTGCCTCCCTCTTAACTCTGCTCGAAAGATCTTCCCCCAGAAGACTCAATGGAGCCAACATATATTCAGGAGGCCTCATCTGATTCCCCAGAGGGAGATCCCTCTCGGGCTAATTCGTCGGGAACCAGCTCTCCTATTTCTTCTTCGCCTATGACATCGGCCTCTCCTCATGAGCAGCTGGCTCGCCTTACTCAGCAGGTGCAAGCCCTCATTGGAGTGGTTCGCGAGTTGCGAGAGCAGCAGCCTGCGGCTGCTCATCGGCAGGCTAGATTCCTTGCACCGCCGCAAATTACTATCCCAGTCAGCCAGCAGTCTGCACATAGAAAGTCCTCTCAAAAGGAGTCTTCTCACCACCAAGTTCCATCTAAGCATCCTCACCGAGAGAGCCTCAAGAGGTCGAGATCTTCTACTCTTCGCTCTGGTGATTATAATCGCCGAAGAGGAAAAGAACCTAGAAGTTCACATCATCGTCAACCTCAAGATCCTACTTCTTCTTCATCCGAATCTGCCGATGAAGATATCAATGATCGAATGAAAAGGCGCTTGGAAGAGAAAAT
Organism: Calamus simplicifolius; assembly: GCA_900491605.1. NCBI lineage: Eukaryota > Viridiplantae > Streptophyta > Magnoliopsida > Arecales > Arecaceae > Calamus > Calamus simplicifolius. The sequence continues at coordinate 284,701 of UESW01001661.1, forward strand.
CGGCGCCTGGAGGAGCTTAGTCAAAAGCTCCATGATCATTCGAGAATGGAGTATGATTCTCGTCCCCCTCTCGCTTGCCGGATCACGGAAGAACGCATACCCCGCCAGTTTCGTCTTCCTCAATTAGACCCATATGATGGCACTACTGACCCATTGGATCATTTAGAGTTATAAGTCTCTCATGCAGGTCCAAGGGGCCACAGATGCTTTATTATGTATCGCTTTCTCCGCCACTCTTCGGAAGGCTGCCCGTGCTTGGTATTCTAGACTGCTGCCACGCAGCATCGACTCTTTTCAGCAACTAGAAAAGGCCTTTTTGGTGCAATTCGATGCCTGTCGCAAAATCCCTTGGGTGACGACAGTTTCTTCTCCGTCAAGCAAAGGGAAGGCGAACTCTTGAAGGATTTCATAGCTCGGTTCAAAGCTGCAGCGCTGGAGGTCTACCATCTAGATGATGTCGTGGCCACCCTAGCCTTGAAGCGGGGACTTCGTCCCTCTCGCTTCATATATTCCTTGGACAAGAGGCCACCTAGCTCCTATGCTGAGCTCCTGGAGCGGGTGCATAAATACATCCGTGCCGATGAGGCCGATCACACCAGAAGGGATGCGGATCGATCGGCTGGCAAGAAGCCACTTCGGGAGGCGCCGAGCGGACTCCCCCCCAAGAAACCTGAACCCCCACGTCGTCTAGATAATTGGCGCCAGAACCCACATGCTGAAGAAGGGAGTTATACTCCTCTCCTCGCCCCAAGATCCCATATCCTCATGGAGATAGAAGGTGAGCCTTATCTTAAGCATCCCCCTCCTCTGAGAGCTGGTGCTGCCCGCGATCGAAGTCGCTACTACCATTTCCACAGGGACTATGGCCATGATACTGATGAATGTCACAACTTGAAGCGCGCCATTGAGGAGCTTATTCAGCAAGGCCACCTTGGGAGCTTCATCAAGAAAGGAACTCCAACTATCCCACCGATGATAGGGCCCCCACCCGCTCAAGCTGGTATCGACAACACTCCGACGGAGCGTACGGTGGGTTTGCTCTCCTGGGGGGCAGCTTGATCAGCCAAAAGAGCTAGGGGGGATGAGAGAGTAGAAGATGTAAATCCTTATTTTGAAAGGGAGTTAGGAGGAGGGGACCGTTTGAGCGATGATAGTGTAGTCGTCTCTATGACAATTGCTAAACATCCTGTAAAAAGAATACTTGTTGATAGTGGAAGTTCAGCAGATATACTTACTTATGATGCTTTTGTTCGGATGGGCCTATCCCCTAACTTGTTATCACCTATGGTGACTCCCCTCGTCGGTTTCACTGGGGATACTGTTAAGGTGGAGGGCGAGATTACCTTGCCGGTCACGGTGGATCGCCGCCCCATCAAAGCACAGTCCTGATGAGGTTCCTGGTGGCCAGGGTACCACTAGCCTACAATGCTATTCTCGGTCGCCCTGGTTTGAACCTCTTGGACGCAATCATATCCACCAAGCGCCGGCTGGTGAAGTTTCCAACCAATCGAGGAGTAGGAGAGATGCTTGGGGAACAGAACCCCGCACAATTATGTTATCATATGGCTCCTAGCCCTCAGGAGATGCCGGCTCCCCTTGACCCGGTGCTGTTCGACCCCAGGAAATCCGAGAGGAGGGGAGAATCAACATAGCGATTGCTATCTTACCCTTTGGGGATGATCCCACCCAGACTGTGCAAATAGGTGAGCTTCTCCCTTTGGAAGTAAAAAATGAACTTCTCACCTTCTTACGGGCTAACTCAGATATTTTTGCATGGTCTGCCTCGGACATGCTCGGTATTCCCCGGAGGTGATAACTCACAAGCTCAACATCGATGCCCAGTATCGACTCGTTCGACAAAAGAAAAGAAGCTTCGCCCCCGAGAGGCAAAGGGCTATAGACGAGGAGGTCAACAAACTCCTGGTCACCGGCCATGTTCGGGAAGCTCAATACCCAAGCTGGTTGGCGAATGTGGTTATGGTCCGGAAGGCCAGTGGAAGTTGGCGAATCTGCATCGACTTTACCGATCTTAATAAAGCATGTCCTAAGGACAGCTTTCCTCTGCGCGGATTGACCAACTGGTGGACTCCACCTTCGGACATGAACTCCTGAGTTTTATGGATGCCTTCTCCGGCTACAACCAGATAAAAGATGGATCCGGTGGATGAGGAGAATACTTCTTTCATTACTGAGAAGGGCATTTATTGCTACAAAGTGATGCCCTTCGGACTAAAGAACGCTGGGGCCACTTATCAAAGATTGATGAATAAAGTCTTCAAAGACTAGATTGGGCGTAATATGGAGGTATATGTCAATGACATGCTGACTAAGAGCATCCATACCGCCAACCACATCACCGACTTAGAGGAAACCTTCAGCAATCTTAGAAGACATCAAATTAAGCTTAATCCCCGTAAATGCGCTTTTGGCATTACTGCGGGAAAATTTCTGGGCTTCTTAGTCACTCAGCGAAGAATCGAGGCGAATCCAGAGAAGATTCAAGCTATTCTCGATATGCGGCGGCCGTCAACAAGAAGGAGGTCCAACGACTTACTGGAAGAATAGCCGCCCTGAGCTGGTTCTTATCCAGATTGGCGGAGAGGTGTTTACCTTTCTTTAAAGCCTTACGAAAAGTCGACGACTTCGAGTGGACAGATAGCTGTCAAAGGGCCTTCGAGGAGTTAAAGGAATTTCTATCTACTCCACCATTACTATCGAAGCTGAAGAAGGAGAGCAGATTTTCGTCTATCTAGCTGCTACCCCGGAAGTGGTCAGCTCTGTTCTGGTCCAGCTCGATCAAGATGGGATGCAGAAGCCCATCTACTATACCAGCAAGGTACTTCATGATGCGGAGATCCGGTATTCTCAGGTAGAAAAGATCATCTTCGCCTTGGTCGTCTCTGCCCAGCGCCTCCACCATACTTTCAGGCGCACCCGATAGTGGTGCTTACAGATCAGCCTCTTAGATCTATATTGGCGCGACCTGACACTTCAGGCCATCAGGCGAAATGGGCTGTCAAACTGGGAGAATTCGATTTGTCATTCCGAGCCCGCCCTGCTCTTAAGTCCCAAGTGTTGGCAGATTTTTTGGTGGAGTGCACTTGGATTGACGAGCGGGATAGTGACGCCCCTGAGGAACGTCCTGCGACCCAAGAAGATTTGGCGGAGGCCTGGATCCTTCATGTGGATGGTGCCTCCAATTCTCAGGGAAGCGGGACAGGTCTTATTTTGGCAAGTCCGTAGGGGATGACCTTTGGGTATACCCTTCGCTTCCTTTTCAAGGCTACCAACAATCAAGCTGAATACGAAGCCCTATTGGCGGGGATCAAACTTGCCCGTGAACTGGGAGTGAAGCGTCTTCGAGCCTTTACTGACTCCCAACTCGTCTCCGGGCACATCACTGGAGAGTTCGAGGCTCGTGACCCTACCATGTCACGATATCTAGATAAAGTCAGGGCGTTGACTTCTTCGTTGGCTTATTTCACCATCAGCTACATTCCCATGGGAGAGAATGCAAGAGCTGATGCATTGTCAAAGTTGGCCACTTCGGCGGACGAAAGCCTAGAAAGAGAGTACGTCGAGCATTTGGAGAATCCAAGTATTGATTCTTTAGAGGAAGTTATGCCAATTGAGCAGGAGCCAACTTGGATGGATGCTTACGTCCGTTACCTCACTAATGGCTCTCTTCCCGCCGATCCAATGAAAGCTAAGCTACTAAAGAAGAGGGCGACCAAGTTTGTATTGTTAGAAGGCCGCTTATACAGGAAGTCTTTCTCTCACCCTCTCCTAAAGTGTGTAGGCCCAGCGGATGCTGATTATATTCTCAGAGAAATCTATGAAGGAATATGCGGGAGTCACATGGGGGGCAGGTTTCTAGCATACAAGGCTCTTCGACAAGGATATTACTGGCTTACCATGCGACAGGAAGCTGCTGAGCTGGTTCAAAGGTGCGATAGCTGCCAATGACACTCCAATATCCAGTGACAGTCGGCTTCATTTTTAAGCCCCTTGACTGCTCCCTGGCCTTTATGGACATACTTGGGCCTTTTCCCCTAGCTGCAGGGCAGAGGAGGTTTCTATTGGTAGCCATCGATTATTTCACTAAATGGGTCGAAGTCGAGGCATTGGCTAAAATCACTGAAGCCAAGATGAGGGCATTATTTTGGAAGTCTATCATTTGTCGCTTCGGCTTACCCCATACCTTGATTACCGATAATGGCCGACAGTTTGACAACTCAACGTTCAAGGCCTTCTACGATGAGCTTGGCATTTGTCACCGATTCACTTCTATCGGGCACCCCCAATCTAATGGAGAGGCGGAGGTTATGAATCGCATCATACTTTGGGGGCTCCGCACCTGGTTGGATGAATCCAAGGGCAGATGGGTGGAGGAGCTTCCGAGTGTATTATGGGCATACCACACTACTCCCAGGGCCCCCACAGGAGAAACTCCTTTCAGCCTTTTTTCGGGTCTGAGGCGGTCATCCCGGTGGAAATCGGTCTTCCCAACTCCCGAGTAGAAGCATATGAGGAAGAAAAAATTCTGATCAGTTGAGAGCCAATTTAGACTTCATCGACGAAACCCAAGACCTCGCTCGGTTAAGGATGGCCACTTTCTGCCAGCGAGCCGAGAAGTATTATAATGCTCGGGTTCATCTCAAGACATTTCGCTCTGGAGATATGGTTCTTAGAAAAGTTGAGGTGTCCAAACCAACTGAAGGAGCCAAGCTATCGCCAAACTGGGAAGGGCCATACCGAGTCACCAAAGCACTTTCACGAGGAGCCTACAAATTGGAAGGGATGGATGGGTGGCCGATTCCACGCACTTGGAACGCCGATAACCTCCGCCAGTACTATCAGTAATAAATGTATGCCCTATGGATGTAAATGTACCAGACAAATAATTATAAAAGTAGTTCTAAACTCTAAATGGCTCAAGCTCAATATCGCGGGCTCAGCGGTCTAAGAGGACCAAACACCTCAGACCGGCGCACGAAACCTCTGGCGGTTCAAGTCTGAATTCTTTGACGGCCCTGAGTCATACCCACGGGCTGGCGCGAGAAACCCCCGTGGAGAACTACAAGCGAGGCTCAGCGGTCTAAGAGGACCAGACACCATGGATCGACGCGAGAAAACCTCGGTTCAAGTCTGTATTCCTTGATGGCCCTGAGTCATACCCATGGGCCAGTGCGAGAAACCCCTGTGGAGAACTACAAGCGAGGCTCAGCGGTCTAAGAGGACCAGACAACCCGGACCGGCGCGAGAAACCTCCGGCGGTTCAAGTCTGTATTCCTTGACGGCCCTGAGTCATACCCACGGGCCGGCGCAAGAAACCCCCATGGAGAACTACAAGCGAGGCTCAGCGGTCTAAGAGGACCAGACACCCCGGATCGGTGCGAGAAACCTCCAGCGATTCAAGTCTGTATTCCTTGACGGCCCTGAGTCATACCCACGGGCTAGCGCGAGAAACCCCCGTGGAGAACTACAAGCGAGGCTCAGCGGTATAAGAGGACCAGACACCCCGGACCGGCGAGAAACCTCCAGCGGTTTAAGTCTGTATTCCATGACGGCCCTGAGTTAAACCCACGGGCCGGCGTGAGAAACCCCCGTGGAGAACTACAAGCGAGGCTCAGCGGTCTAAGAGGACCGACACCCCGGACCGGCGTGAGAAACCCGGCGGTTCAAGTCTGTATTCCTTGACGGCCCTGAGTCATACCCACGGGCCGGCGTGAGAAACCCCCATAGAGAACTACAAGCGAGGCTCAGCGGTCTAAGAGGACAAGACACCCCGGACCGGCGCAAAACCTCCGGCGGTTCAAGTCTGTATTCCTTGACGGCCCTGAGTCATACCCACGGCCGGCGCGAGAAACCCCCATGGAGAACTACAAGCGAGGCTCAGCGGTCTAAGAGGACCAGACACCCCGGACCAGCGCGAGAAACCTCCGGCGGTTCAAGTCTGTATTCCATGACGGCCCTGAGTCATACCCACGGGCCGACGCAAGAAACCCCATGGAGAACTACTAGCGAGGCTCAGCGGTCTAAGAGGAACAGACATCCCGGACCGGCGCAACAAACCCCCGGCGGTTCAAGTCTGTATTCCTTGACAACCCTGAGTCATACCCACGGGCCAGCGCGAGAAACCCCTGTGAGAACTACAAGCAAGGCTCAGCGGTCTAAGAGGACCAGACACCCCGGACCAACACGAGAAACCTCCTGCGGTTCAAGTCTGTATTCCTTGATGGCCCTGAGTCATACCCATGGGCCGGCGCGAGAAACCCCCATGGAGAACTACAAGCGAGGCTCAGCGGTCTAAGAGGACCAGACACCCCGGATCGGCGCGAGAAACCTTCGGCGGTTCAAGTCTGTATTCCTTGACGGCCCTGAGTCATACCCACGGGCCGGCGCAAGAAACCCCCGTGGATAACTACAAGCGAGGCTCAGCGGTCTAAGAAGACCGGACACCCCGGACTGGCGCGAGAAACCTCCGGTGGTTCAAGTTTGTATTCCTTGACGGCCCTGAGTCATACCCACGGGCCGGCGCGAGAAACCCCGTAGAGAACTACAAGCGAGGCTCAGCGGTCTAAGAGGACCAGACACCCCGACCGGCGCAAGAAACCTTCGGCGGTTCAAGTCTGTATTCCTTGACGGCCCTGAGTTAGGGCCGGCGCGAGAAACCCCCGTGGAGAACTACAAGCAAGGCTCAGCGGTCTAAAAGGACTACACGGAAGACAGGGCTGGTCCTAGGTGGCCATAGTCATTTACGGCCCCTAGCCAGCCCTCGGGCTAGTCCTAGGCGGCCATAGTCGTTTACGGCCCCTAGCCGGCCTCGGGCTGGTCCTAGGCGGCCATAGTCGTTTACGGCCCTAGCCGGCCCTCGAGCTAATCCTAGTCGGCCATAGTTGTTTACGGCCCCTAGCCGGCCCTCGGGCTAGTCCTAGGCGGCCATAGTCGTTTACGGCCGGGCCAGAGTCATTTACGGCCCCTAGCCGGCCCTCGGGCTGGTCCTAGGCGGCCATAGTCGTTTACGGCCCCTAGTCGGCCCTCGGACTGGTCCTAGGTGGCCATAGTCGTTTACAGCCCCTAGCCGGCCCTCGGGCTGGTCCTAGGCGGCCATAGTCGTTTACGGCCCCTAGCCGGCCCTCGGGTGGTCCTAGATGGCCATAGTCGTTCGGCCCCTAGCTGGCCCTCGGGGGTCCTAGATGGCCATAGTCGTTCAAGGCCCTAGCCGGCCCTCGGCCGGTCCTAGGGCCATAGTCGTTCAAGGCCCCTAGCCGGCCCTCGAGCCGGTCCTAGGCGGCCATAGTCATTCAAGGCCCCTAGCGGCCCTCGAGCCGGTCCTAGGGGCCATAGTCGTTCAAGGCTCCTAGCCCTCGGGCTGGTCCTAGGCGGCCATAGTCGTTCAAGGCCCTAGCCGGCCCTCGGGCTGGTCCTAGGCGGCCATAGTCGTTCAAGGCCCCTAGCCGGCCCTCGGGCTGGTCCTAAGCGGCCATAGTCGTTCAGGCCCCTAGCCGGCCCTCGGGCCGGTCCTAGGAGGCCATAGTCCTTCAAGGCCCCTAGCCGGCCCTCGGGCCGGTCCTAGGCAGCCATAGTCCTTCAAGGCTCCTAGCCGGCCCTCGGGCCGATCCTAGGCGGCCATAGTCGTTCAAGGCCCCTCGCCGGCCCTCGGGCCGGTCCTAGGTGGCCATAGTCGTTCACGGCCCCTACCCGGCCCTCGGGCTGGTCCCAGGCGGCCATAGTCGTTCAAGGCTCCTAGCCGGCCCTCGGGCTGGTCCTAGGCGGCCATAGTCGTTCAAGGCTCCTAGTCGGCCCTTAGGCTGGTCTAGGTGGCCATAGTCGTTCATGGCTCCTTGCCGGCCCTCGGGCTGGTCCTAGGGCTGGGCCAGGTGGCCATATTGTTCAAGGCTCCTAGCCGGCCCTCGGGCTAGTCCTAGGTGGCCATAGTCATTTGCGGCCCACAGGTGGCCTTGCCGGCGCTTAACACCTAGTCGATCCTAGGCTAGTGCCGGGTGATTCTAAAAGAAACTCTTTAAGACGACACGACGAACCCCTTACATAATTTTTGAATGAATAACACTAGCAAAGTACTAAGCATAGACAAGAAGATAGGAATTATTGGACACTGAAATGATTATAGGTTAATAAAACAAATCTAAACATAGAACCAACACATAAAATTACCTGACAATAGAATTTCGTTACTAAAAAATTGTCATACAAGAAGCCAATCTTGGCTGAACCACAGAAACCGAAAAAAGAGGGGCTCAAAATCAAGACCCTGAGGACTCTGACTCATCCTCCGAATCATCACCCACGGGTTGAATGCTATCGAGGTCGCCCAGCTTGTAGATTTGTGAAATTTTCTTCTTGCACTTTTTGAAGCCCTTGGCGAAAGCATCCACGGCTGCCTCACTACATTCTGCCGCAAATTCGGCGGAATTCTTGTAGGACTCCACAGCCTACCGGGCTCTCAGATCGATGGCGCTAACTCGGAGAACAACCTCAGCTTGGGCAGCCATTATTCTCTCTCTAGCTTGGACTTCAGCAGAAATTAATTTGGATAAGGTTTCTCTCATCTCGTCTTCAGCGGAAGCCAGCTTCCCTTCAATAGAAATCAGCCGCTCCTCAGTGGTGGCTAGTCTCTCTTCTGCAGCCCTAGTCTCTAATTCGAGCAACTTAGCTCTATCTTCTGCAGCCACAGCTCTCTCCTCGGCTTGGGTCACCTTGAGAAGGGCGGCCCGCAACTTCTCCTCAGTCAGCCCTGACCTCGATACAATCTCGCTAATTTGGCCTCAACCTCTTCAATCCGGGCTTTCAAGGCCTGATTTTCCCCCTCAGCAGTCTTCAGTGAGTCGGATGCTGCGAGCTCCCGAGCCTTGGCCTCGGACAACTCTTGAGTTAACCCACTCACTTGGGCCTTGAGGGCATCCAATCCGGGCAAACTCTGATTCTGTTCTCCCTCGAGACAAGCATCTTGAAAGACAAATGCACTATTGGACACCTGCAAAATAGGAAGTTAATTGAGAAAAAAAAGGAAAAAGAGAAAAGAAGGGAGTAAAATAAAAAGCTGAAAGATCTTCCAGAATCACCTGGAGGATGGCAGTAAAGAAAGTGTCAAAGGATTTCTCCAATGGTTGACGACGAAGTTCGGCCTGGAGGTTGGGCAAGGTGGAACGACTAAGTAGCCATTCGGCCAGACATCCTCGGCGTGTTGCATTGGTCCCAGGTGGCCGGCTGGGACCGTCCTCATGAGCAGGCATCTCTGCCCCCTCCTGAGGCGAATGAACCTCCGAAAACCGATCGTCGTCGGCCTCTCATGCCGGAGGTGTCGCCGTCCTTTCATCTGGCACAGCTTCACCTTCGACTTCAGGGGAGGGCGGGGAGCTCTCCATCGTTGGCTCCTCTCGAGCCTCAGATAGAGGGACCCCTGTGGGTAACTCTTTCGGGGCCTCGGCTGGCGGAACCTCTGCTACCAGCCCTGCAGCACGAGGGTCCCCTCTCTTCGGGCCCCCCATTAATGTAACTTCAGGGGAGGAAGGCGGAGCCACTTCACTTGGCAGTGGATCATCCCCTGCTACTCATCTGGACTTCTTGGGCCCTCTTTTCACTCGACCCTCGTCCGCTTTCCTTTTCCTTAGAGCCTCTGACAGAGACTTGGTGGAGAACCGCATTTCTGCATCAAAGGAGCAAAAAGTCAGAAAACAAAGGCAATAAAACAAACAAGAACAAGACAAAAAGTCATATCAAAAACCTATATACAAACACACATGCAGTGAACAAAACAGGGAATGAAAAGGAAGAAAGGAAAGAATTGGTCGATAGTCGAAAATGGTAGTGCTCACCGAGGGTCGGTGAGGGCACCACTGATGCTGCTAAGGCTTCACGAAGGTTGCCCTCCGACAGTAGCTCTGTGCAAGGGGGAATGATAGAAGATAGAGGGCCTGGAAAAGTTCTCGGTCCCTTTCCTCAATACTGGAATTTTTATTGGGGCTAGTGTCAGGACTATTCCAAGAGGTCTTTATCTTTTCACCATGGACATAAAAGAAACACGACTTCCACTCTTTTATTTTAGAGGGCAAGTCTAATTTGAGGACCCTCTTTGGACGAGAAACAAAACTCCACCAGCCACTTCCAGAGACATTTCTAAGTTTATACAAAGCTCAAAACAAGGAAACTCGAGCGGGAGCGCCATGGAAATAGCATAGTACTAAGAATGCATATATAATATGAATGGAATTTGGAGTCAGCTGGGCGGTAATTAAGTTATACCTATTTAAAAGATTCAAAAAGAAAGGATGAAGAGGGAGGCGGAGTCCACCCTTGAGGAATTCTTCATATAGGGCGACTCCTCCTCCCCGCCCACTAGTGACCTTGTCACCAAACCAAGGAGTGGATAGACAGACGCTGTCAGGAATTCCATATTGAACCCTAATTCTTTGAATGTCAGGCTCTTTCAAGACAGAACGTATTCCCCCCGGGCCCGTGGAACTACGTCCGAAGGGAGAGGTCGAATGTGGCAGAGGGGGTGAAACCCTAGAAGCCGGAGAAATAGGCCTATCTACGGAGGGAGGAACCTCACTCGATGGGACTGGCCTGATGGAGTCTCACTCGAATGAACCCCGCCCGATGGAACCTCGCTAGAGGGGACCCTATCGGAGGCCCGACCTCCCGTCTCAGACCGGCCAGGTATGGAAATCCCGCTAGGAGCGAGACGATGCGCTGCGAGGATCTCCTCCCTAGATGGCTCTACTATAGGCTCTTACCTTTCCTATCAACCAGGGGATCCATCAAAAAGAAAAAGGAAGAAAACACAAAGAAAACCAAGGAACTAACCTCAAAACAGGAGGATGAGATCAAAGGAAAGCTCAGCGCAGGGAAGAAGAGTAGGAAGTAAGAGAAAAGTAGAAACAGTAGAAGACAAAAGGGGAGGGCGGGGTAAAAGCAGCTTCTCAAAAACTAAAAAACCCTGCCCATCATGAAGAGTAAGGCGACGAACGCCAAGTGTGGTCCAAGTGTCACTAGCCTATAGGAGGAGCACGTTTCCCCTAGCAAAAAGAGCCGTCCATGCGATTTAAGTACATCGAGCCCTCTTCTGTCAATCACGAAGCGTCCCTCTCTCCTATAATGATGAAAGGGCTTTCTATCTTCTTAGAAACATGCGCCCATCATAAACGGACTGCGACGTATCAAATTTAATTACTTAGAATTTTTTTTTACGCTCCTTTCTCTTGGCAAACGCTAAACACGTGAGACACCAATACTCAGAGCGGGGGGCATATGATATGGCCAATAACAAGCTACGTAATACAAACAATAAGGCCCCGTGGTCTCTTGGCCCCTAGGCGGCCCTATGGCCAGCCCTAGGCGGCCCCTTGGTCCCTGGGCCCCGAGGCGGCCTCATGGCCAGTCCTAGGCGGCCCCGTAGTCTCTGGGCCCCTAGGCGGCCCCACGGCCAGTCCTAGGCGGCCCCCTGGTCTCTTGGCCCCTAGGCAGCCCTATGGCCAGCCCTAGGCGGCCCCTTGGTCCCTGGGCCCCTAGGCGGCCTCATGGCCAGTCCTAGGTGGCCCCGCGGTCCCTGGGCTCCTAGGCGGCCCTATGGCCAGTCTTAAGCGGCCCCTTGGTCCCTTGGCCCCTAGGCGGCCCTATGGCTAGTCCTAGGCGGCCCCGTGGTCCCTTGGCCCCTAGGCGGCCCTACGGTCAGTCCTAGGCGGTCCATGGTCCCATGGCCCCTAGGCGGCCCCACGGCCAGTCCTAGGCGGCCCCTTGGTCCTGGGCCCCTAGGCGGCCCCACAGCCAGTCCTAGGTGGCCCCGTGGTCCCTTGGCCCCTAGGCGTCCCTACGGCCAGTCCTAGGCGGCCCCTTGGTCTCTGCCCCTAGGCGACCCCACGGCCAGTCCTAGGCGCCCCGTGGTCCCTGGGCTCCTAGGCGGCCCTATGGCCAATCCTAGGCGGCCCCGTGGTCCCTTGGCCCCTAGGCGGCCCTACGGCGGTCCTGGGCGGCCCCTTAGTCCCTTGGCCTCTAGGCGGCCCTACGGCCAGTCCTAGGTGGCCATCAGATACCTAGAAATATTTAAAATACAAAAGACATCATCTCGGGCATCCCGATTCAGAGAATCTCAGCCCAGACAGAGAGTGATAGATCCTTTTAAGAGGATCTCAGCCCAAAAGAAAAAGCCATTAAGCATTTAATGGCTCTGGCAAAATAAGCATTAAAAGGTGATTACCTGCCAAAATGTGCCAATCACTTCAAGTCAGACAAGCCGCTAAGGCTCAAAAAGTCATTAGCAGTATTTAATGGCTATGGCAATATAAGTATCAAAAGGCAATTACCTGTCATTAAGTACCAATCACTTTGAGTCAGAAAAGCCACTAAAGCCCAAAAAGTCATTAGCAGACTTTAATGACCCTGGATAAGTGAGTACTAAAAGCCGATCATCTTTGAATAAAACAATGATGACATCGGAACAATGGATACGGACCCAATCCGACTAGTCCTGAAATTCTATCCATGAGAATGCTAACACGTCAAGACATTCAGACAAAAAATAAAAGGATATGCCAATAAAAGAAAGGTAAGAACAAACGAAGGAGGGGCTTCTACTAAGCGAAAAAGGCCTCATTTTTTCTGGAGATTTTTCTTCTTCTTCTTCTATAAAAAATCATTGTTGTGTTCTTGGTTACTAACTTGAGCGTCGGAGGGTTCCCCAACTGGAATCCTCAATTACGGGACTTCTTGTAGGATCCTGGAGGTGAAGCGTCACAGTAACTATCACCCAAGGTTATCGTCCCAAAGTAACCAGGCATCAAGAAAACAAATATCCAAGACAGCGTATTGTTCCTTCAAGTTTGTGAGGCGAAATGCTCCCAACAAAAGAGCATATCTAATCTTTTCTTAGGTTTTACCATCCCATCTAATTCTCTGATATCCAAGAGGGAGGGTTCGACATGCAAATTAATTATAATTTCAGCGTTTGATGGAGATCTTGGAGCGACTACACTCGTTTGGTCCAACGGTAAAACTAGTAGGTGTTCTCTCGCGGAAGAAGAGAGAGAAGCTCAGCTGGGTTTGACTCAGCGACCATCTCCTCCTCGCTGAAACCGGTACCCCCATCATTTTCTATTCACGGTACCGTGCGTGGCTGTTTTTTTTTTTTTTTTCTCTTATTCTTTTCTGTAATTTTTGTTTCCAAACGGTAACGTAGTTCACCTTATTTGCCCACGTTATAATGCTTCCATGCTGCGATGATCCAAAATCATCTTTACCTTATAAATTTATCTTCCAAAAAAAGTCATTCTTTCATCATACTACCAAAAAAATGATCTAATGATCTAAAATTAAAATCAATATATCAAAATATTCTTTATATAATAAATATTATGATAACAATATATATTATACATAAAATTAATATATTGTATTATATATCATATTATAATTTNAAGGCTCAAAAAGTCATTAGCAGTATTTAATGGCTATGGCAATATAAGTATCAAAAGGCAATTACCTGTCATTAAGTACCAATCACTTTGAGTCAGAAAAGCCACTAAAGCCCAAAAAGTCATTAGCAACTTTAATGACCCTGGATAAGTGAGTACTAAAAGCCGATCATCTTTGAATAAAACAATGATGACATCGGAACAATGGATACGGACCCAATCCGACTAGTCCTGAAATTCTATCCATGAGAATGCTAACACGTCAAGACATTCAGACAAAAACAAAAGGATATGCCAATAAAAGAAAGGTAAGAACAAACGAAGGAGGGGCTTCTACTAAGCGAAAAAGGCCTCATTTTTTTCTGGAGATTTTTCTTCTTCTTCTTCTACAAAAAATCATTGTTGTGTTCTTGGTTACTAACTTGAGCGTCGGAGGGTTCCCCAACTGGAATCCTCAATTACGGGACTTCTTGTAGGATCCTGGAGGTGAAGCGTCACAGTAACTATCACCCAAGGTTATCGTCCCAAAGTAACCAGGCATCAACACAACCAAATCAAAGAAAACAAATATCCAAGACAGCGTATTGTTCCTTCAAGTTTGTGAGGCGAAATGCTCCAACAAAAGAGCATATCTAATCTTTTCTTAGGTTTTACCATCCCATCTAATTCTCTGATATCCAAGAGGGAGGGTTCGACATGCAAATTAATTATAATTTCAGCGTTTGATGGAGATCTTGGAGCGACTACACTCGTTTGGTCCAACGGTAAAACTAGTAGGTGTTTCTCGCGGAAGAAGAGAGAGAAGCTCAGCTGGGTTTGACTCAGCGACCATCTCCTCCTCGCTGAAACCGGTACCCCCATCATTTTCTATTCACGGTACCGTGCGTGGCTGTTTTTTTTCTTTTTTTTTTCTCTTATTCTTTTCTGTAATTTTTGTTTCCAAACGGTAACGTAGTTCACCTTATTTGCCCACGTTATAATGCTTCCATGCTGCGATGATCCAAAATCATCTTTACCTTATAAATTTATCTTCCAAAAAAAGTCATTCTTTCATCATACTACCAAAAAATGATCTAATGATCTAAAATTAAAATCAATATATCAAAATATTCTTTATTATAATAATATATTATGATAACAATATATTATACATAAAATTAATATATTGTATTATTATATCATATTATAATTTATTAAATTAAATTACACTATATTATATTGTAAGTCTACCTGGCTTAGACCTTACACGGCCTTGATCTTCACTGGTCAAGCCATCTACTAACCTCACTCACTCATAATGGATGATAAAGACTGCATGCTAGGTGCTCACTGAATTGCCTCCCATGAAGACCCGATGCCTTTCTTTTATTGCTACCCATCCCATGTTGAAGCCGTGTGGAAATCTCCATTAAATCATCGCCTTAGAAGCCCCTCCAAGTGCGCCTCCTTCCTCAGCCATTAGATGATGGTTAGATGGCCTTGATTGGCTCCAAAGCACCACCCAAAGAGATTTTTTTGGAAGAAATACGGCGCTGCCAGCTGTCACCGCGTCCTAGCCGAGTGGCATGCACGCCTGGGTCGCTCACACGCCTAGCTAAGCCGTATGCTCGCGCACCCACCTAGGCTATGCGCTCGCGTGCCCGCCTAGGCTGGGCTATAACAAATCCTCCTCCAGTTGAAATCTCGACGCCCTCGTCGAGCCATGCCGAGGCTCGATATTATGTGCCATGCGCCCTCCTGGCGCACCTCGTCGCCGTACACCTTTGCCCTCTTGGCCAAAGTCTTTCGGATCTAATACGACCACCTATCACGTGCACCCCCTGATGCCTCCCCAGTGAGATAGATCTCTCGCTGAGCCATCTCGCCTACTGCCTCTGCAGCAGGTTGCCATGCCTAAGCCCACCACATGCATGCTGCCCCAGTGCCTGTGCGCGCCGCCGCCTAGGTGCGAGGTCGCCGCGTAACCTCAAGTCTGGTGGTGAAACGCTCTATCCTAGCCCTTCGCCGTCTTGCCTCGCCCCTCCGCTGGAAAGAAACAAGGATGTCTACATCTCCGATTAGTATGCCTCCGCGATGAGGCATAATTTTGGCCTTGGCGTTGATGAAGAAATCCATGCCTAACACCATGTTGAAATTATCGATTGGCAAGACCGTCATGCTGCAGCGTCCTCGTTATGAGCTCACCTCCAATGTAGCCTCTGTTTAGCCAAAAAACTCCATCTCCTCGAAGTTTATAAGCTTCACCTGAAAAGGCTTGGAAAGCGCTCCTAGGCCCAATCTGTGCGCCACTCCTTGGCTCACGAAATTGTGCATCGCGGTGTCAACCAAGGCTGCACTGTCCTTCCGTTGACCCAAGCCCTTATATGCATCAAACCTTGGTTTTGCTCCACCGCAGTCAAGGTTTCGATCGCTATTAGTGGGAATAACCTTACTACTGGCCCTTTCTCTAAACTCTCAGATGCCATGTCTTTGAGTGACAGCGGCTACTATCATCACTTTTTTCGGACACTTCCGTGCCAGATGCAATCCTCTGCATATGAAGCATTCGTTGAAATTTGCTCGTGCCTTCGGTTTTGCTGCTGCATGTGCTAACACATCCTCTTTCTTGCCTACTCGATCCCATAGTGATGACACACTTTTGCACTTGTCCTTACCCTAGCTACCGCTATCCAAAGTCGTACTGCTACGAAAGTCCACCAGCGCCTCTGCTACTGCAAAGGCTGAAGGAATATCCCTCACCTTCTTCCTGCGAAGCTCTGCCTAAGCCCACCCCTATAGGCCCGCGAGGAAGTTGAAAAGCTTATCCTCCTCGGTCATGTTGGATACCTCCAAAAGTAGTATGCTGAACTGCGCCACGTACTCCCAGATGCTCCTTATCTATCGCAGCTTCCATAGGTTCTCCTGAGCAAACCAACCCGTGTTGCTTGACAGGAACTGACCCTTCAGCTCCCTCTTGAAGATCTTCCATGCCTCAATCCTGGGACAACCTGCACGGTCATCCTCAGCCGTCCTGGTTCTCCACCAAAGTTTGGTGTTTCCTTCCAAATACATCGAGGCCTGATCCACCTGATCGGCCACTGGGATCTTCATCGTACGGAAATAGACTTCCATATCCCATATGAAGTTCTCAACCTCCGTCGCTTCTGACTCCGTCGAAGGCCTTAGGCTTCTGGACCTTCGCTTTCTTTGCCGGAGCGTCGACCATGTTAACTGGACTCCATGCCTCATGCTTTTGTTGGATCAACTCTTCCTCCAAAGTATGGATCAGAAGCTCCAATCTCTCCTCCATGGCTAGATCTGATCGTTGTTGTTGCAGATGTCGATGCTCAAGGTCACGAATCAGCCCCTCGTGCACCTCCATCAACTGATTGTGTGAAGTCCGTAACTCGGTCAACTCCATGCTTAACTCCATACATATAGCTACCAAATTCATTGATCCATCATCTCTTGGATTGCCCACAATTCCCTCCAAATGGGTCACATGGTCGCCAATTGCCACCATGTCTTGTGGTTGGAACTTGCTTCAATCGGGCTCTGATACCTATATATTGTCATTGGGCTTTCAATCGGCACATGCAAGTGCTCCCTATGGCCACTAGGTCCTTGCATCTACTCGTAATGGCATTAGAAGATCCCTCTCCTAACCATCCAAGACCCCACAACAATAAAATAAAACCCAAACCAAGTCCTACAAACACAACAATATACAAGAAGCAAAGTTTTTCAAACCAAAGAACTTTCCACTAAGTAACTTTAGATACAATGAGGTTGCTCGTAGGCCAAACACTTCTCTCTGTCCCTTACAAAGATCACTCAAAGTGCCCGCCCCAACCTCACTTAAAATATGAAACTGACCGCACCAACGCACCTCTTGTGTGTACTAGCATAGTCTTGTCCGCATCTAAGCCCACCTGGCCTAGACCTCACATGGCCTTGATCTTCGCTGGTCAAGCCGTCTACTAACCTTACTCATGATGGATGATGAAGACTGCACGCTAGGTGCTTGCTGAATTGCCTCATATGAAGACCCGCTGCCTTTATGTTATTGCTGCCCATCTTATGTTGAAGCCATGTGAAAATCTCCATGAAATCACCGCCTTAGAAGCCCCTCCAAGTGCGCCTCCTTCCTCAGCCGTTGGATGATGGTTGGACGGCATTGATTGGCTCCAAAGCACCGCCCAACGAGATTTTCTTGGAAGAAATACAATGATGCCAGCTGTCATTGCGTCCCAGCCGAGTGACCTGGGTCGCTCGCGCGCCGACTAGGCCATGTGCTCGCGCGCCCGGCTAGGCCACATGCCCGCTTAAGCCGGCCGTAACACATAACTAACACTTCTTTTACATGTATTAATAGAGTAAAGTTGCATATAAAAGATCTTTAAACTATTCTAATTATTTGGGACCACTCATGTCTCTAAGATGGATCTAGTTTTAGCAAACAGAGCTCACGCTGGAAACTAGGTCTAGCCTAGGAGACAATTCTAACACGGCTGAACCAAGTCTCCGTTTGGAACAAGATCGCAGTAAATCATTTCCAAGTTGGAACGCGTTCCATGCATTCCCTATGGCCATGTTCCATCGAAGCATCATTCGATATTTTTTTTTAATATAATAATTATATTGCACTCCGGCTTTATATATATAATATATTAAATAAAAGACACCATTTGTATTTTAGGTGTGCTAACTAACCGTTAATTCTAATCAACCGTGTCGCGTAGCCTCCACGCTTCGCCTGTTAATTTGCGCCGCCAGTCCACTGGCTTTGTGCAAAGAGAATGTAGCCCTCCGCTCGCAGAGTTCTGGCCTCGCGGCCTTTGCTTCCGCTGCTCGCCTCGAGGACGAAGTCGGAGGTTCGTCAGACGAGAAATAAAATCCTTTATCCAGGGTTTCCGCTCCAGGAATGTCCATCGGTTTCGAGATTGTTTTTATCTTTTTATGGAAATCGATTTAGCGAGCGATTCTTGCCGTTTTGCGTCTTCCCGAATACGAATCGGGCTCGGGGGTGGTCTCGCTTGAGTCGGAGACGGAGGAGAGATCCGGCGATCGCGGTGGAAGTACATGCCGAGAAAACGGTGTCCGAGAGGAGCTAAAGGCCGACAAATGATGGGCAATTTGAAGCCCAAGAAGAAAGATTATGGATGACGCGGACCTACAGGGATCGCTTTACGTGTAAGAATTTCCAACTACGTGGACTCTGCTCGTCCACATTCTTGGATATTCTTTCTTTCGTGTTTTCGTTTTTCTTCTCTTTAACTTGGGATTCCACACCCCCAAACCAGCCCCCCCGCCGGCGTTTTTTTTTTTTTTCACAGGGGCATCTGTTACAGGGGCTATCATGGCGGCGCTTCCAGCTCTCACGGCATACAAAATCTTGTTCACCGTATTGGGTTGCTTCATGGTGGCCACCCTCATCTACACTCTCGCCACCGATGGTTCTCCTTTCCGCCTCGAGCTCTTGACCCCGTAAACTTTCTTTCGATTTGCCATTCTAATTATCAGCTATTTTTCTTTTTATTCTTCTGTAGGTTGTGCGTCCTATCGTTTCCTAGAATACTATATCATCTAAACAAAGAGCCAAACATTATGAGTCAAATTGAAAGATTTTGATATTAATCATGAACGGAGAGTACGATCACTAGTTTTGTGAATTGATTGATATCCCCTTGGACCTTGTGGTAGTGTGCATGGATGATAGAGGGTTTAAGATGGGGATTTGGTCACTTGTGCAAGCCGTGGTTTATTGTGCAAAGATCGAGTGATTTTGGAGAATTGATAATGTAGAAGCGTTTTGTGGAGAAAGGAATTCAACATACCCTTTTTTTAAAATTATTATTATTTTGAAGTTTTTCTTTCGCTGGAAGACATCTTCTGCTTATATTTTCTCCATCATCCCATGATCTTAAATTTTTAACTTGAATTAGTTGTGGTTCAGTTGTGAAAGTTTTTTTTCATGGAACAGAACTCTCACAATATACTCATCATTGCAAAAATTTGTGACCTCCTAGCTTTTCTTGTATCTAGTAAGGTTGACAAGAATAATGGCCCACATTGTACTATGTACTTTTCTTTGGCTGTCCGTGGTAATTCTTTTTTCATCCCACATCTCAATGCCAAGTGATGTTGGCAAGTAGGAAACCTTGCAGTATTATCTTCCACATGGCTGATAATCCGTTGAACAATTGCTTATGAGTAGAAAAAGCAGCCTTGTTGTTAAAGAGGTCTCTCATGGTAGCAAAGCTATGTTTCCTTTTTCCTGCTACTTCTATCTTCTTCTTTTGTTTGTTTGTTTGTTTGTTTTTTTTCATTATATTCTGTCTTAGCGATAGTTGCATGCGTTTATCAGTAAGAAAGCCTGTGGTGTGTTTGCCCCTCAGTAAGAAACCTGGTGGTGTGTTTGTTGCTCTCTCTTTTTCCCCCCATAATTTTTCCCCCACTGATTCCTTAAGTCTTGTTTTAAAAAGAAAACTTTTTATATAAGAATGCTAGGCAAAATCTATATTCCATTGCACATGGAGTTTGAAGGTTTTTGGGCAGGTGGCTGTAAAGTTGTAACAATTTTTGAGAAAATTTAAAGTTTTTGTGCAAAGGGAGATAAAATTACTATGATTTTGAGCAATCTGAATTCAAGGGAAGGCTTAAAATTGAAGAGGTGCTGAAGAGTGAAAAATTGAACTAGAGGGGATAAAACAATAAATAAAATATTGGATGGAAAAGGATGATGGGAATGTTACAATATTTCATAAGGTGGCTCATGACAAGAGAGTGTGATCTGATTGGAGAGGCTGAAATTGATGGATGTCCGCAGAGTCAGACTACATTAAGAATTGTAGATTTATATAGATTTTCATTTTAGAATTTGTTGATGTCTAGACCCAAATCCAAAGGATAGGACCGAAATCATGGTAGATAGATATTGGAGCATGGCTATGGTCATCTGTGAAACTAATTCACATTATGATATTATTCCATAACAATCAATTACTGATTTTTTTTTTCATAAAAATTTATCCTTCTTATCTTCCTAAACTTGATTGCAATTTAAATTGTCCAAGTTTTAGTTATCTATCTTAGCTATGACAAACTACAAACGCTGGTAAGCATTGAATAACAAGAAAAATATCCATGACTTGAACAAATAGATATGATGATATCATTTATCAGCCATACAATCTGTGAAAGTCAGAATAACATGAAAAGTGCCCCAGATACTTACTGATCGCTGTCGTTGGCGGTCAAAAATAAAACCTACTCACTACTATAGCTAGTGATGAATCGGGATCATATCCTTGGGGATCAAGGGCAATTATTTCAAAAAATAAAAATAAAAAAATAATCTATAGAGGATTAATTTAAGAATAGTGGTTATTAAAAGATAACAGCTAATTAATTAACGAAATCAAGATAGCAGGAGAAGCAACTCAGGAATCCGAATCCACCATGCAAACAGGTTTTATCTTCTTTTCTTTATATTGCAATAGCAATAATTTTTTTTGCAAATTCAAGGTTACAATAATTTATCTCTTGTCAGGCATGGACCGTATCAGGAGATCATGGCACGTCCACTTAGAGTATAAATTATTTAATTATTTGCAAAGTCAGAGGTCTAAACTATCATACTATGATCTATTTCTTTTAGGCACGTATCGTATTATGAGATCATGGCACGTCAATAGAGGGCATAGGCCATGTATACCAGATCAAAACCTTGATCAGAAAAATAACTCAAAAGATACATGAAAGAAGAACATGATTTTTATTGCATAGAAATTAAGAACAAAAAGAAATATAGAACCTGATTACATGCTTCATCATCATCTCAAGTTGAAGGAATCTAGCCACGCATTGCTACCATCAGCATTTCCTCCATAATTTTTCTCTTCCTGGCCTAAATACAATATCTAGATAAAAGAGAAAAAAAGAACTTTGTCAAAAAACTCCTCCTGAACTACTGCCCGAGGTCCTCCTTTTATAGAGCTTGTTTAGGGCTTCCTTCTAGTCAAAGTTGGAGTCAATTGGGCTCAAGATCGTTCAGATATCGTGAGAAAACTCTTCAGCCATCCGTTCCACATCACCTGCCTTAGTTTGTACTGAGAATCCTGCGAAATCATCTCTTTCTTTTTTTCTAGCAAACAGAGTCCTGATTTGAGTACCGTATGCATTGTTAGACTCCAAAAATTGAGCTCTTTTCTTTTCTGCAAACATCCATAAAAAGTATCAATTCTTAAT
This sequence comes from Calamus simplicifolius, assembly GCA_900491605.1. NCBI lineage: Eukaryota > Viridiplantae > Streptophyta > Magnoliopsida > Arecales > Arecaceae > Calamus > Calamus simplicifolius. Next base: position 306,363 of record UESW01001661.1, read on the forward strand.
AAATTCAAAGTAATTAATATTTATTTTAATGGTTAAATTGGATAATAAGTAGACTTATCACTAACATAAGAAAATACAAAAATATGTCAATTGTATAGCTTGATATCCGCAAATGTAAAGGCATATTAGTATATTACTGTAGCATGTGGATTTCTTTGATTCATGTAAGTTTGACCGCTAATATTCTCTTGAACCTATCCAAATCTAACAAATAATTTTAAAAAGTTTGTCCTTGGGAAGATTGCATTGCCCTTGGTCCTCTCGAGGGAACAGGATAATGAAAGTTTCTCTAAAATGAAGTATTGAATAGACAAAATGCCATATGGTTTGGACATTGCAGCAGCCTTAGAGAAATAATTTTGTTAGATAGAAATAATTCTATTAAATTGATTTTGTCTATAGAGTAAAATTTCAATTATGCATATGATGATGTCCACCCGTGAACACTGATATGTGGTTTTGACATGTTGTCTGAATGTCTATTCATAAGATGAAAAAAATAAATAGGATACAAAAATAAAAGCGGTCCTTGGGGATTTTAAATCTGATTCTATGATGGATTAGATGAAGGAATTGGAAAAGGGAAAAAGTTCTTACCATGATGTGCACATAGAATATGTGGTCAACCACCATAACTGAGGCCTATAACATGCAAGAATAATCCTCAAAGTGTTCACTGGGAAAATGGTCAGGAATCACCAGAGAGGTTGCCTCCGTCCAGTGCCACTTGTTTTAAACTTACTAGTGTCTGACTGTTAAAAAGCGGTACAACATTTGATCCACCACTGTTGCTTAAGCATTTAAACATGCCTTTGCTAACTTCAGTGTTACTATATGGTGAATGTGTCTGCAACTGTTTGTTTACATTGTTATATACGTGCATGCACACTTGAGTCATGTTTCGTTGTGTAAGTTTTTCTTTTGAATCCTGATCATGTAATTCCAAATCTGTATGTTTTACATTTGATGCTTCATAAACCTGTCTAGGTGGATGGATGCAACTTTGGTTGACTTTTATGTGAATGTGGTGGCTATAGCGGTATGTCCTAAAACTTGTGTGCTAAGCTTCAAATTTAGTTAACTTGATTTCTGATAATTTAACATGCTTACCCTTTTTTTTCTTAGTAGAAATGTTACCTTGTAAGATTTGTAAGATTCATAAGATAAATGACCAACTAACATCTATACACAGCAAGTATTATATGCAAGAAACATAGTTTTAATAGTTGCTAATACAAATCTCTTCAGGTATTGTGTTTACACAAGATGAATTGGGGATGAATGTGAGAATGCTTAAAAACATTATCAGTGCTCCACTTTGCAGAATTTTTTTCATTTTTGAAAGGATTGAGGAACGCAAATGAAGATTGCACATCACATGTTCTGTGGTTCATGTCAATAATTGGGATGTCTGCTCTATATTTTCATATTTAGACAAAACTAGTAAAGCATCCTTGTCAAGAACAATATTGAGTGATGCAAGCTCCTGCCCCATTTTCCTTTCTGACAGGAATATTCCTTATACAACAAGAAGGTAGAACATAGAATTGAAGCGAGATATTGTAAGAATGCTTTGTGATTGGGTAAATAGACAAATGAATGGAGCAGATCAATTCATTGAAGGAAAAACTGGCTGAAGCTTTTTAAAAACCAAGAACCACCAAACCACCTCTTCTCAGCAATTGATTCTTATGCTGCTACCGCTGCCCTAGCCTCTGCTCCAATTTCACTAGTTTTAGGTTGAAAATCTAGGCGATTCCAGATCTATACAAGTCATAAATGAAAAGGCTGAACAAAACATATGGTAAACCAAGTGATTGTCCGTATATTCTAATATGGAAGTGGAACAACTCTTGCGGTTGGAGAATATGCTTTATAAGATATTATTAGCTTCAAATTTTATCAATGGAAAGGACATTGCATGTTACCATCACAAGTTTTAGGTAGTTCATCTTTGCAGTGGGAGATAACCCCTGATCCCACAACAAGAAGTCGATATCAAGAAATCCAGTAACTAGTTATCACCTTGATTTGATTTAGCTCATCAAAGAATAGAGGGAAAGGTTCCATTTTAAATGATGAGTCCAGTAAGTATATTTAGAGTGTGAAAAACATAGTTTGCTACTTGAACTTCCTGATTCTTGTGAGAGTAGAAATAAGCAACACAATGACAAACAATTTCTTTATTTTGCCAATCCTTGCCATGTAGCACAACATTTAGTCATACCTACTCACCATCAGATATTCTTGTCTTTCCCTGACTTACACTACTTTGAATTAAACCCATGGTGCAATTTTTTCCAAAAAGGAAAAACAATTGGTACAGTTGTAAAACTCTTCCTGCATTCTCCTTTTCAATCCATTGACAAGAAAAATTCCTTTCCTTGCTCTACCATCTAATCCAAATCAAAGTTCGTGCTTTGAAATTTTTTTTTTTCCAATTATTGTGATCACAAGAAGAGAAGCGCAAACTATTAGAGGAGAGAGCAACAAAACATATATTTTGCAGGCTCTTTTATGATTCGTGAACAAGAAGATATTTTTGTATTTTTTGGTGGATATACACCTTTTATCAAAATCACCTAATTGTTATGGTAGCTTGGATTTATATGTGCTTAATATCATGCCTTATATACTCTTTTTTACTCTTTCAGGTTTGGGTTGCCTACAGAGAATCAAAATGGATCAATACAGTATTTTGGGTAGTTCTGTTAGTATGTTTTGGCAGGTATCCTTTCTATCCTTCTCTTTTTTTCCCTTTTTTTGAATTAGTGAATGTTTTCTATTATATTTTATTTGGCTTATACTGAACATTGAAATGGGCAGTCTCATGTTGATCCACAGATCTAAATGTGTCAAAAGAGTGCAACTCAGTTATCCACAAGTCATTAGTGGATATTCTTAATCCTTTGTGGACACTCTTTATAGCCCTTTCTCCATGATTTTTTCTGCAATTGGATTTTCTGTAGTTGTATTTCGAAAACCTATTTCTTATCTGCTAGCAATTTTCCATTGCCTATTCAATAATTATCAAAATTTTGTGCTTGTTGTACGTAATATGCTATAACATTCATTTTTCTCTTTTCAAAATGTTTCCAATATTTTAAGTATGATCTGTTATTATGTTGACAGGATATTAATTGCCTTTTCTCAATGTGTCAATAGAACTTTATCAGCTTTTATTTCCTATATATACTTATTTTTGCATTTCCTATATGCACTTATTTTATTGGTAGGACTTTATTTACACACTTAATGGTTTTCCTTCAACTTCCATTCGTTCATGTAATATCATTAATATATTCTTGGGTTAATACAATTTTCATTTCTCTTTTTTAGCATAGCAACATGTGCTTATATTGCCAAGAAACTATTCACTATTTCTTCTCCAGATGTAAAAGACCCCATGAACCATGTCTTGTTGAGGTACGTCATCAGCTTACAGACTTGATTCTCAGAAAGTTTACCTTCTTTGCATGTTTCATCTAAACTTCTTACAATGGCGAAGCTTACCAAAATCTTCAACTCTTCATATAAAATATATGCACCTATAGAATGGATGCTGTACAAGTGCCATCTTTAATTGGCGGAAATAGATGGGATATGATCTATCTTTGTGGTTATGGCGATGTAACATATTTGTGGCGCTCAGATCGTAAAACATGTTTTTTCATCTTTTTGGTATTATTAGAATATTTTAATAAATAAAATAGGCATTGGTTTTGGTTTGTTGTTGCTGCCTGTCCTAGCATGTAGTAATGTTTATGGGAGTTTATGGATTTATGAATTGTATGGTTACTTAAGAAATATCTTCTATGACAGGTGCATGTATTTTTACTTCATCATAATTCTTGTGGAAACAAAATGTTGTATTGCAAAGTTTATGTTGCCTTTAAACAGGGGTCTCTTCCTGTGTGGGATTGGATTTGTTAGCTCATCTTGACAATAGATTAACCAGTGTACTCTATTTATTTTCAAATGGAGCCTTCTGGATGTAGGAAAGCTAACTCAATCATCTGTTCTTGGCATCGGAACTTTCATCTCTCTCGTAATAACAACAACAACAATAACAATGAAGCTTTAATCCCAAACTAGTTGGAGCCAGTTAATCTATCTAGTAACAACAGTAATGGTTGAAATAACTGGGCAAACCTATGAAGTCTAGTTGGGTCGGTTAATCTATCCAGTAACAGCAGTAATGGTTGTAATAACTAGGCAAACCTATGAAGTAAGCTGCCATTAAGACATTTCAACATTGTATAATGGTAGTCTTCCTCCCAAAAATTATTCAGATGAATGGTCATAACCCTTCGAAAATAATTCTTCAGAAAGATACTAAAACTTATAAGTGTGTTCTGCATATGATGTAGTCTAAATTTATTTTATTGATGTCTAAGTGCGTAGACTAGAGATATTTAATATCAACAATCTCTTAGATTATGATGATACTTGAATATTTGGATTTCTCATTTCTTTATCAATTATACATCAATAATGCAGAAAAAAAGTGATTGTGTAGGAATATGACAAAAGGCAGTATGTTTCTGTTATTGTTATTTGTGTTCCATCTGTCATATTTTAACATGAGCACTATTGCTTTTCTTCAGAAATGATGATGAAAGTAAGTTAAAGTTCTCCTCCGTCATGTTTGGAAGAATCCTTTTCAGTTTCTTGGGTGTGCTCGTATTGGCAACTGTCATTTATACCATCATTACTAATGGCTTTCCTTTTCGGAAGGAATTGTTGACACCGTAAGCTATTACTTGGTGCTTTTTCTTATTTCTTCTTCTTTTCCAAGGCTAGCATTAATTTTTTTTCTTTTCTTTTTGTTGGTGGCCTAAACTTGTTATACTCCAAAGAATACATACATAATACATATAGTATAATATAGAGCATTGCCCACCACTATCCCATGCCAAGTACTTAATATAAAATTTTGTATTGATGTATATGAAAATGATGAGAACATCCTGGTCTTAAGACATTAATTATATAGACAACTAAGAAAATAGCTTATTTCTGTTTAGTATATATTTTATAGAAGATTGAGCTCATATAAGCAGTGTTTATTCACAAGTTTGAAAATTTGATTTTTCATTCTGGTTGAGCTTATGGAGTTTCAATATCAGTAGTTTAGATGGTTTCAGAAATTTTGCTCCAAGTTGTGAAGTTTTGGCCAAAAAGTTCTAAAGAAGTATAAAAAAATAAGTTACAAAACAAAGAAGCCAAGAAAAGTTATTAGAGAATGTTTCAGAGCATTTTGTGCTTTATAGATTATTTATTTTGTAGTTTTGACAATCTTAGACTGGCATTAGTATAGCATATGAGAGTAATTATTGTATGTTAGTTGTTGCAGTCAACATACTATATGTACATGTATAAAATTCCTTCTTGAACTTCAAATGCTCAAAAGTTCATTAAGTTTACCAATTTTAAAGCTTCGCAGTGCTGAGTAGATTCAAATCTTTTCTCCATTTTCTAATAGAACTCACAGTTACATTAGATTCTTATGTTTCTCAAGTAAGTTGCTTTAATCATTTGCATGTAGTTAAAGAATGTTCCTTATATTATACGAAAAAAAAAGATGTTTCATCTTTGAAGATGTTTTATCTTTGAAATGTCTCATATTTTGTTGTTCAAATCTTTGTAATGTGCTATAATAAAGACCTTTTATTGGACACCCTGGCCCATCTAAATTATATTCGTTATCTACGTCATCTTTACAATCAAGAAAAAGAGAGATAATTATTGAAAAATAATACTATATAGCCTGTGCACTTAATTATTAAGAAATGATCTCAATATAATTGTAAATAAAAAAATATTATTTAGAAAAAGGATCTATAGCTAGTTTTTGTCAGTTTTGGCCAAAACTGGTTGTAACCAATGAAACTAGAGGGAAACTAGTTAGTTTTGGCTGAAACTGGTTGAAGCTGCCGAAATTGACTGAAATCTGAAACCGGTGGTAGGTTTTGATTCAATCGAAGCCAAAATTGATTGGTTATGGATGAGATGGATTGTTTTAGCCACTAAAAAACTTGATTTGTTCTCACCATGGTTTCACCACGTTTAATGATCTAGTTACCCTTGTTTTTATAGTAACAATTGAGTGGTGCTTATTTATGTAATTATCTGTTTTGACTCATATTTCTGATGTTTATTGCATCTGTCTTTTTTTGGTAGCTTATTGCATCTAATTGTTTGTATCTAATTTGGAAAGCTTATTAAGCCATCATATTCTAATTGTAATCATCACCATGCTGGACTTTAGCATTGTTTCTGACACGGCACCCTTATGATTTATGTCCTTGCATGGACAAAATTATGTGCTTGATAAATGTCCTTTGTGATTCCTCTCAATATGCTATGATTTTTGAGTCCATGTCTCACTAGTTCTAAAGCAGAACCTGTTGTTGCAGCTTTTTATGTCATGACACGCATGAGCTTTATGTTTTATGGGTGTTATCATCTGAGTGGTGTTGTTTTACTTCTTTTGTTTATTGTGATTCTTGTGGTTTTGTAACTACATGTTTCTTCTTGTACCTGCCTTGTGATTGTTGGACAATGCTTGGTTGATTGCTTTATGGGAGGCCGATGTCATGCCTTTTTCGTAATCATGATATCAGCTGAGCCTATCAAAGACATTCAAAAGTTATGTTTTGTGAATCCAGCTGATGTCATGCTGATGAAAAAGGTATGATGCATCAGCCTTCCCATGGGACTTGTCCAATAAAATGATCTATTATTGCTCTATCTGTTTATTGTTTTATTCAGAGGGATGCAGTCTGAGCCTAACCTAAATTATTGCTTAATAATTTTGCAGGTGGATGGCCGCAACCTTGATTGACTTTTATATAAATGTTATAGCTATATCAGTAAGTCATGACTATATATTACTTTTATACATTTGTCTATTATTAAACAATTTTATTTTTAATTAGAAACCTGAATGGGCAAGTGGTAACTACTTGTAACTTCAGCACCTCAAAGATAATCTCAGAAATTATGACGTATGTCGTTTTGAAGTTCTTTACTGTACATAAAGAATTGGGAGCATGCTAAATTCCATGGTAAACTAGCAGGTCGGTTGTTATTTTTCTTCTTGAAAATTATCGATTATTACAAAATCTGTGATAATGTGATTTGTAGAATTCATTTATTTAGATAGCAAGATACGTCTGAACTTAAATAATGTGGGGACAATCTCATCCCAACTGAATTACCCCTTTAAGGAAATTCATGAGAATGTAGAAGGTTCAACGTCCTAACTCTTTACGATCCTAATTATTAACTAATCTCATGGGCTTATTTGGGGTTGTGCATGGAAAGCTCCTGCTTTGTTTGGAATAATATCAAATCATCCAAGTGTCCTGTAGATATATTCCCTTTTCATGCTGCTGTTTCCTCAATATTGATCTTCCTCAAACCGGCAGAATCTCATAGCCTTATGCATAGTTCACCCATAATACCCAGTCTTTGCCTTTATGCAACCTCCATTGCTGATTGAACTGTATGATTCCAAATTAACAGTGCATGCCTAATTGTGCTAACCGTTTTCAGTCTGTCACCCATTATTATCTTCTGAAACCTACAAAAAAACTGATAATAATAATTTTGTCAAGATGAAATGCTAATAGATCTCTTCCCAACACATTTCATCAATACCTTGGTCCATATTTTATTTATTTCAAGCTGTCCAATCAGCCAACCTAATCCTTCATTTGGCATAAGATTTTTTTCCCCGAAGCATTTATTATTGGATCTTGACAGAACTCAAATATAATAAAGCTTTAAAGCAAAAAGGCAATAATTTTACTTGGCTTCATGAGGAGGTTCTCAGTCGAGGAACATTCTCCAGATTCTAGAAGGTTGATTTGGTGAAGAATGTACAAATTGCAAACTTCATCTAAACTGTTATTTTCCTTTGAAATTTATCAAGTTGTAGTGATGCCTTATAAAATCTAGTCAGACCTGTTAACATAAGTGGCTTATCTTATATTCTAGAAATGGAAGGTCCTTCAAGGTGGTTACATGGATGATTTTTGGATGCTTTCACATTCTAAATTTATGAGAGCTAGAATTCATCATTTCCGGAATGAGTAGCTATGGCATGATTCGTTGTTTTGATTGATAAATTCTACGCTATCAGGTGCTGACCACAATTCCTTCAGAAATTAGAATTTCTATAGCTTATCTTTGTATCTATTTCATGCTTCTATATGTGTATAAATAATATAGATTCACACTCTGTTTGCTTCCCAGTCATTAAAAAAAAAGCCTAAGATCTGCATTTTATATGATTTAGAAGTTTTGTTACTCATTTTATTTTTTTGATCCGATGCTTCAAGAATCTTTTTCCAAGACTCTTGAAAGAAATGCACTTGGCACCAAGAAGATATGAGTTTTGAGTATTAAAGATGCAGATATATGTACATGTATGTATTTTTCAATTATGTTGATTTGCATATTCGCAATGTAGATTTCTTTGAATCTTATTCAAGTTGATGGTTGCTCATACACATTCACCATGTAGATCTCTATGAATCTTACTCTAATTGGAATGAGAAAAAACAATTGCTCATGCATGAACCTTTGTCATATCAGGTGTGGGTTGCTCACAAGGAATCAACGTGGATAAGTGCGTTCTTCTGGATTTGTCTGTTAATATGTTTTGGCAGGTACTTCTCTTAATGCAAACTTGATAATACATTCCATTAGTCTGAAATAGACTATTATTTTACAGTAATAAACATAAACAATAACTTGTATGGACAAACAAAACTGATATCCGTTGATGCCCATGTCTTAGTCATCTTATAAATTGCGATTGATGTTGAAGGTTATTTAATAATATAGACATCATTTTTCATCCATAGTGAAAGAAGTCCTCAAAAGACTGAATTTGTCTTAATATGTAATAATTTCTCTGTTTGATTATAGGGAGTATTGTTATAACCAAAGGAAAAGCAAATAAGAAAGATGTGGTCAGACATGGTTTATCAAGGATGCCTAACTAATTCTATGACCTACGTTAGCACTAGGGAGAACAAAATAAGATCATCTTCCTCCATGTCCTTTGAGATCCTCTGGCCTTGTTAAGTTTTTGTTCCCCTTGCGTTGCTATCCTGTTTTTTCTTGTGTCAAACCCCACTGAAATAATTTTTTCCATCACTGCATATGCTAAGATCCCTATCTCCTTTAACAATCATACGCCTCAGATACTTAGGTAGTGTTTGATAGAAAAAATATTATCCATGGATAAGTGTACGGGATAGAATTTGTCCCCTGGCTATCCCTAGGGATATTCCTTAGCTATCCCATTGATCATATCAAATGCAAAAAGGTAAATTCATAGGATAACTTTTTTTTTTTTACTCTTATTTGGAGGGATAACCAGCTATTCCTACATTTTCTAGGGAATAAGTTGAGGGAATATCCCATGGTTAACCATGGTTAATCATGTGATATCCCTTTAGTTAACTTATTCCTAGCTATCCCTTATAGTTATGGCTTTTGGGAATAAGAAGGGATATCCAGGGGATATCCCCTCTTATCCCCTATTTCAAACACTACCTTAGGGTTGTCTCAAAATACAGCTAAATCAGCCACCAAAGATTGAAGGAAATGAATGAAATTATTGTAAGGTTGGAAAAACAATTTCATATTAGATAATCATGTTGTGATGTGATATTTTGACCAATTGTTTAATCTTACAATTTTGAATTGAGTTCTAGCTATTTCCTGCAATGCCAAAGGTACTAAAGCAATAGAACTAAATATGTAAGAGTTTCACATTGAACATTATCCTTGTCATTTTTCTTTGTGGATAATATTGTTAATGCCGTTCTTCCTAACAGCATGCATTAGAGAAACTTCCAGAATGTTCATGGGGTTTAATCCGCAATCTTTTGTGATTTTATATATGCATTCAAGGTTTTGGAATATTGATCTTAGTCATCTCGTCTAGGGCTAGTGGCTCCAAGATAATCAATTGATTTCTTTTAAAACAATCATATTTCATTGTCCATTTTTAATGATTGAGATATTATGGTATATCTCAGCCAAGATATCATAATATCAGTCTAGATTGGAATTTGACTTAAAAAATATTTTCTTAGTAATATTTAATGTATAGATATTATTATTTAGTAAATACAAATAATAGAAAATACAAAGATAATTATCCCTTACATATTTTTTAGTAGGTGTAATGATATTTCATCATTATTATGATGAATTGAAAGGTATTATACTAAATGATTATAGTCTTAAAAATATAATTAAATCATTAACAATATTATAATGTTAATAATTGTAGGACATTAACTTATGCAAAATATTAAATATGCAATAAATTATGTAGTTAAATCATGATTAACTATCCTTATGAAATTTAATGCTAAATAAAGATGGATAATATATTAATAATTGAGATTCATATATATATATTATTTAATTTATATAATACTTAAATACTCAAATTTATTATAATTGTAAAATCAATTTAAATAATTCATATTAGTATCATGTTTCCAATAAAACAATTTTAACTAAAAATCATTAGTTTCTACCATGAAATATTAGAAAATGGTCACATTTTTCATTCAATTTATCATAAACACAAATACATGCAAATGACTAATAAGGAACAAATTATATATATATATATATATATATATATATATATATATATATATGACTTATTCATAAAATTATGATTAATAAGAGACACATAAAAGAGAAAGAGAGCATTTGGCTACACTTGAGTGAATCATCCGCTCAAATCTGATTAAGTATTTGTTAGAGTTTTACATTAATTATTTAAGCCCTTAGATGTGATCTGCTAACTCTAAAATGCTTAGACAAAAAATTAGACGACTTAAAGATCCAAAGCTCATGCACGAAGTGGTCACTAAATTAAACAATCTAATGACATGAAATAATACATTTTTTTTTTACCTTTTGATGCATGGGCTAGCGATCTTTAAATAACATGATTTGGATGCGTAAATATTTTAGAGATAATGCGTGGCCTCATCCAAATCATAAGCTTTTTTATCTTTTCTATTTTAAGATCCGTGATCCATATGGATCTAAGGATGAGAAGGATAATATGTTTTCTAAGTCCAACTCTCTTTGTATATATTATTGTTTATAAATAAATAATTTATATAATTTGTAGATAGATTTTTAATGATTGTTGTTAATAACAATGACTTGTTGAGGAATCATCATTTATTGAGTCAACAATAGTTAAATGAGAAATTTAATTGGAATTGTTTTGCAAGAAATAAATTCGTTTGTAGTCGTGTAAATTGATGATGTACTGGGACAAGATTGACATATTGGCAGCTTCCATCTGGAGAACCAAGTAAGAATATAATATGAATTTTAGTATATAGAAGAATAATATAATGTGCTGGATTCCGGCACGAACATAACGGGTTCCTGCCGTGGACGAAAACGTTGGACGAATGTTGACCCAATTGTTGTATTTTGTTGGAGCGTGTATTTGTCTTCTCAGTGCTACTTGTATTGGTGCTAAGATTGTTGTCCTCTTTTCTTTTTTTTTTAGCATTGCCACATGTGCCTACATCGTCATTCAACTTTTCCAGCTCTGTTATCAAGATTCAATGTACTACGTTTTATTGGACTCCCACAGCAAGCATCGAAGAAGCACGTCCTCCAAGTAATTATCAAATCTTATGTGTTGGATCACTCGCTTTGTACCATCCAACGGAACATTCAGTGGACATGCTTTTTACTGTTTCATATTCATATTGTAATCTTTAAACTTACATGTAAAATTCATTCTTAGCCGGTTATATAATCCAAACATAAAGAATGTAATAATATGAAAATTGACTTCATGATTGCAGTAACTAAGAATGTAATTTAGATTATGTGCGTAGAAATTATATATATATATATATATATATATATATAGTTTTAAATTATTAAAACACCATATCTTTCTGTGTTGATTAAAGAAATAGTTGTGCATTACTGCAGAATGTTTTGTAAAATGTTTTTTTTTTTTTTCAAAATTTGGAAATTAATTTCTTTGCGGGCTATTTAAGGAGTTCTCAAACTTGAGAAACCTCCTCTTCCACCAAAATAAATAAGTAAATAATAAAACTTGCATGCATATTGTCAATATTTCCCGCTTTGCCAGATTATTGGTAACCATGGTCTTTGAGTTGTAGAATTAAGCAGGGCATCATCGGTCTTGTCTTGGTGATCTATATTCATTCTCATGTGAACGTACCCAGGGTTTGAAGGTAGCTGCATTCGTTCGTTCGTTCATTCATTCAGCACTGTTCTTTTAGCTAGTTCATCAGTTCATGATGAAAATGCAAATAATGAAGAATATATTTCCTTATCCATCTCTATCTGCAGTAGATCAGCAAACCAGATAGCCGAGCTTGATAGGACGAAGAATAAATATGAATAGGTTAAACCTTGACTTTGCTGGAGCAAAGCAGGGAAAAGTTTTTGTACATCGCCTTCAGTGTAGCAAGTTTTACGTTAATTGTATTGTCCCTTCTTATTGGTTCATATGAATCATACGTGGCTTGATACGATGGGTTAAGGATATCATCTTAAATTTTGACGCGACGTGCATTAATACCTATTCAGTTTTTTTTTGAAATTTATGTATAGGATGTAGTGCATATTTTCTGAATGGGTGTCGTAATTTTATAACTATGGTATTGTAAATTTATAATTGGGATGTCATAATTTTTTTTTTGGCTTTCTGAATGGTTGTCTTAATTTTATAATTACAATGTCGTAAATTTATAACTGGGGTGTTATCTTAAATTTTAACGTGACGTACATTAATATCTGTTTAGCTTTTTTTGAAATTTGTGTATAGACATGTTTGTGAGTGAGTATCATAATTTTATAACTACGGTGTGTAAATTTACAACATAAATTTTTTTTGACGTTCTTAATGGGTGTCTTAATTTTATAACTACGGTATCGTAAGTTTATAACAGAGGTGTCATCTTAAATTTTGACGTGATGTGCATTAATAATCATTCAACTTTTTTTTAAAAAAATTTGTGTACAATTATTTTTTTGAATGGATGTTGTAATTTTATAACTATTATATTGTAATTTTAAAATTAAGGTATCATAATTTTTTTCATCAAATATCATAAAATTATTTTAATATTATTTAATAACTTATATATATATATATATATATATATATATATATAAAAGGAGAAACAACATAATTCATTCACGTTGCATCGAATGCTATGTACAAATCTTTTCTTCACAGCAGTAGTGGGCACGGCACATTTCAAAGCAGTGGGCACGACAAATACATGATGCCGGACAGCCCACGGAAAGCCGGACTACAGCCCACGGAAAAGTTCATTTAATCAATGGCCATCCGGTAATGGAGAGGTTTTTGAAATTATTGGTCCAGTGCAGCTCCACTACCGTAGAGATTATCCGTAGTATAGTGGATTCCCTCGACTCGACCGAAAAAAAAAAAAAAAAGGAGGTGAATATTCCTAGCATGAGCATCGTCCTCTTCGTTCCCTTGTTGCTGTGCGTGTTGTTCTTGGAGAGCTTCCGGCCTCCCATTGCAACTGCTGTGTCCACCCAGCTTGGAAACAACGCAACAGACCGGTCCTCGCTCCTTGCCTTCAGCTCATTGATATCTGCTGATCCACTGCAGTCTTTCGCCTCGTGGAATGACGACTCCCTCCATTTTTGCCAGTGGCCGTCGTCACCCGGAAAGGGTCACGGCTCTTGATCTAGACTCTCTGGGCCTGGTTGGTCTCCTATCACCTCACCTGGCCAACCTCACCTGCTTCTCTACTATGCGAGACCCTTGAGACCATTGGATCTCAAATTCGTACCCTTATGGACTTTTGGCAGTAGCTCAAAAATTTCAATTTAGTGTTGCTACTTTAGCATGCTACCTATAAGCCATGGATGATTCGGTTTAAAGGGGCACGTCTAAGAAAGCAGCTAATTGGAGTTGGAGAGTTACTAGTTGAAAAGGAAGACTAATCTTATTAACATCCGTACATGTATTCACTGGCTAGCCAATTATGCTGCCTGTTTAAAGAAGGTATCATAATTGTGATTACATTGTAATGAAAGTGGTTAAGCATGTTCTTGTTGATTAATTAATAGAGGGATCAGATATGCTTAAACCGATGAAATAGAGAGTCTGGGGTACTGCAAGATATTGTGGTGAGTCTCTTTCTTTTGACGAGTGACTATGTATTCCTAACCGATATATAGCGATATGCTCGAGTATTCTTGCAGGTCACACGGGTTACTTGCCTTAGTATGAAGTGATTGGTATATTGAGGTTATGGTGATTCGGGTCTAAGTTGATCCCGTCATGTGCGAGCGGGAGATGTTACAAACTTGGGTCAGATCCGCCCATGATGGGTCAAACCTGACCCGTTTGTATCATTTATTCCATCCACTTATCCGATGGTTAAAAGGGTAGTGGGTGGTTGTGAAAATGGTATGGTTCTCGGTTATGAGAACGAGAGATCAACGGTTGTTTGATTTTTTAATAATAAATACAACTCTTCTACTTGATAACAGATAATCTCTCAAGAAAACATATAAACTTAAAAACGATCACGGATGCATTTAATCTGTGAAATCAAAGTTTGGTTCATCTCGTAATCACACTTGGATCAGGTAAGATTATCCGAGAAAGAGGACATCAAACGAGGTTTGAATTTCAAACTACTATTTTAATTCTAACAATTTATGGTCATTTTTTTGAGTAAAAAAAAAATAAAAAGAAGGCAAAGAGGCTGATCACAAGCGGAAGGGGAAGAGTCTCCATCCTCTTTCCAGGCCGTTTCCTCTTTCAGTCTTTTTTTTCTTCATCTTCCTTTCTGACTTCCTCTGTTTAAACTATTTTCTCTCAAACCATCGTCAGCTCGAACTTACCAGCACTTTCCTCAGTCCTCACCGTCGTCCTCGTCATCAGGTAAGTTTTTTTTCCGAATGTTCTGGTGCATGCCACATGGTCTGGGAGAAGACAATGATGATGGTTTCATGGTTTTGGATGGTTCCTCTATAACTGGTTTGTTTCAATTTGGCTTTCCTTAGTGGTTTCTTTTTAATTTACCACTTTGTATAATTAAATTCCTTAATGCGACATCATTTGTCTCTAAATGCAGTGGTAATTGGTAGAAAATTAAGTTCCGTTGGTGCTTTTTGGCTTAGTACCTTTCTTTTGATGGATTTTATCACGGGAGCATGACAGGAACAGGGAGACTTCTGGACATGGTATAGGTTTTGTGGAAATATATTGCCCTTTTTTTCCTCCCTGAAATTTATCACGAAAAAGGATTTTTTCAGACAACAGGACTTTTGTTTTTACTTGCTTGTATCTGGAACTTCCCCAGTTTTTTTTTCCTGAATATTAACCAGTTGCTAAATTGATCCTGAACTGCAGTTATGCAGTGATGGTTAATATGCATGCAGTCGCAAACAACCAATTTTACCATACTATAATTTAAGTTGGTGATATCATGGCTACAAATAATTGGACAATTTTGGTCTTAAATTTGCTCCCATTGGGCTTTGGTTGAGTGAAAAAGTTGGCAGTTAATGTATTTGGTATTGCAGATGTATACAGTAGTTATAGATTTAGAACATTTTTTAGCCTAGCACAGGGTAATAGTATGAAAGTGGGTGCAAGAATAGTATAAAAATATTCAGAAATAATAATATAGGACATGATATAACATGTTAATGAGTTTTAGCTCAACTAATATATGAACTTAAATTAGGTAAACCTAAAAACCAAGGTTTGCAATACTGATACATTATCGGTGGTTCAATATATTTAATATATTATAAGTGATATAGTAAAGTACCTACCAAATATGGAGATAGGCTCTCTATATCTTTTCTCATTTCTAGGCATAGTGCCATTCAAAATTAGATAATATAGATTGATACCAGGTGGTACAGATAACATTTTTGTATCAAACACTATCTTAATATCCAATTCATATCCGTATCCGTATATAACAAATATGGATATGGTTGATATCCGATTCATATCCGTATCCATATATAACAAATATGGATATGCTTGATATCCGATTCGTATCCGTATCCGCCGTATCCGTATAAATAAATATGAATATGCTTGATATCCGATTCGTATCCGTATCTGTATATAACAAATATGGATATGCTTGATATCCGATTCATATCGTATCTGTATATAACAAATATGGATATGTTTGATATCTGATTCGTATCCGTATCTGTATATAACAAATATGGATATGCTTGATATTCGATTCGTATCCGTATTCATTTAGAATAAATATGGATATAAATTTTAATATCCATTTAGTATTCGTATCCGTATTCATATTCGTTAAAAAATATGGATACAAATATGGATATACTACTATCCGATCCATATTCAGTATGTTTTCAGAGTCTATAAACCTTGGATGTTGGGAGTCTCGTGACTTCATTCATATCTACCGCTCAGAAAGAACTTCATGCATAGGCGGTGGTTGGGGGCGACGGCAGCAGCGTTTGGTGCTCTCCACAAAGCCACCCTGTGGTGTTGTAGGCGTTGCGCGACGGCGGTGATGCGGGGGCAGAGCTTCCAGAAGAAGAGGAAAGGAGGAGGAAAAGAATGGGGCGGAGGAAGGGGGATTTGGGCTGTTTATAAATGGTGGAAGGGCGGCCGTTTTAGGTGGTTGCGGCGGTGGGTAGGCGGTTAGGCCGGTAAGGGGGTAGTCAAGCATCGTACAATGGCCGTTTTGGCCATTAGGCGGTTTAAGATGGGTGGCTGAAGTAGCCGGTTGTGGGGAAGAAGAAAAGAGCGAGAATGAGCTCTCTTTTGAGCTCGATTTTTAATGGGTTAATGCGAGATTGCAAGTAACTTAGCACAGCTGTGGGATTTAGGGCACAAACGATCTCTTAGGTAGTGTTTAATAGCCCAAAAGCTATCCTTGGATAAATGCATTTATCTAGGGGATAGCTGAGGGAATAAGCACCATTTAAAAATTATAAGTCTGCCATCAAGGGATAACTTTAGTTGTTCTTGGACTTCTTAGGGAATAAGTTCAGGGGATAACCCATGGTTAAACATGGATTATCCCCTCTGGTTAAACTTTTTCAGACCTATCCCCTCTAGCTATAGCATTTGGAAATAAGGGGGGATATCCCTGGATATCCCCCCTTATCCCCCATATCAAACACTGCCTTAGGTAGTGTTTGATAGCCCAACAGCTATCCCTGGATAAATGTATAGGATAGCATTTATCCAGGGGATAGCTGAGGGAATAAGCACCTTTTTAAAATTACAAGTATGCCATCAAGGGATAACTTTAGTTGTTCCTGGGTTTCCTAGGGAATAAGTTTAGGAGAGGTTATCTCCTCTGGTTAAACTTTTTCAGACCTATCCCCTCTAGCTATAGCATTTGGGAATAAAGGGGGATATTCAAGGGATATCCTTCCTTATCCCTCGTATCAAACACTGCCTTAGTTTGCTTTTTACTAGGGAATGATGTTCCCCTCATAATTTCATTTCATCTCTCTCACTCCTGATGGTGGAACGGGAGGAAAATGAATCAACTTGAGTTTGGTTCATTATTAATCGGACTTAATTAAAAAGTAATTTGAAGTTTGCGATTTGGTCGAATCACAAATCAAGTATTTATACAGAATTTTTTAAAGCTATTTGCCATTGGGTCCGCCATAAAGATTTATTTGGATTTATAACGCAACCTGATGTAGCCAATAACAGGCCACGTAATACAAACAATAAGGCCCTGTGGTCTCTTGGCCCCTAGGCGGCCCTATGGCCAGCCCTAGGCGGCCCCTTGGTCCTTGGGCCCCTAGGCGGCCTCATGGCTAGTCCTAGGCGGCCCCGCGGTCCTTGGGCTCCTAGGCAGCCTTATGGCCAGTCCTAGGCGGCCCCGTGATCCCTTGGCCCCTAGGCGGCCCCACGGCCAGTCTTAGGCGGCCCCGTGGTCTCTTGGCCCCTAGGCGGCCTTATGGCCAGCCCTAGGCGGCCCCTTGGTCCCTGGGCCCCTAGGCGGCCCCACGGCCAGTCCTAGGCGGCCCCACGGCCAGTCCTAGGCAGCCTCCTGGTCTCTTGGCCCCTAGGCGGCCCTATGGCCAGCCCTAGGTGGCCCTTTGGTCCCTGGGCCCCTTGGTAGCCTCATGGCCAGTCCTAGGCGGCCCACGGTCCCTGGGCTCCTAGGCGGCCCTATGGCTAGTCCTAGGCAGCCCCTTGCTCCCTTCGCCCCTAGGCGGCCCTACGGCCAGTCCTAGGCAGCCCCATGGTCCCTTGGCCCCTAGAAGGCCCCACGGCCAGTCCTAGGCAGCCCCATGGTCCCTTGGCCCCTAGGCGGCCCCACGGCCAGTCCTAGGCGGCGCCTTGGTCCCTGAGCCCCTAGGCGGCCCCACGGCCAGTCCTAGGCGGCCCCGCGGTCCCTGGGTTCCTAGGCGGCCCTATGGCCAATCCTAGGCGGCCCCATGGTCCCTTGGCCCCTAGGCGGCCCTACGGTCGGTCCTAGGCGGCCCCTTAGTCCCTTGGCCTTTAGGCAGCCCTACGGCCAGTCCTAGATGGCCATCAGATACCTAGAAATATTAAAAATATAAAAGACATCATCTCGGGCACCCCGATTCAGAGAATCTCAGCCCAGACAGACAGTGATGGATCCTTTTCAGAGGATCTTAGCCCAAAAAGAAAAAGCCATCAGCAACATTTAATGGCTTTGGCAAAATAAGCATCAAAATGCGATTACCTGCCAAAATGTGCCAATCACTTCAAGTCAGACAAGCCGCTAAGGCCCGAAAAGTCATTAGCAGTATTTAATGGCTCTGGCAATATAAGCATCAAAAGGCGATTACCTGTCATTAAGTACCAATCACTTCGAGTCAGAAAAGCCACTAAAGCCCAAAAAGTCATTAGCAGACTTTAATGACCCTGGATAAATGAGTACTAAAAGCCGATCATCTCTGAATAAAATAATGATGACATCGGAATAATGGATATGGACCCAATCCGACTAGTCCTGACATTCTATCCATGAGAATGCTGACACGTCACGACATTCAGACAAAAAACAAATGGATATGCCAATAAAAGGAAGGTAAGAACAAACGAAAGGGGGGTTCTACTAAGCAAAAAAGGCCTCATTTTCTTCTGGGGATTTTTCTTCTTCTTCTACAAAAAAATCATTGCTGTGTTCCTGGTTACTAACTTGAGCGTCGAAGGGTCCCCCAACTGGAATCCCCAGTCACGGGACTTCTTGTAGGATCCTGGAGGTGAAGCGTCACAGTAACTGTCACTCAAGGTTATCATCCCAAAGTGACCAGGCATCAACAGATTGGTGCGCCAGGAAGGGGGAAGCGCGATCGCAGAATTAAGGAAGCTTGCCTCCCTCTTAACTCTGCTCGGAAAGATCTTCCCCCAGAAGACTCAATGGAGCCAACATATATTCAGGAGGCCTCATCTGATTCCCCAGAGGGAGATCCCTCTCGGGCTAATTCGTCGGGAACCAGCTCTCCTATTTTTTCTTCGCCTATGACATCGGCCTCTCCTCATGAGCAGCTGGCTCGCCTTACTCAGCAGGTGCAAGCCCTCATTGGAGTGGTTCGCGAGTTGCGAGAGCAGCAGCCTGCGGCTGCTCATCGGCAGGCTAGATTCCTTGCACCGCCGCAAATTACTATCCCAGTCAGCCAGCAGTCTGCACATAGAAAGTCCTCTCAAAAGGAGTCTTCTCACCACCAAGTTCCATCTGAGCATCCTCACCGAGAGAGCCTCAAGAGGTTGAGATCTTCTACTCTTCGCTCTGGTGATTATAATCGCTGAAGAGGAAAAGAACCTAGAAGTTCACATCATCGTCAACTGCAAGATCCTACTTCTTCTTCATTCGAATCTGCCGATGAAGATATCAATGATCGAATGAAAAGGCGCTTGGAAGAGAAAAATTGGCGCTTGGAGGAGCTTAGTCAAAAGCTCCATGATCATTCGAGAATGGAGTATGATTCTCGTCCCCCTCTCGCTTGCCGGATCACGGAAGAACGCATACCCCGCCAGTTTCGTCTTCCTCAATTAGACCCATATGATGGCACTACTGACCCATTGGATCATTTAGAGAGTTATAAGTCTCTCATGCAGGTCCAAGGGGCCATAGATGCTTTATTATGTATCGCTTTCTCTGCCACTCTTCGGAAGGCTACCCGTGCTTGGTATTCTAGACTGCTGCCACGCAGCATCGACTCTTTTCAGCAACTAGAAAAGGCCTTTTTGGTGCAATTCGATGCCTGTCGCAAAATCCCTTGGGTGACGGACAGTTTCTTCTCCGTCAAGCAAAGGGAAGGCGAACTCTTGAAGGATTTCATAGCTCGGTTCAAAGCTGCAGCGCTGGAGGTCTACCATCTAGATGATGTCGTGGCCACCCTAGCCTTGAAGCGGGGACTTCGTCCCTCTCGCTTCATATATTCCTTGGACAAGAGGCCACCTAGCTCCTATGCTGAGCTCCTGGAGCGGGTGCATAAATACATCCGTGCCGATGAGGCCGATCACACCAGAAGGGATGCGGATCGATCGGCTGGCAAGAAGCCACTTCGGGAGGTGCTGAGCGGACTCCCCCCCAAGAAACCTGAACCCCCACGTCGTCTAGATAATTGGCGCCAGAACCCACATGCTGAAGAAGGGAGTTATACTCCTCTCCTCGCCCCAAGATCCCATATCCTCATGGAGATAGAAGGTGAGCCTTATCTTAAGCATCCCCCTCCTCTGAGAGCTGGTGCTGCTCGCGATCGAAGTTGCTACTACCGTTTCCATAGGGACTATGGCCATGATACTGATGAATGTCACAACTTGAAGTGCGCCATTGAGGAGCTTATTCAGCAAGGCCACCTTGGGAGCTTCATCAAGAAAGGAACTCCAACTATCCCACCGATGATAGGGCCCCCACCCGCTCAAGCTGGTATCGACAACACTCCGACGGAGCGTATGGTGGGTTTGCTCTCCTGGGGGGCAGCTTGATCAGCCAAAAGAGCTAGGGGGGATGAGAGAGTAGAAGATGTAAATCCTTATTTTGAAAGGGAGTTAGGAGGAGGGGACCGTTTGAGCGATGATAGTGTAGTCGTCTCTATGACAATTGCTAAACATCCTGTAAAAAGAATACTTGTTGATAGTGGAAGTTCAGCAGATATACTTACTTATGATGCTTTTGTTCGGATGGGCCTATCCCCTAACTTGTTATCACCTATGGTGACTCCCCTCGTCGGTTTCACTGGGGATACTGTTAAGGTGGAGGGCGAGATTACCTTGCCGGTCACGGTGGGATCGCCGCCCCATCAAAGCACAGTCCTGATGAGGTTCCTGGTGGCCAGGGTACCACTAGCCTACAATGCTATTCTCGGTCGCCCTGGTTTGAACCTCTTGGACGCAATCATATCCACCAAGCGCCGGCTGGTGAAGTTTCCAACCAATCGAGGAGTAGGAGAGATGCTTGGGGAACAGAACCCCGCACAATTATGTTATCATATGGCTCCTAGCCCTCAGGAGATGCCGGCTCCCCTTGACCCGGTGCTGTTCGACCCCAGGAAATCCGAGAGGAGGGGAGAATCAACATAGCGATTGCTATCTTACCCTTTGTGGGATGATCCCACCCAGACTGTGCAATAGGTGAGCTTCTCCCTTTGGAAGTAAAAAATGAACTTCTCACCTTCTTACGGGCTAACTCAGATATTTTTGCATGGTCTGCCTCGGACATGCTCGGTATTCCCTCGGAGGTGATAACTCACAAGCTCAACATCGATGCCCAGTATCGACTCGTTCGACAAAAGAAAAGAAGCTTCGCCCCCGAGAGGCAAAGGGCTATAGACGAGGAGGTCAACAAACTCCTGGTCACCGGCCATGTTCGGGAAGCTCAATACCCAAGCTGGTTGACGAATGTGGTTATGGTCCGGAAGGCCAGTGGAAGTTGGCGAATCTGCATCGACTTTACCGATCTTAATAAAGCATGTCCTAAGGACAGCTTTCCTCTACCGCGGATTGACCAACTGGTGGACTCCACCTTCGGACATGAACTCCTGAGTTTTATGGATGCCTTCTCCGCTACAACCAGATAAAAGATGGATCCGATGGATGAGGAGAATACTTCTTTCATTACTGAGAAGGGCATTTATTGCTACAAAGTGATGCCCTTCGGACTAAAGAACGCTGGGGCCACTTATCAAAGATTGATGAATAAAGTCTTCAAAGACTAGATTGGGCGTAATATGGAGGTATATGTCAATGACATGCTGACTAAGAGCATCCATACCGCCAACCACATCATCGACTTAGAGGAAACCTTCAGCAATCTTAGAAGACATCAAATTAAGCTTAATCCCCGTAAATGCGCTTTTGGCATTACTGCGGGAAAATTTCTGGGCTTCTTAGTCACTCAGCGAAGAATCGAGGCGAATCCAGAGAAGATTCAAGCTATTCTCGATATGCGGCGGCCTGTCAACAAGAAGGAGGTCCAACGACTTACTGGAAGAATAGCCGCCCTGAGCTGGTTCTTATCCAGATTGGCGGAGAGGTGTTTACCTTTCTTTAAAGCCTTACGAAAAGTCGACGACTTCGAGTGGACAGATAGCTGTCAAAGGGCCTTCGAGGAGTTAAAGGAATTTCTATCTACTCCACCATTACTATCGAAGCTGAAGAAGGAGAGCAGATTTTCGTCTATCTAGCTGCTACCCCAGAAGTGGTCAGCTCTGTTCTGGTCCAGCTCGATCAAGATGGGATGCAGAAGCCCATCTACTATACCAGCAAGGTACTTCATGATGCGGAGATCCGGTATTCTCAGATAGAAAAGATCATCTTCGCCTTGGTCGTCTCTGCCCAGCGCCTCCAACCATACTTTCAGGCGCACCCGATAGTGGTGCTTACAGATCAGCCTCTTAGATCTATATTGGCGCGACCTGACACTTCAGGCCATCAGGCGAAATGGGCTGTCAAACTGGGAGAATTCGATTTGTCATTCCGAGCCCGCCCTGCTCTTAAGTCCCAAGTGTTGGCAGATTTTTTGGTGGAGTGCACTTGGATTGACGAGCGGGATAGTGACGCCCCTGAGGAACGTCCTGCGACCCAAGAAGATTTGGCGGAGGCCTGGATCCTTCATGTGGATGGTGCCTCCAATTCTCAAGGAAGCGGGACATGTCTTATTTTGGCAAGTCCGTAGGGGATGACCTTTGGGTATACCCTTCGCTTCCTTTTCAAGGCTACCAACAATCAAGCTGAATACGAAGCCCTATTGGCGGGGATCAAACTTGCCCGTGAACTGGGAGTGAAGCGTCTTCGAGCCTTTACTGACTCCCAACTCGTCTCCGGGCACATCACTGGAGAGTTCGAGGCTCGTGACCCTACCATGTCACGATATCTAGATAAAGTCAGGGCGTTGACTTCTTCGTTGGCTTATTTCACCATCAGCTACATTCCCATGGAAGAGAATGCAAGAGCTGATGCATTGTCAAAGTTGGCCACTTCGGCGGACGAAAGCCTAGAAAGAGAGTACGTCGAGCATTTGGAGAATCCAAGTATTGATTCTTTAGAGGAAGTTATGCCAATTGAGCAGGAGCCAACTTGGATGGATGCTTACGTCCGTTACCTCACTAATGGCTCTCTTCCCACCGATCCAATGAAAGCTAAGCTACTAAAGAAGAGGGCGACCAAGTTTGTATTGTTAGAAGGCCGCTTATATAGGAAGTCTTTCTCTCACCCTCTCCTAAAGTGTGTAGGCCCAGCGGATGCTGATTATATTCTCAGAGAAATCTATGAAGGAATATGCGGGAGTCACATGGGGGGCAGGTTTCTAGCATACAAGGCTCTTCGACAAGGATATTACTAGCTTACCATGCGACAGGAAGCTGCTGAGCTGGTTCAAAGGTGCGATAGCTGCCAATGACACTCCAATATCCAGTGACAGTCGCTTCATTTTTAAGCCCCTTGACTGCTCCCTGGCCTTTATGGACATACTTGGGCCTTTTCCCCTAGCTGCAGGGCAGAGGAGGTTTCTATTGGTAGCCATCGATTATTTCACTAAATAGGTCGAAGTCGAGGCATTGGCTAAAATCACTGAAGCCAAGATGAGGGCATTATTTTGGAAGTCTATCATTTGTCGCTTCGGCTTACCCCATACCTTGATTACCGATAATGGCCGACAGTTTGACAACTCAACGTTCAAGGCCTTCTACGATGAGCTTGGCATTTGTCACCGATTCACTTCTATCGGGCACCCCCAATCTAATGGAGAGGCGGAGGTTATGAATCGCATCATACTTTGGGGGCTCCTCACCTGGTTGGATGAATCCAAGGGCAGATGGGTGGAGGAGCTTCCGAGTGTATTATGGGCATACCACACTACTCCCAGGGCCCCCACAGGAGAAACTCCTTTCAGCCTCATTTTCGGGTCTGAGGCGGTCATCCCGGTGGAAATCGGTCTTCCCAACTCCCGAGTAGAAGCATATGAGGAAGAAAAAAATTCTGATCAGTTGAGAGCCAATTTAGACTTCATCGACGAAACCCAAGACCTCGCTCGGTTAAGGATGGCCACTTTCTGCCAGCGAGCCGAGAAGTATTATAATGCTCGGGTTCATCTCAAGACATTTCGCTCTGGAGATATGGTTCTTAGAAAAGTTGAGGTGTCCAAACCAACTGAAGGAGCCAAGCTATCGCCAAACTGGGAAGGGCCATACCGAGTCACCAAAGCACTTCACGAGGAGCCTACAAATTGGAAGGGATGGATGGGTGGCCGATTCCACACACTTGGAACGCCGATAACCTCCGCCAGTACTATCAGTAATAAATGTATGCCCTATGGATGTAAATGTACCAGACAAATAATTATAAAAGTAGTTCTAAACTCTAAATGGCTCAAGCTCAATATCGCGGGCTCAGCGGTCTAAGAGGACCAAACACCTCAGACCGGCGCACGAAACCTCTGGCGGTTCAAGTCTGAATTCTTTGACGGCCCTGAGTCATACCCACGGGCTGGCGCGAGAAACCCCCATGGAGAACTACAAGCGAGGCTCAGCGGTCTAAGAGGACCAGACACCATGGATCGACGCGAGAAACCTCCAGCGGTTCAAGTCTGTATTCCTTGATGGCCCTGAGTCATACCCATGGGCCAGTGCGAGAAACCCCTGTGGAGAACTACAAGCGAGGCTCAGCGGTCTAAGAGGACCAGACAACCCGGACCGGCGCGAGAAACCTCCGGCGGTTCAAGTTTGTATTCCTTGATGACCCTGAGTCATACCCACGGGCCGGCGCAAGAAACCCCCATGGAGAACTACAAGCGAGGCTCAGCGGTCTAAGAGGACCAGACACCCCGGATCGGTGCGAGAAACCTCCAGCGATTCAAGTTGTATTCCTTGACGGCCCTGAGTCATACCCACGGGCTAGTGCGAGAAACCCCCGTGGAGAACTACAAGCGAGGCTCAGCGGTATAAGAGGACCAGACACCCCGGACCGGCGTGAGAAACCTCCAGCGGTTTAAGTCTGTATTCCATGACGGCCCTGAGTTAAACCCACGGGCCGGCGTGAGAAACCCCCGTGGAGAACTACAAGCGAGGCTCAGCGGTCTAAGAGGACCGAACACCCTGGACCGGCGTGAGAAATCTCCGGCGGTTCAAGTCTGTATTCCTTGACGGCCCTGAGTCATACCCACGGGCCGGCGTGAGAAACCCCCATAGAGAACTACAAGCGAGGCTCAGCGGTCTAAGAGGACAAGACACCCCGGACCTGCGCGCAAAACCTCCAGCGGTTCAAGTCTGTATTCCTTGACGGCCCTCAGTCATACCCACAGGCCGGCGCGATAAACCCCCATGGAGAACTACAAGCGAGGCTCAGCGGTCTAAGAGGACCAGATACCCCGGACCAGCGCGAGAAACCTCCGGCGGTTCAAGTCTGTATTCCATGACGGCCCTGAGTCATACCCATGGGCCGACGCAAGAAACACCCATGGAGAACTACTAGCGAGGCTCAGTGGTCTAAGAGGAACAGACATCCCGGACCGGCGCAACAAACCCCCGGCGGTTCAAGTCTGTATTCCTTGACAACCCTGAGTCATACCCACGGGCCAGCGCGAGAAACCCCTGTGGAGAACTACAAGCAAGGCTCAGCGGTCTAAGAGGACCAGACACCCCGGACCAACACGAGAAACCTCCTGCGGTTCAAGTCTGTATTCCTTGATGGCCCTGAGTCATACCCATGGGCCGGCGCGAGAAACCCCCATGGAGAACTACAAGCGAGGCTCAGCGGTCTAAGAGGACCAGACATCCCGGATCGGCGTGAGAAACCTTCGGCGGTTCAAGTCTGTATTCCTTGACGGCCCTGAGTCATACCCACGGGCCGGCGCAAGAAACCCCCGTGGATAACTATAAGCGAGGCTCAGCGGTCTAAGAAGACCGGACACCCCGGACTGGCGCGAGAAACCTCCGGTGGTTCAAGTTTGTATTCCTTGACGGCCCTGAGTCATACCCACGGGCCGGCGCGAGAAACCCCGTAGAGAACTACAAGCGAGGCTCAGCGGTCTAAGAGGACCAGACACCCCGGACCGGCGCAAGAAACCTTCGGCGGTTCAAGTCTGTATTCCTTGATGGCCCTGAGTCATACCCATGGGCTGGCGCGAGAAACCCCCGTGAAGAACTACAAGCGAGGCTCAGCGGTCTAAGAGGACCAGGCACCCCGGACCGGCGCGAGAAACCTCCGGTGGTTCAAGTCTGTATTCCATGATGGCCCTGAGTCATACCCACGAGCTGACGCGAGAAACCCCCATGGAGAACTACAAGCGAGGCTCAGCGGTCTAAGAGGACCAGACACCCTGGACCGGCGCAAGAAACCTCCGGCGGTTCAAGTCTGTATTCCTTGACGACCCTGAGTCATACCCATGGGCCAGCGCGAGAAACCCCTGTGAAGAACTACAAGCGAGGCTCAGTGGTCTAAGAGGACCAGACACCCCGGACCGGCATGAGAAACCTCCTGCGGTTCAAGTCTGTATTCCTTGATGGCCCTGAGTCATACTCATGGGCCGGCGCGAGAAACCCCCATGGAGAACTACAAGCGAGGCTCAGCGGTCTAAGAGGACCAGACACCCCGGACCGGCGCGAGAAACCTTCGGCGGTTCAAGTCTGTATTCCTTGATGGCCCTGAGTCATACCCATGGGCCAGCGCGAGAAACCCTCGTGGAGAACTACAAGCGAGGCTCAGCGATTTAAGAGGACCATAAATCCTGGACCGGCGCGATAAACCTCTAACAGTTCAAGTCTGTATTCCATGACGGCCCTGAGTCATACCCACGGGCCGATGCGAGAAACCCCCGTGGAGAACTACAAGCGAGGCTCAGCGGTCTAAGAGGACCAGACACCCCGGACCGGTGTGAGAAACCTCGGTGGTTCAAGTCTGTATTCCTTGATGGCCCTAAGTCATACCCACGGGCCGGCGCGAGAAACCCTCGTGGAGAACTACGAGCGAGGCTCAGCGGTCTAAGAGGGCCAGTCACCCCGAACCGGTACGAGAAACCTTCGGCGGTTCAAGTCTGTATTCCTTGACGGCCCTGAGTTATACCCACGGGCCGGCGCGAGAAACCCCCGTGGAGAACTACAAGCAAGGCTCAGCAGTCTAAAAGGACTACACGGAAGACAGGGCTGGTCCTAGGTGGCCATAGTCATTTACGGCCCCTAGCCAGCCCTCGGGCTAGTCCTAGGCGGCCATAGTCGTTTACGGCCCCTAGCCGGCCCTCGGGCTGGTCCTAGGCGGCCATAGTCGTTTACGGCCCCTAGCCGGCCCTCGAGCTAATCCTAGTCGGCCATAGTTGTTTACGGCCCCTAGCCGGCCCTCGGGCTAGTCCTAGGCGGCCATAGTCGTTTAGGCCGGGCCAGAGTCATTTACGCCCCTAGCCGGCCCTCGGGCTGGTCCTAGGCGGCCATAGTCGTTTACGGCCCCTAGTCGGCCCTCGGACTGGTCCTAGGTGGCCATAGTCGTTTACAGCCCCTAGCCGGCCCTCGGGCTGGTCCTAGGCGGCCATAGTCGTTTACGGCCCCTAGCCGGCCCTCGGGTTGGTCCTAGATGGCCATAGTCGTTCAAGGCCCCTAGCTGGCCCTCGGGCCGGTCCTAGATGGCCATAGTCGTTGAAGGCTCCTAGCCGGCCCTCGAGCCGGTCCTAGGCGGCCATAGTCGTTCAAGGCCCCTAACCGGCCCTCGAGCCGGTCCTAGGAGGCCATAGTCATTCAAGGCTCCTAGCGGGCCCTCGAGCCGGTCCTAGGAGGCCATAGTCGTTCAAGGCTCCTAGCCGACCCTCGGGCTGGTCCTAGGAGGCCATAGTCATTCAAGGCTCCTAGCAGCCGGTCCTAGGAGGCCATAGTCGTTCAAGGCTCCTAGCCGACCCTCGGGCTGGTCCTAGGCGGCCATAGTCGTTCAAGGCCCCTAGCCGGCCCTCGGGCTGGTCCTAAGCGGCCATAGTCATTTACAGCCCCTAGCCGGCCCTCAGGCCGGTCCTAGGAGGCCATAGTCCTTCAAGGCCCCTAGCCGGCCCTGGGCCGGTCCTAGGCAGCCATAGTCGTTCAAGGCTCCTAGCTGGCCCTCGGGCCGATCCTAGGCGGCCATAGTCGTTCAAGGCCCCTCGCCGGCCCTCGGGCTGGTCCTAGGTGGCCATAGTCGTTCACGGCCCCTACCCGGCCCTCGGGCTGGTCCCAGGCGGCCATAGTCGTTCAAGGCTCCTAGCCGGCCCTCGGGCTGGTCCTAGGCGGCCATAGTCGTTCAAGGCTCCTAGTCGGCCCTTAGGCTGGTCTTAGGTGGCCATAGTCGTTCATGGCTCCTTGCCGGCCCTCGGGCTGGTCCTAGGTGGCCATATTTGTTCAAGGCTCCTAGCCGACCCTCGGGCTAGTCCTAGGTGGCCATAGTCATTTGCGGCCCACAGGTGGCCTTGCCGGCGCTTAACACCTAGTCGATCCTAGGCTAGTGCCGGGTGATTCTAAAAGAAACTCTTTAAGACGACACGACGAACCCCTTACATAATTTTGAATGAATAACACTAGCAAAGTACTAAGCATAGACAAGAAGATAGGAATTATTGGACACTGAAATGATTATAGGTTAATAAAACAAATCTAAACATAGAACCAACACATAAAATTACCTGACAATAGAATTTCGTTACTAAAAAATTGTCATACAAGAAGCCAATCTTGGCTGAACCACAGAAACCGAAAAAAGAGGGGCTCAAAATCAAGACCCTGAGGACTCTGACTCATCCTCCGAATCATCACCCACGGGTTGAATGCTATCGAGGTCGCCCAGCTTGTAGATTTGTGAAATTTTCTTCTTGCACTTTTTGAAGCCCTTGGCGAAAGCATCCACGGCTGCCTCACTACATTCTGCCGCAAATTCGGCGGAATTCTTGTAGGACTCCACAGCCTACCGGGCTCTCAGATCGATGGCGCTAACTCGGAGAACAACCTCAGCTTGGGCAGCCATTATTCTCTCTCTAGCTTGGACTTCAGCAGAAATTAATTTGGATAAGGTTTCTCTCATCTCGTCTTCAGCGGAAGCCAGCTTCCCTTCAATAGAAATTAGCCGCTCCTCAGTGGTGGCTAGTCTCTCTTCTGCAGCCCTAGTCTCTAATTCGAGCAACTTAGCTCTATCTTCTGCAGCCACAGCTCTCTCCTCGGCTTGGGTCACCTTGAGAAGGGCGGCCCGCAACTTCTCCTCAGTCAGCCCTGACCTCGATACAATCTCGGCTAATTTGGCCTCAACCTCTTCAATCCGGGCTTTCAAGGCCTGATTTTCCCCCTCAGCAGTCTTCAGTGAGTCGGATGCTGCGAGCTCCCGAGCCTTGGCCTCGGACAACTCTTGAGTTAACCCACTCACTTGGGCCTTGAGGGCATCCAATCCGGGCAAACTCTGATTCTGTTCTCCCTCGAGACAAGCATCTTGAAAGACAAATGCACTATTGGACACCTGCAAAATAGGAAGTTAATTGAGAAAAAAAAAGGAAAAAGAGAAAAGAAGGGAGTAAAATAAAAAGCTGAAAGATCTTCCAGAATCACCTGGAGGATGGCAGTAAAGAAAGTGTCAAAGGATTTCTCCAATGGTTGACGACGAAGTTCGGCCTGGAGGTTGGGCAAGGTGGAACGACTAAGTAGCCATTCGGCCAGACATCCTCGGCGTGTTGCATTGGTCCCAGGTGGCCGGCTGGGACCGTCCTCATGAGCAGGCATCTCTGCCCCCTCCTGAGGCGAATGAACCTCCGAAAACGATCGTCGTCGGCCTCTCATGCCGGAGGTATCGCCGTCCTTTCATCTGGCACAGCTTCACCTTCGACTTCAGGGGAGGGCGGGGAGCTCTCCATCGTTGGCTCCTCTCGAGCCTCAGATAGAGGGACCCCTGTGGGTAACTCTTTCGGGGCCTCGGCTGGCGGAACCTCTGCTACCAGCCCTGCAGCACGAGGGTCCCCTCTCTTCGGGCCCCCCATTAATGTAACTTCAGGGGAGGAAGGCGGAGCCACTTCACTTGGCAGTGGATCATCCCCTGCTACTCATCTGGACATCTTGGGCCTCTTTTCACTCGACCCTCGTCCGCTTTCCTTTTCCTTAGAGCCTCTGACAGAGACTTGGTGGAGAACCGCATTTCTGCATCAAAGGAGCAAAAAGTCAGAAAACAAAGGCAATAAAACAAACAAGAACAAGACAAAAAGTCATATCAAAAACCTATATACAAACACACATGCAGTGAACAAAACAGGGAATGAAAAGGAAGAAAGGAAAGAATTGGTCGATAGTCGAAAATGGTAGTGCTCACCGAGGGTCGGTGAGGGCACCACTGATGCTGCTAAGGCTTCACGAAGGTTGCCCTCCGACAGTAGCTCTGTGCAAGAGGGAATGATAGAGGACAGAAGGGCCTGGAAAAGTTCTCGGTCCCTTTCCTCAATACTGGAATTTTTATTGGGGCTAGTGTCAGGACTATTCCAAGAGGTCTTTATCTTTTCACCATGGACATAAAAGAAACACGACTTCCACTCTTTTATTTTAGAGGGCAAGTCTAATTTGAGGACCCTCTTTGGACGAGAAACAAAACTCCACCAGCCACTTCCAGAGACATTTCTAAGTTTATACAAAGCTCAAAACAAGGAAACTCGAGCGGGAGCGCCATGGAAATAGCATAGTACTAAGAATGCATATATAATATGAATGGAATTTGGAGTCAGCTGGGCGGTAATTAAGTTATACCTATTTAAAAGATTCAAAAAGAAAGGATGAAGAGGGAGGCGGAGTCCACCCTTGAGGAATTCTTCATATAGGGCGACTCCTCCTCCCCGCCCACTAGTGACCTTGTCACCAAACCAAGGAGTGGATAGACAGACGCTGTCAGGAATTCCATATTGAACCCTAATTCTTTGAATGTCAGGCTCTTTCAAGACAGAACGTATTCCCCCCGGGCCCGTGGAACTATGTCCGAAGGGAGAGGTCGAATGTGGCAGAGGGGGTGAAACCCTAGAAGCCGGAGAAATAGGCCTGTCTACGGAGGGAGGAACCTCACTGGATGGGACTTGGCCTGATGGAGTCTCACTCGAATGAACCCCGCCCGATGGAACCTCGCTAGAGGGGACCCTATCGGAGGCCCGACCTCCCATCTCAGACCGGCCAAGTATGGAAATCCCGCTAGGAGCGAGACGATGCGCTGCGAGGATCTCCTCCCTAGATGGCTCTACTAGAGGCTTCTTACCTTTCCTATCAACCAGGGGATCCATCAAAAAGAAAAAGGAAGAAAACACAAAGAAAACCAAGGAACTAACCTCAAAACAGGAGGATGAGATCAAAGGAAAGCTCAGCACAGGGAAGAGAGAGTAGTAAGAGAAAAGTAGAAACAGTAGAAGACAAAAGGGGAGGGCGGGGTAAAAGCAGCTTCTCAAAAACTAAAAAACCCTGCCCATCATGAAGAGTAAGGCGACGAACGCCGAGTGTGGTCCAAGTGTCACTAGCCTATAGGAGGAGCACGTTTCCCCTAGCAAAAAGAGCCGTCCGTGTGATTTAAGTACATCGAGCCCTCTTCTGTCAATCACGAAGCGTCCCTCTCTCCTATAATGATGAAAGGGCTTTCTATCTTCTTAGAAACATGCGCCCATCATAAACGGACTGCGATGTATCAAATTTAATTACTTAGAATTTTTTTTTACACTCCTTTCTCTTGGCAAACGCTAAACACGTGAGACACCAATACTCAAGAGCGGGGGGGCATATGATGTGGCCAATAACAAGCCACGTAATACAAACAATAAGGCCCCGTGGTCTCTTGGCCCCTAGGCGGCCCTATGGCCAACCCTAGGCGGCCCCTTGGTCCCTGGGCCCCTAGGCGGCCTCATGGCCAGTCCTAGGCGGCCCCGTAGTCTCTGGGCCCCTAGGCGGCCCCACGGCCAGTCCTAGGCGGCCCCCTAGTCTCTTGGCCCCTAGGCAGCCCTATGGCCAGCCCTAGGCGGCCCTTTGGTCCCTGGGCCCCTAGGCGGCCTCATGGCCAGTCCTAGGTGGCCCCGCGGTCCCTGGGCTCCTAGGCAGCCCTATGACCAGTCTTAAGCGGCCCCTTGGTCCCTTGGCCCTAGGCGGCCCTACGGCCAGTCCTAGGCGGCCCCGTGGTCCCTTGGCCCCTAGGTGGCCCTACGGTCAGTCCTAGGCGGTCCCATGGTCCCATGGCCCCTAGGCGGCCCCACGGCCAGTCCTAGGCCCCCTTGGTCCTTGGGCCCCTAGGCGGCCCTACAGCGAGTCCTAGGTGGCCCCGTGGTCCCTTGGCCCCTAGGCGTCCCTACGGCCAATCCTAGGCGGCCCCTTGGTCTCTAGCCCCTAGGCGACCCCACGGCCAGTCCTAGGCGGCCCCATGGTCCCTGGGCTCCTAGGCGGCCCTATGGCCAATCCTAGGCGGCCCCATGGTCCCTTGGCCCCTAGGCGGCCCTACGGCCGGTCCTGGGCGGCCCCTTAGTCCCTTGGCCTCTAGGCGGCCCTACGACCAGTCCTAGGTGGCCATCAGATACCTAGAAATATTTAAAATACAAAAGACATCATCTCGGGCATCCCGATTCAGAGAATCTCAGCCTAGACAGAGAGTGATAGATCCTTTTAAGAGGATCTCAGCCCAAAAAGAAAAAGCCATTAGCAGCATTTAATGGCTCTGGCAAAATAAGCATTAAAAGGTGATTACCTGCCAAAATGTGCCAATCACTTCAAGTCAGACAAGCCGCTAAGGCTCAAAAAGTCATTAGCAGTATTTAATGGCTATGGCAATATAAGTATCAAAAGGCAATTACCTGTCATTAAGTACCAATCACTTTGAGTCAGAAAAGCCACTAAAGCCCAAAAAGTCATTAGCAGACTTTAATGACCCTGGATAAGTGAGTACTAAAAGCCGATCATCTTTGAATAAAACAATGATGACATCGGAACAATGGATACGGACCCAATCCGACTAGTCCTGAAATTCTATCCATGAGAATGCTAACACGTCAAGACATTCAGACAAAAACAAAAGGATATGCCAATAAAAGAAAGGTAAGAACAAACGAAGGAGGGGCTTCTACTAAGCGAAAAAGGCCTCATTTTTTCTGGAGATTTTTCTTCTTCTTCTTCTACAAAAAATCATTGTTGTGTTCTTGGTTACTAACTTGAGCGTCGGAGGGTTCCCCAACTGGAATCCTCAATTACGGGACTTCTTGTAGGATCCTGGAGGTGAAGCGTCACAGTAACTATCACCCAAGGTTATCGTCCCAAAGTAACCAGGCATCAACACAACCAAATCAAAAGAAAACAAATATCCAAGACAGCGTATTGTTCCTTCAAGTTTGTGAGGCGAAATGCTCCCAACAAAAGAGCATATCTAATCTTTTCTTAGGTTTTACCATCCCATCTAATTCTCTGATATCCAAGAGGGAGGGTTCGACATGCAAATTAATTATAATTTCAGCGTTTGATGGAGATCTTGGAGCGACTACACTCGTTTGGTCCAACGGTAAAACTAGTAGGTGTTCTCTCGCGGAAGAAGAGAGAGAAGCTCAGCTGGGTTTGACTCAGCGACCATCTCCTCCTCGCTGAAACCGGTACCCCCATCATTTTCTATTCACGGTACCGTGCGTGGCTGTTTTTTTTTTTTTTTTTTCTCTTATTCTTTTCTGTAATTTTTGTTTCCAAACGGTAACGTAGTTCACCTTATTTGCCCACGTTATAATGCTTCCATGCTGCGATGATCCAAAATCATCTTTACCTTATAAATTTATCTTCCAAAAAAAGTCATTCTTTCATCATACTACCAAAAAAATGATCTAATGATCTAAAATTAAAATCAATATATCAAAATATTCTTTATTTATAATAAATATATTATGATAACAATATATATTATACATAAAATTAATATATTGTATTATTATATCATATTATAATTTATTAAATTAAATTACACTATATTATATTGTAAGTCTACCTGGCTTAGACCTTACACGGCCTTGATCTTCACTGGTCAAGCCATCTACTAACCTCACTCACTCATAATGGATGATAAAGACTGCATGCTAGGTGCTCACTGAATTGCCTCCCATGAAGACCCGATGCCTTTCTTTTATTGCTACCCATCCCGTGTTGAAGCCGTGTGGAAATCTCCATTAAATCATCGCCTTAGAAGCCCCTCCAAGTGCGCCTCCTTCCTCAGCCATTAGATGATGGTTAGATGGCCTTGATTGGCTCCAAAGCACCACCCAAAGAGATTTTTTTGGAAGAAATACGGCGCTGCCAGCTGTCACCGCATCCTAGCCGAGTGGCATGCACGCCTGGGTCGCTCACACGCCTAGCTAAGCCGTATTCTCGCGCACCCACCTAGGCTATGCGCTCGCGTGCCCGCCTAGGCTGGGCTATAACAAATCCTCCTCCAGTTGAAATCTCGACGCCCTCGTCGAGCCATGCCGAGGCTCGATATTATCGTGCCATGCGCCCTCCTGGCGCACCTCGTCGCCGTACACCTTTGCCCTCTTGGCCAAAGTCTTTCGGATCCTAATACGACCACCTATCACGTGCACCCCCTGATGCCTCCCCAGTGAGATAGATCTCTCGCTGAGCCATCTCGCCTACTGCCTCCTGCAGCAGGTTGCCATGCCTAAGCCCACCACATGCATGCTGCCCCAGTGCCTGCGCGCGCCGCCGCCTAGGCACGAGGTCGCCGCGTAACCTCAAGTCTGGTGGTGAAACGCTCTATCCTAGCCCTTCGCCGTCTTGCCTCGCCCCTCCGCTGGAAAGAAACAAGGATGTCTACATCTCCGGATTAGTCTGCCTCCGCGATGAGGCATAATTTTGGCCTTGGCGTTGATGAAGAAATCCATGCCTAACACCATGTTGAAATTATCGATTGGCAAGACCGTCATGCTGCAGCGTCCTCGTTATGAGCTCACCTCCAATGTAGCCTCTGTTTAGCCAAAAAACTCCATCTCCTCGAAGTTTATAAGCTTCACCTGAAAAGGCTTGGAAAGCGCTCCTAGGCCCAATCTGTGTGCCACTCCTTGGCTCACGAAATTGTGCATCGCACCGGTGTCAACCAAGGCTGCACTGTCCTTCCGTTGACCCAAGCCCTTATATGCATCAAACCTTGGTTTTGCTCCACCGCAGTCAAGGTTTCGATCGCTATTAGTGGGAAAACCTTACTACTGGCCCTTTCTCTAAACTCTCAGATGCCATGTCTTTGAGTGACAGCGGCTACTATCATCACTTTTTTCGGACACTTCCGTGCCAGATGCAATCCTCTGCATATGAAGCATTCGTTGAAATTTGCTCGTGCCTTCGGTTTTGCTGCTGCATGTGCTAACACATCCTCTTTCTTGCCTACTCGATCCCATAGTGATGACACACTTTTGCACTTGTCCTTACCCTAGCTACCGCTATCCAAAGTCGTACTGCTACGAAAGTCCACCAGCGCCTCTGCTACTGCAAAGGCTGAAGGAATATCCCTCACCTTCTTCCTGCGAAGCTCTGCCTAAGCCCACCCCTATAGGCCCGCGAGGAAGTTGAAAAGCTTATCCTCCTCGGTCATGTTGGATACCTCCAAAAGTAGTATGCTGAACTGCGCCACGTACTCCCAGATGCTCCTTATCTATCGCAGCTTCCATAGGTTCTCCTGAGCAAACCAACCCGTGTTGCTTGACAGGAACTGACCCTTCAGCTCCCTCTTGAAGATCTTCCATGCCTCAATCCTGGGACAACCTGCACGGTCATCCTCAGCCGTCCTGGTTCTCCACCAAAGTTTGGTGTTTCCTTCCAAATACATCGAGGCCTGATCCACCTGATCGGCCACTGGGATCTTCATCGTACGGAAATAGACTTCCATATCCCATATGAAGTTCTCAACCTCCGTCGCTTCTGACTCCGTCGAAGGCCTTAGGCTTCTGGACCTTCGCTTTCTTTGCCGGAGCGTCGACCATGTTAACTGGACTCCATGCCTCATGCTTTTGTTGGATCAACTCTTCCTCCAAAGTATGGATCAGAAGCTCCAATCTCTCCTCCATGGCTAGATCTGATCGTTGTTGTTGCAGATGTCGATGCTCAAGGTCACGAATCAGCCCCTCGTGCACCTCCATCAACTGATTGTGTGAAGTCCGTAACTCGGTCAACTCCATGCTTAACTCCATACATATAGCTACCAAATTCATTGATCCATCATCTCTTGGATTGCCCACAATTCCCTCCAAATGGGTCACACGGTCGCCAATTGCCACCATGTCTTGTGGTTGGAACTTGCTTCAATCGGGCTCTGATACCTATATATTGTCATTGGGCTTTCAATCGGCACATGCAAGTGCTCCCTATGGCCACTAGGTCCTTGCATCTACTCGTAATGGCATTAGAAGATCCTCTCCTAACCATCCAAGACCCCACAACAATAAAATAAAACCCAAACCAAGTCCTACAAACACAACAATATACAAGAAGCAAAGTTTTTCAAACCAAAGAACTTTCCACTAAGTAACTTTAGATACAATGAGGTTGCTCGTAGGCCAAACACTTCTCTCTGTCCCTTACAAAGATCACTCAAAGTGCCCGCCCCAACCTCACTTAAAAATATGAAACTGACCACCCAACGCACCTCTTGTGTGTACTAGCATAGTCTTGTCCGCATCTAAGCCCACCTGGCCTAGACCTCACATGGCCTTGATCTTCGCTGGTCAAGCCGTCTACTAACCTTACTCATGATGGATGATGAAGACTGCACGCTAGGTGCTTGCTGAATTGCCTCATATGAAGACCCGCTGCCTTTCTGTTATTGCTGCCCATCTTATGTTGAAGCCATGTGAAAATCTCCATGAAATCACCGCCTTAGAAGCCCCTCCAAGTGCGCCTCCTTCCTCAGCCGTTGGATGATGGTTGGACGGCATTGATTGGCTCCAAAGCACCGCCCAACGAGATTTTCTTGGAAGAAATACAATGATGCCAGCTGTCATTGCGTCCCAGCCGAGTGACCTG
Source organism: Calamus simplicifolius (assembly GCA_900491605.1). Lineage (NCBI taxonomy): Eukaryota > Viridiplantae > Streptophyta > Magnoliopsida > Arecales > Arecaceae > Calamus > Calamus simplicifolius. The sequence goes on from UESW01001661.1 coordinate 343,884, forward strand.
GGTCGCTCGCGCGCTCGACTAGGCCATGTGCTCGCGCGCCCGGCTAGGCCACATGCCCGCTTAAGCCGGCCGTAACACATAACTAACACTTCTTTTACATGTATTAATAGAGTAAAGTTGCATATAAAAGATCTTTAAACTATTCTAATTATTTGGGACCACTCATGTCTCTAAGATGGATCTAGTTTTAGCAAACAGAGCTCACGCTGGAAACTAGGTCTAGCCTAGGAGACAATTCTAACACGGCTGAACCAAGTCTCCGTTTGGAACAAGATCGCAGTAAATCATTTCCAAGTTGGAACGCGTTCCATGCATTCCCTATGGCCATGTTCCATCGAAGCATCATTCGATATTTTTTTTTAATATAATAATTATATTGCACTCCGGCTTTATATATATAATATATTAAATAAAAGACACCATTTGTATTTTAGGTGTGCTAACTAACCGTTAATTCTAATCAACCGTGTCGCGTAGCCTCCACGCTTCGCCTGTTAATTTGCGCCGCCAGTCCACTGGCTTTGTGCAAAGAGAATGTAGCCCTCCGCTCGCAGAGTTCTGGCCTCGCGGCCTTTGCTTCCGCTGCTCGCCTCGAGGACGAAGTCGGAGGTTCGTCAGACGAGAAATAAAATCCTTTATCCAGGGTTTCCGCTCCAGGAATGTCCATCGGTTTCGAGATTGTTTTTATCTTTTTATGGAAATCGATTTAGCGAGCGATTCTTGCCGTTTTGCGTCTTCCCGAATACGAATCGGGCTCGGGGGTGGTCTCGCTTGAGTCGGAGACGGAGGAGAGATCCGGCGATCGCGGTGGAAGTACATGCCGAGAAAACGGTGTCCGAGAGGAGCTAAAGGCCGACAAATGATGGGCAATTTGAAGCCCAAGAAGAAAGATTATGGATGACGCGGACCTACAGGGATCGCTTTACGTGTAAGAATTTCCAACTACGTGGACTCTGCTCGTCCACATTCTTGGATATTCTTTCTTTCGTGTTTTCGTTTTTCTTCTCTTTAACTTGGGATTCCACACCCCCAAACCAGCCCCCCCGCCGGCGTTTTTTTTTTTTTTCACAGGGGCATCTGTTACAGGGGCTATCATGGCGGCGCTTCCAGCTCTCACGGCATACAAAATCTTGTTCACCGTATTGGGTTGCTTCATGGTGGCCACCCTCATCTACACTCTCGCCACCGATGGTTCTCCTTTCCGCCTCGAGCTCTTGACCCCGTAAACTTTCTTTCGATTTGCCATTCTAATTATCAGCTATTTTTCTTTTTATTCTTCTGTAGGTTGTGCGTCCTATCGTTTCCTAGAATACTATATCATCTAAACAAAGAGCCAAACATTATGAGTCAAATTGAAAGATTTTGATATTAATCATGAACGGAGAGTACGATCACTAGTTTTGTGAATTGATTGATATCCCCTTGGACCTTGTGGTAGTGTGCATGGATGATAGAGGGTTTAAGATGGGGATTTGGTCACTTGTGCAAGCCGTGGTTTATTGTGCAAAGATCGAGTGATTTTGGAGAATTGATAATGTAGAAGCGTTTTGTGGAGAAAGGAATTCAACATACCCTTTTTTTAAAATTATTATTATTTTGAAGTTTTTCTTTCGCTGGAAGACATCTTCTGCTTATATTTTCTCCATCATCCCATGATCTTAAATTTTTAACTTGAATTAGTTGTGGTTCAGTTGTGAAAGTTTTTTTTCATGGAACAGAACTCTCACAATATACTCATCATTGCAAAAATTTGTGACCTCCTAGCTTTTCTTGTATCTAGTAAGGTTGACAAGAATAATGGCCCACATTGTACTATGTACTTTTCTTTGGCTGTCCGTGGTAATTCTTTTTTCATCCCACATCTCAATGCCAAGTGATGTTGGCAAGTAGGAAACCTTGCAGTATTATCTTCCACATGGCTGATAATCCGTTGAACAATTGCTTATGAGTAGAAAAAGCAGCCTTGTTGTTAAAGAGGTCTCTCATGGTAGCAAAGCTATGTTTCCTTTTTCCTGCTACTTCTATCTTCTTCTTTTGTTTGTTTGTTTGTTTGTTTTTTTCATTATATTCTGTCTTAGCGATAGTTGCATGCGTTTATCAGTAAGAAAGCCTGTGGTGTGTTTGCCCCTCAGTAAGAAACCTGGTGGTGTGTTTGTTGCTCTCTCTTTTTCCCCCCATAATTTTTCCCCCACTGATTCCTTAAGTCTTGTTTTAAAAAGAAAACTTTTATATAAGAATGCTAGGCAAAATCTATATTCCATTGCACATGGAGTTTGAAGGTTTTTGGGCAGGTGGCTGTAAAGTTGTAACAATTTTTGAGAAAATTTAAAGTTTTTGTGCAAAGGGAGATAAAATTACTATGATTTTGAGCAATCTGAATTCAAGGGAAGGCTTAAAATTGAAGAGGTGCTGAAGAGTGAAAAATTGAACTAGAGGGGATAAAACAATAAATAAAATATTGGATGGAAAAGGATGATGGGAATGTTACAATATTTCATAAGGTGGCTCATGACAAGAGAGTGTGATCTGATTGGAGAGGCTGAAATTGATGGATGTCCGCAGAGTCAGACTACATTAAGAATTGTAGATTTATATAGATTTTCATTTTAGAATTTGTTGATGTCTAGACCCAAATCCAAAGGATAGGACCGAAATCATGGTAGATAGATATTGGAGCATGGCTATGGTCATCTGTGAAACTAATTCACATTATGATATTATTCCATAACAATCAATTACTGATTTTTTTTTCATAAAAATTTATCCTTCTTATCTTCCTAAACTTGATTGCAATTTAAATTGTCCAAGTTTTAGTTATCTATCTTAGCTATGACAAACTACAAACGCTGGTAAGCATTGAATAACAAGAAAAATATCCATGACTTGAACAAATAGATATGATGATATCATTTATCAGCCATACAATCTGTGAAAGTCAGAATAACATGAAAAGTGCCCCAGATACTTACTGATCGCTGTCGTTGGCGGTCAAAAATAAAACCTACTCACTACTATAGCTAGTGATGAATCGGATCATATCCTTGGGGATCAAGGGCAATTATTTCAAAAAATAAAAATAAAAAAAATATATAGAGGATTAATTTAAGAATAGTGGTTATTAAAAGATAACAGCTAATTAATTAACGAAATCAAGATAGCAGGAGAAGCAACTCAGGAATCCGAATCCACCATGCAAACAGGTTTTATCTTCTTTTCTTTATATTGCAATAGCAATAATTTTTTTTGCAAATTCAAGGTTACAATAATTTATCTCTTGTCAGGCATGGACCGTATCAGGAGATCATGGCACGTCCACTTAGAGTATAAATTATTTAATTATTTGCAAAGTCAGAGGTCTAAACTATCATACTATGATCTATTTCTTTTAGGCACGTATCGTATTATGAGATCATGGCACGTCAATAGAGGGCATAGGCCATGTATACCAGATCAAAACCTTGATCAGAAAAATAACTCAAAAGATACATGAAAGAAGAACATGATTTTTATTGCATAGAAATTAAGAACAAAAAGAAATATAGAACCTGATTACATGCTTTTCATCATCTCAAGTTGAAGGAATCTAGCCACGCATTGCTACCATCAGCATTTCCTCCATAATTTTTCTCTTCCTGGCCTAAATACAATATCTAGATAAAAGAGAAAAAAAACTTTGTCAAAAAACTCCTCCTGAACTACTGCCCGAGGTCCTCCTTTTATAGAGCTTGTTTAGGGCTTCCTTCTAGTCAAAGTTGGAGTCAATTGGGCTCAAGATCGTTCAGATATCGTGAGAAAACTCTTCAGCCATCCGTTCCACATCACCTGCCTTAGTTTGTACTGAGAATCCTGCGAAATATCTCTTTTTTCTTTTCTAGCAAACAGAGTCCTGATTTGAGTACCGTATGCATTGTTAGACTCCAAAAATTGAGCTCTTTTCTTTTCTGCAAACATCCATAAAAAGTATCAATTCTTAATAAATTCAAAGTAATTAATATTTATTTTAATGGTTAAATTGGATAATAAGTAGACTTATCACTAACATAAGAAAATACAAAAATATGTCAATTGTATAGCTTGATATCCGCAAATGTAAAGGCATATTAGTATATTACTGTAGCATGTGGATTTCTTTGATTCATGTAAGTTTGACCGCTAATATTCTCTTGAACCTATCCAAATCTAACAAATAATTTTAAAAAGTTTGTCCTTGGGAAGATTGCATTGCCCTTGGTCCTCTCGAGGGAACAGGATAATGAAAGTTTCTCTAAAATGAAGTATTGAATAGACAAAATGCCATATGGTTTGGACATTGCAGCAGCCTTAGAGAAATAATTTTGTTAGATAGAAATAATTCTATTAAATTGATTTTGTCTATAGAGTAAAATTTCAATTATGCATATGATGATGTCCACCCGTGAACACTGATATGTGGTTTTGACATGTTGTCTGAATGTCTATTCATAAGATGAAAAAAATAAATAGGATACAAAAATAAAAGCGGTCCTTGGGGATTTTAAATCTGATTCTATGATGGATTAGATGAAGGAATTGGAAAAGGGAAAAAGTTCTTACCATAGATGTGCACATAGAATATGTGGTCAACCACCATAACTGAGGCCTATAACATGCAAGAATAATCCTCAAAGTGTTCACTGGGAAAATGGTCAGGAATCACCAGAGAGGTTGCCTCCGTCCAGTGCCACTTGTTTTAAACTTACTAGTGTCTGACTGTTAAAAAGCGGTACAACATTTGATCCACCACTGTTGCTTAAGCATTTAAACATGCCTTTGCTAACTTCAGTGTTACTATATGGTGAATGTGTCTGCAACTGTTTGTTTACATTGTTATATACGTGCATGCACACTTGAGTCATGTTTCGTTGTGTAAGTTTTTCTTTTGAATCCTGATCATGTAATTCCAAATCTGTATGTTTTACATTTGATGCTTCATAAACCTGTCTAGGTGGATGGATGCAACTTTGGTTGACTTTTATGTGAATGTGGTGGCTATAGCGGTATGTCCTAAAACTTGTGTGCTAAGCTTCAAATTTAGTTAACTTGATTTCTGATAATTTAACATGCTTACCCTTTTTTTTCTTAGTAGAAATGTTACCTTGTAAGATTTGTAAGATTCATAAGATAAATGACCAACTAACATCTATACACAGCAAGTATTATATGCAAGAAACATAGTTTTAATAGTTGCTAATACAAATCTCTTCAGGTATTGTGTTTACACAAGATGAATTGGGGATGAATGTGAGAATGCTTAAAAACATTATCAGTGCTCCACTTTGCAGAATTTTTTTCATTTTTGAAAGGATTGAGGAACGCAAATGAAGATTGCACATCACATGTTCTGTGGTTCATGTCAATAATTGGGATGTCTGCTCTATATTTTCATATTTAGACAAAACTAGTAAAGCATCCTTGTCAAGAACAATATTGAGTGATGCAAGCTCCTGCCCCATTTTCCTTTCTGACAGGAATATTCTTATACAACAAGAAGGTAGAACATAGAATTGAAGCGAGATATTGTAAGAATGCTTTGTGATTGGGTAAATAGACAAATGAATGGAGCAGATCAATTCATTGAAGGAAAAACTGGCTGAAGCTTTTTAAAAACCAAGAACCACCAAACCACCTCTTCTCAGCAATTGATTCTTATGCTGCTACCGCTGCCCTAGCCTCTGCTCCAATTTCACTAGTTTTAGGTTGAAAATCTAGGCGATTCCAGATCTATACAAGTCATAAATGAAAAGGCTGAACAAAACATATGGTAAACCAAGTGATTGTCCGTATATTCTAATATGGAAGTGGAACAACTCTTGCGGTTGGAGAATATGCTTTATAAGATAATTATTAGCTTCAAATTTTATCAATGGAAAGGACATTGCATGTTACCATCACAAGTTTTAGGTAGTTCATCTTTGCAGTGGGAGATAACCCCTGATCCCACAACAAGAAGTCGATATCAAGAAATCCAGTAACTAGTTATCACCTTGATTTGATTTAGCTCATCAAAAATAGAGGGAAAGGTTCCATTTTAAATGATGAGTCCAGTAAGTATATTTAGAGTGTGAAAAACATAGTTTGCTACTTGAACTTCCTGATTCTTGTGAGAGTAGAAATAAGCAACACAATGACAAACAATTTCTTTATTTTGCCAATCCTTGCCATGTAGCACAACATTTAGTCATACCTACTCACCATCAGATATTCTTGTCTTTCCCTGACTTACACTACTTTGAATTAAACCCATGGTGCAATTTTTTCCAAAAAGGAAAAACAATTGGTACAGTTGTAAAACTCTTCCTGCATTCTCCTTTTCAATCCATTGACAAGAAAAAAATTCCTTTCCTTGCTCTACCATCTAATCCAAATCAAAGTTCGTGCTTTGAAATTTTTTTTTTTCCAATTATTGTGATCACAAGAAGAGAAGCGCAAACTATTAGAGGAGAGAGCAACAAAACATATATTTTGCAGGCTCTTTTATGATTCGTGAACAAGAAGATATTTTTGTATTTTTTGGTGGATATACACCTTTTATCAAAATCACCTAATTGTTATGGTAGCTTGGATTTATATGTGCTTAATATCATGCCTTATATACTCTTTTTTACTCTTTCAGGTTTGGGTTGCCTACAGAGAATCAAAATGGATCAATACAGTATTTTGGGTAGTTCTGTTAGTATGTTTTGGCAGGTATCCTTTCTATCCTTCTCTTTTTTTCACTTTTTTTGAATTAGTGAATGTTTTCTATTATATTTTATTTGGCTTATACTGAACATTGAAATGGGCAGTCTCATGTTGATCCACAGATCTAAATGTGTCAAAAGAGTGCAACTCAGTTATCCACAAGTCATTAGTGGATATTCTTAATCCTTTGTGGACACTCTTTATAGCCCTTTTCTCCATGATTTTTTCTGCAATTGGATTTTCTGTAGTTGTATTTCGAAAACCTATTTCTTATCTGCTAGCAATTTTCCATTGCCTATTCAATAATTATCAAAATTTTGTGCTTGTTGTACGTAATATGCTATAACATTCATTTTTCTCTTTTCAAAATGTTTCCAATATTTTAAGTATGATCTGTTATTATGTTGACAGGATATTAATTGCCTTTTCTCAATGTGTCAATAGAACTTTATCAGCTTTTATTTCCTATATATACTTATTTTTGCATTTCCTATATGCACTTATTTTATTGGTAGGACTTTATTTACACACTTAATGGTTTTCCTTCAACTTCCATTCGTTCATGTAATATCATTAATATATTCTTGGGTTAATACAATTTTCATTTCTCTTTTTTAGCATAGCAACATGTGCTTATATTGCCAAGAAACTATTCACTATTTCTTCTCCAGATGTAAAAGACCCCATGAACCATGTCTTGTTGAGGTACGTCATCAGCTTACAGACTTGATTCTCAGAAAGTTTACCTTCTTTGCATGTTTCATCTAAACTTCTTACAATGGCGAAGCTTACCAAAATCTTCAACTCTTCATATAAAATATATGCACCTATAGAATGGATGCTGTACAAGTGCCATCTTTAATTGGCGGAAATAGATGGGATATGATCTATCTTTGTGGTTATGGCGATGTAACATATTTGTGGCTCTCAGATCGTAAAACATGTTTTTTCATCTTTTTGGTATTATTAGAATATTTTAATAAATAAAATAGGCATTGGTTTTGGTTTGTTGTTGCTGCCTGTCCTAGCATGTAGTAATGTTTATGGGAGTTTATGGATTTATGAATTGTATGGTTACTTAAGAAATATCTTCTATGACAGGTGCATGTATTTTTACTTCATCATAATTCTTGTGGAAACAAAATGTTGTATTGCAAAGTTTATGTTGCCTTTAAACAGGGGTCTCTTCCTGTGTGGGATTGGATTTGTTAGCTCATCTTGACAATAGATTAACCAGTGTACTCTATTTATTTTCAAATGGAGCCTTCTGGATGTAGGAAAGCTAACTCAATCATCTGTTCTTGGCATCGGAACTTTCATCTCTCTCGTAATAACAACAACAACAATAACAATGAAGCTTTAATCCCAAACTAGTTGGAGCCAGTTAATCTATCTAGTAACAACAGTAATGGTTGAAATAACTGGGCAAACCTATGAAGTCTAGTTGGGTCGGTTAATCTATCCAGTAACAGCAGTAATGGTTGAATAACTAGGCAAACCTATGAAGTAAGCTGCCATTAAGACATTTCAACATTGTATAATGGTAGTCTTCCTCCCAAAAATTATTCAGATGAATGGTCATAACCCTTCGAAAATAATTCTTCAGAAAGATACTAAAACTTATAAGTGTGTTCTGCATATGATGTAGTCTAAATTTATTTTATTGATGTCTAAGTGCGTAGACTAGAGATATTTAATATCAACAATCTCTTAGATTATGATGATACTTGAATATTTGGATTTCTCATTTCTTTATCAATTATACATCAATAATGCAGAAAAAAAGTGATTGTGTAGGAATATGACAAAAGGCAGTATGTTTCTGTTATTGTTATTTGTGTTCCATCTGTCATATTTTAACATGAGCACTATTGCTTTTCTTCAGAAATGATGATGAAAGTAAGTTAAAGTTCTCCTCCGTCATGTTTGGAAGAATCCTTTTCAGTTTCTTGGGTGTGCTCGTATTGGCAACTGTCATTTATACCATCATTACTGATGGCTTTCCTTTTCGGAAGGAATTGTTGACACCGTAAGCTATTACTTGGTGCTCTTTCTTTATTTCTTCTTCTTTTCCAAGGCTAGCATTAATTTTTTTTCTTTTCTTTTTGTTGGTGGCCTAAACTTGTTATACTCCAAAGAATACATACATAATACATATAGTATAATATAGAGCATTGCCCACCACTATCCCATGCCAAGTACTTAATATAAAATTTTGTATTGATGTATATGAAAATGATGAGAACATCCTGGTCTTAAGACATTAATTATATAGACAACTAAGAAAATAGCTTATTTCTGTTTAGTATATATTTTATAGAAGATTGAGCTCATATAAGCGGTGTTTATTCACAAGTTTGAAAATTTGATTTTTCATTCTGGTTGAGCTTATGGAGTTTCAATATCAGTAGTTTAGATGGTTTCAGAAATTTTGCTCCAAGTTGTGAAGTTTTGGCCAAAAAGTTCTAAAGAAGTATAAAAAAATAAGTTACAAAACAAAGAAGCCAAGAAAAGTTATTAGAGAATGTTTCAGAGCATTTTGTGCTTTATAGATTATTTATTTTGTAGTTTTGACAATCTTAGACTGGCATTAGTATAGCATATGAGAGTAATTATTGTATGTTAGTTGTTGCAGTCAACATACTATATGTACAACATGTATAAAATTCCTTCTTGAACTTCAAATGCTCAAAAGTTCATTAAGTTTACCAATTTTAAAGCTTCGCAGTGCTGAGTAGATTCAAATCTTTTCTCCATTTTCTAATAGAACTCACAGTTACATTAGATTCTTATGTTTCTCAAGTAAGTTGCTTTAATCATTTGCATGTAGTTAAAGAATGTTCCTTATATTATACAAAAAAAAAAGTTGTTTCATCTTTGAAGATGTTTTATCTTTGAAATGTCTCATATTTTGTTGTTCAAATCTTTGTAATGTGCTATAATAAAGACCTTTTATTGGACACCCTGGCCCATCTAAATTATATTCGTTATCTACGTCATCTTTACAATCAAGAAAAAGAGAGATAATTATTGAAAAATAATACTATATAGCCTGTGCACTTAATTATTAAGAAATGATCTCAATATAATTGTAAATAAAAAAATATTATTTAGAAAAAGGATCTATAGCTAGTTTTTGTCAGTTTTGGCCAAAACTGGTTGTAACCAATGAAACTAGAGGGAAACTAGTTAGTTTTGGCTGAAACTGGTTGAAGCTGCCGAAATTGACTGAAATCTGAAACCGGTGGTAGGTTTTGATTCAATCGAGCCAAAATTGATCAGTTATGGATGAGATGGATTGTTTTAGCCACTAAAAAACTTGATTTGTTCTCACCATGGTTTCACCACGTTTAATGATCTAGTTACCCTTGTTTTTATAGTAACAATTGAGTGGTGCTTATTTATGTAATTATCTGTTTTGACTCATATTTCTGATGTTTATTGCATCTGTCTTTTTTTGGTAGCTTATTGCATCTAATTGTTTGTATCTAATTTGGAAAGCTTAGTAAGCCATCATATTCTAATTGTAATCATCACCATGCTGGACTTTAGCATTGTTTCTGACACGGCACCCTTATGATTTATGTCCTTGCATGGACAAAATTATGTGCTTGATAAATGTCCTTTGTGATTCCTCTCAATATGCTATGATTTTTGAGTCCATGTCTCACTAGTTCTAAAGCAGAACCTGTTGTTGCAGCTTTTTATGTCATGACACGCATGAGCTTTATGTTTTATGGGTGTTATCATCTGAGTGGTGTTGTTTTACTTCTTTTGTTTATTGTGATTCTTGTGGTTTTGTAACTACATGTTTCTTCTTGTACCTGCCTTGTGATTGTTGGACAATGCTTGGTTGATTGCTTTATGGGAGGCCGATGTCACGCCTTTTTCGTAATCATGATATCAGCTGAGCCTATCAAAGACATTCAAAAGTTATGTTTTGTGAATCCAGCTGATGTCATGCTGATGAAAAAGGTATGATGCATCAGCCTTCCCATGGGACTTGTCCAATAAAATGATCTATTATTGCTCTATCTGTTTATTGTTTTATTCAGAGGGATGCAGTCTGAGCCTAACCTAAATTATTGCTTAATAATTTTGCAGGTGGATGGCCGCAACCTTGATTGACTTTTATATAAATGTTATAGCTATATCAGTAAGTCATGACTATATATTACTTTTATACATTTGTCTATTATTAAACAATTTTATTTTTAATTAGAAACCTGAATGGGCAAGTGGTAACTACTTGTAACTTCAGCACCTCAAAGATAATCTCAGAAATTATGACGTATGTCGTTTTGAAGTTCTTTACTGTACATAAAGAATTGGGAGCATGCTAAATTCCATGGTAAACTAGCAGGTCGGTTGTTATTTTTCTTCTTGAAAATTATCGATTATTACAAAATCTGTGATAATGTGATTTGTAGAATTCATTTATTTAGATAGCAAGATACGTCTGAACTTAAATAATGTGGGGACAATCTCATCCCAACTGAATTACCCCTTTAAGGAAATTCATGAGAATGTAGAAGGTTAAACGTCCTAACTCTTTACAGATCCTAATTATTAACTAATCTCATGGCTTATTTGGGGTTGTGCATGGAAAGCTCCTGCTTTGTTTGGAATAATATCAAATCATCCAAGTGTCCTGTAGATATATTCCCTTTTCATGCTGCTGTTTCCTCAATATTGATCTTCCTCAAACCGGCAGAATCTCATAGCCTTATGCATAGTTCACCATAATACCCAGTCTTTGCCTTTATGCAACCTCCATTGCTGACTGAACTGTATGATTCCAAATTAACAGTGCATGCCTAATTGTGCTAACCGTTTTCAGTCTGTCACCCATTATTATCTTCTGAAACCTACAAAAAACTGATAATAATAATTTTGTCAAGATGAAATGCTAATAGATCTCTTCCCAACACATTTCATCAATACCTTGGTCCATATTTTATTTATTTCAAGCTGTCCAATCGCCAACCTAATCCTTCATTTGGCATAAGATTTTTTTCCCCGAAGCATTTATTATTGGATCTTGACAGAACTCAAATATAATAAAGCTTTAAAGCAAAAAGGCAATAATTTTACTTGGCTTCATGAGGTGGTTCTCGTCGAGGAACATTCTCCAGATTCTAGAAGGTTGATTTGGTGAAGAATGAACAAATTGCAAACTTCATCTAAACTGTTATTTTCCTTTGAAATTTATCAAGTTGTAGTGATGCCTTATAAAATCTAGTCAGACCTGTTAACATAAGTGGCTTATCTTATATTCTAGAAATGGAAGGTCCTTCAAGGTGGTTACATGGATGATTTTTGGATGCTTTCACATTCTAAATTTATGAGAGCTAGAATTCATCATTTCCGGAATGAGTAGCTATGGCATGATTCTTTGTTTTGATTGATAAATTCTACGCTATCAGGTGCTGACCACAATTCCTTCAGAAATTAGAATTTCTATAGCTTATCTTTGTATCTATTTCATGCTTCTATATGTGTATAAATAATATAGATTCACACTCTGTTTGCTTCCCAGTCATTAAAAAAAAAGCCTAAGATCTGCATTTTATATGATTTAGAAGTTTTTGTTACTCATTTTATTTTTTTGATCCGATGCTTCAAGAATCTTTTTCCAAGACTCTTGAAAGAAATGCACTTGGCACCAAGAAGATATGAGTTTTGAGTATTAAAGATGCAGATATATGTACATGTATGTATTTTTCAATTATGTTGATTTGCATATTCGCAATGTAGATTTCTTTGAATCTTATTCTAGTTGATGGTTGCTCATACTCATTCACCATGTAGATCTCTATGAATCTTACTCTAATTGGAATGAGAAAAAACAATTGCTCATGCATGAACCTTTGTCATATCAGGTGTGGGTTGCTCACAAGGAATCAACGTGGATAAGTGCGTTCTTCTGGATTTGTCTGTTAATATGTTTTGGCAGGTACTTCTCTTAATGCAAACTTGATAATACATTCCATTAGTCTGAAATAGACTATTATTTTACAGTAATAAACATAAACAATAACTTGTATGGACAAACAAAACTGATATCCGTTGATGCCCATGTCTTAGTCATCTTATAAATTGCGATTGATGTTGAAGGTTATTTAATAATATAGACATCATTTTTCATCCATAGTGAAAGAAGTCCTCAAAAGACTGAATTTGTCTTAATATGTAATAATTTCTCTGTTTGATTATAGGGAGTATTGTTAGAACCAAAGGAAAAGCAAATAAGAAAGATGTGGTCAGACATGGTTTATCAAGGATGCCAAACCAATTCTATGACCTACGTTAGCACTAGGGAGAACAAAATAAGATCATCTTCCTCCATGTCCTTTGAGATCCTCTGGCCTTGTTAAGTTTTTGTTCCCCTTGCGTTGCTATCCTGTTTTTTCTTGTGTCAAACCCCACTGAAATAAATTTTTTCCATCACTGCATATGCTAAGATCCCTATCTCCTTTAACAATCATACGCCTCAGATACTTAGGTTGTCTCAAAATACAGCTAAATCAGCCACCAAAGATTGAAGGAAATGAATGAAATTATTTGTAAGGTTGGAAAAACAATTTCATATTAGATAATCATGTTGTGATGTGATATTTTGACCAATTGTTTAATCTTACAATTGTGAATTGAGTTCTAGCTATTTCCTGCAATGCCAAAGGTACTAAAGCAATAGAACTAAATATGTAAGAGTTTCACATTGAACATTATCCTTGTCATTTTTCTTTGTGGATAATATGTTAATGCCGTTCTTCCTAACAGCATGCATTAGAGAAACTTCCAGAATGTTCATGGGGTTTAATCCGCAATCTTTTGTGATTTTATATATGCATTCAAGGTTTTGGAATATTGATCTCAGTCATCTCTTTTAGGGCTAGTGGCTCCAAGATAATCAATTTATTTCTTTTAAAACAATCATATTTGATTGTCCATTTTTAATGATTGAGATATTATGGTATATCTCAGCCAAGATATCATAATATCAGTCTAGATTGGAATTTGACTTAAAAATTATTTTCTTAGTAATATTTAATGTATAGATATTATTATTTAGTAAATACAAATAATAGAAAATACAAAGATAATTATCCCTTACATATTTTTTAGTAGGTGTAATGATATTTCATCATTATTATGATGAATTGAAAGTATTATACTAAATGATTCTAGTCTTAAAAATATAATTAAATTATTAACAATATTATAATGTTAATAATTGTAGGACATTAACTTATGCAAAATATTAAATATGCAATAAATTATGTAGTTAAATCATGATTAACTATCCTTATGAAATTTAATGCTAAATAAAGATGGATATATATTAATAATTGAGATTCATATATATATATAATATATAATACTCTCAAATTTATTATAATTGTAAAATCAATTTAAATAATTCATATTAGTATCATGTTTCCAATAAAACAATTTTAACTAAAAATCATTAGTTTCTACCATGAAATATTAGAAAATGGTCACATTTTTCATTCAATTTATCATAAACACAAATACATGCAAATGACTAATAAGGAACAAAATATATATATATATATATATATATATATATATATATATATATATATATATATATATATATATATATATATATATGACTCATTCATAAAATTATGATTAATAAGAGACACATAAAAAGAGAAAGAGAGCATTGGCTACACTTGAGTGAATCATCCGCTCGAATCTGATTAAGTATTTGTTAGAGTTTTACATTAATTATTTAAGCCTTAGATGTGATCTGCTAACTCTAAAATGCTTAGACAAAAAAATAGACGACTTAAAGATCCAAAGCTCATGCACGAAGTGGTCACTAAATTAAACAATCTAATGACATGAAATAATATATTTTTTTTTTACCTTTTGATGCATGGGCTAGCGATCTTTAAATAACATGATTTTGGATGTCTAAATATTTTAGAGATAATGTGTGCCTCATCCAAATCATAAGCTTTTTTTATCTTTTCTATTTTAAGATCCGTGATCCATATGGATCTAAGGATGAGAAGGATAATATGTTTTCAGTCAAGTCCAACTCTCTTTATATATATATATATATATATATATATATAGATTTTTAAAGATTGTTGTTAATAACAATGACTTGTTGAGGAATCATCATTTATTGAGTCAACAATAGTTAAATGAGAAATTTAATTGGAATTGTTTTGCAAGAAATAAATTCGTTTGTAGTCGTGGAAATTGATGATGTACTGGGACAAGATTGACATATTGGCAGCTTCCATCTGGAGAACCAAGTAAGAATATAATATGAATTTTAGTATATAGAAGAATAATATAATGTGCTGGATTCCGGCACGAACATAACGGGTTCCTGCCGTGGACGAAAACGTTGGACGAATGTTGACCCAATTGTTGTATTTTGTTGGAGCGTGTATTTGTCTTCTCAGTGCTACTTGTATTGGTGCTAAGGTTGTTGTCCTCTTTTCTTTTTTAGCATTGCCACATGTGCCTACATCGTCATTCAACTTTTCCAGCTCTGTCATCAAGATTCAATGTACTACGTTTTATTGGACTCCCACAGCAAGCATCGAAGAAGCACGTCCTCCAAGTAATTATCAAATCTTATGCGTTGGATCACTCGCTTTGTACCATCCAACGGAACATTTGGTGCGTTTAGTGGACATGCTTTTTACTGTTTCATATTCATATTGTAATCTTTAAACTTACATGTAAAATTCATTCTTAGCCAGTTATTATAATCCAAAACATAAAGAATGTAATAATATGAAAATTGACTTCATGATTGCAGTAACTAAGAATGTAATTTAGATTATGTGCGTATATATATATATATATATATATATATATATATATATATAGTTTTAAATTATTAAAACACCATATCTTTCTGTGTTGATTAAAGAAATAGCTGTGCATTACTTTGCGGGCTATTTAAGGAGTTCTCAAACTTGAGAAACCTCCTCTTCCACCAAAATAAATAAGTAAATAAATAAAACTTGCATGCATATTGTCAATATTTTCCCGCTTTGCCAGATTATTGGTAACCATGGTCTTTGAGTTGTAGAATTAAGCAGGGCATCATCGGTCTTGTCTTGGTGATCTATATTCATTCTCATGTGAACGTACCCAGGGTTTGAAGGTAGCTGCATTCGTTCGTTCATTCATTCATTCAGCACTGTTCTTTTAGCTAGTTCATCAGTTCATGATGAAAATGCAAATAATGAAGAATATATTTCCTTATCCATCTCTATCTGCAGTAGATCAGCAAATCAGCTAGCCGAGCTTGATAGGATGAAGAATAAATATGAATAGGTTAAACCTTGACTTTGCTGGGGCAAAGCAGGGAAAAATCTTTGTACATCGCCTTCAGTGTAGCAAGTTTTACGTTGATTGTATTGCCCTTTCTTATTGGTTCACATGAATCCTACGTGGCTTGATACGATGGGTTAAGGATACCATCTTAAATTTTGACGCGATGTGCATTAATACCTATTCAGTTTTTTTTTTTGAAATTTATGTGTAGGTTGTAGTGCACATTTTCTAAATGGGTGTCGTAATTTTATAACTATGGTATTGTAAATTTATAATTGGAATATCATAATTTTTTTTAGCTTTCTGAATGGGTGTCTTAATTTTATAACTACGATGTCGTAAGTTTATAACTAGGGTGCCATCTTAAATTTTAACGTGACGTACATTAATACATGTTTAGCTTTTTTGAAATTTGTGTACATGTTTTGTGAGTGGGTGTCATAATTTTATAACTACAGTGTATAAATTTACAACTGGAATGTCATAAATTTTTTTTTGACGTCTTAATTTTATAACTACAGTATTGTAAGTTTACAATAGAGGTGTCATCTTAAATTTTGACGTGACGTGCATTAATAGCTGTTAAAATTTTTTTTTTAAATTTATGTATATATATATTTTCTGAATGGATACCGTAATTTTATAACTATTATACTATAATTTTAAAATTAAGGTATCATAATTTTTTTTATCAAAATATCGTAAAGTTATTTTAATATTTTTTAATAAATATATATATATATAAAAGGAGAAACAATACAATTCACGTTGCATCGGATGCTATGTACAAAATCTTTTCTTCACGGCAGTGGGCACGGCACATTTCAAAGCAGTGGGCACGACAATACATGATGCCGGACAGCCCACGGAAAGCCGGACTACAGCCCACGGAAAAGTTCATTTAATCAATGGCCATCCGGTAATGGAGAGGTTTTTGAAATTATTGGTCCAGTGCAGTTCCACTACCGTAGAGATTATCCGTAGTATAGTGATTCCCTCGCCTCGACCGAAAAAAAAAAAAAGGAGGTGAATATTCCTAGCATGAGCATCGTCCTCTTCGTTCCCTTGTTGCTGTGCGTGTTGTTCTTGGAGAGCTTCCGGCCTCCATTGCAACTGCTGTGTCCACCCAGCTTGGAAACAACGCAACAGACCGGTCCTCGCTCCTTGCCTTCAGCTCATTGATATCTGCTGATCCACTGCAGTCTTTCGCCTCGTGGAATGACGACTCCCTCCATTTTTGCCAGTGGCCGTCGTCACCCGGAAAGGGTCACGGCTCTTGATCTAGACTCTCTGGGCCTGGTTGGTCTCCTATCACCTCACCTGGCCAACCTCACCTTCCTGATCCAGAGAATCAGCCTTTCAAACAACCGATTCAAGGGACGCATCCCAGAAGAGTTTGGTCGCTTGCACCGGCTGCGATATCTCAACCTCACCTTCAACTCCCTCGATGGAGTGATTCCATCCACTCTAGGCCATTGTTCCAATCTCAGAGTCATCAGTTTGAGGCACAATGCACTGCAGGGTGATATTCCACCAGCTCTAATTGCCCTTCTTAATTCCCGCCTCCAAATTATCGATTTGAGGAGCAACATGCTCAAAGGTCAAATCCCTGCAGAGCTCGATCGGCAACCTTCCAAGGCTAACGCAGTTGTTTTTAGGCTTCAATAATCTTACAGGGGACATCCCACCAAACCTTCCTCTCCTGGCCTTTCTTGATCTCCCTCAAAACAGTCTTGCTGGGGTCATCCCACCTTCACTCGGTAACCTCTCCAACCTGGTCTATCTTGCTGTGTATCGGAACAATCTATCGGGAGGCATACCACCTTCTTTGGGGAGCCTTTCCCTGCTGAATAGCCTTGATCTCTCGTATAATAGCTTCACAGGAGTCATCCCACCTTCTCTTGGGAACCTCTCCTTTCTGGATGATGGTCTTTCTCTAGCCAGTAATAATCTCCATGGTGGCATCCCATCTTCCTTGGGAAAACTGTCCTATCTCACTCATTTGTTGGATGTCTCCGAGAACAATCTTTTGGGTGAGATTCCAGCTTCACTGGGAGAACTCTCCTCTCTGATATACCTTGATCTTGGGCTCAACGAGTTGTCGGGTGCCATCCCTTCCTCCCTCTACAATCTCTCGGCCATCACCAGTTTAGGCGTCTCAAGTAATCAGCTCTCTGGCACTCTTCCACCAGACATTGGCAGTCGTCTTCCCAACCTTCAAAATTTTCTTCTGGGGGAAAATAAGTTCACTGGACGAATTCCTGCATCATTGGCCAATGCTTCTGCACTCCAAGACATTGAACTTCAAGCCAATAGCTTCATCGGGCCAATCCCTTGGAGCCTTGGAAAATTGCAGAGCCTTTACTGGTTTGATGTCTCCGGCAACCAACTAGAAGCCAAAGATATCACCGACTGGAGTTGGATGATGGCCTTAACCAACTGCACCTATTTGCAGTTACTTGATGTAGGATACAACATGCTAGAGGCAGGATGCCCAATTCCATTGCCAATCTTTCCACGAGGCTTGAAACTTTGGCGATCGATAATAACCAGATATCTGGAGGTATACCTCAAGAGATCGGGAAGTTGGTCAACCTAAATTACCTTGATATGGCTACCAACCTTCTCCAAGGCACTCTTCCTCCGGAAATGGGGGAGCTCTGGAGATTAGAACAGTTATCTTTGGGGAAAACATGATCTCAGGTGAAATTCCATCCACGATTGGTAACCTCATCCAAATGAACAGGTTGTATCTACAACGAAACAACTTGGAAGGGAGCATTCCATCGGTCTTTGGCAACTTCCAAATCTAGAGGAGTTGAACCTCTCATCTAACAAGCTCACTGGTGCCATACCAAAAGAAGTTGTGAGTCTTTCTTCGCTCTCCACCTTCCTAGACTTGTCTCACAATCTGTTGAACGGGTCCATACCCTCAGAAATTGGTAACTTAAAAAATATCGGGGACTTCGTCTCTCCGACAACAAATTATCTGGCAATTTGCCTTCCACCATTGGTGAATGCCAGATCTTGGAAAGCCTTCATATGGAATTTAACTTGTTTGTAGGAGAAATTCCCTCCTCTTTCAGCAAGTTAAAAGGGCTCCAGGAGCTAGATCTTTCGCACAACTTCTTATCTGGTCGTATACCAATATACTTTGAAGGATTTCTTTTCCTACAATATTTGAATCTCTCCTTCAATGATTTTGTGGGTGACGTGCCAAAAGAAGGGATATTCAGGAATACGAGTGCCATTTCACTCAGTGGAAATGCTGAACTTTGTGGTGGGATTCCTGACTACGCTTGCCAGCCTGCACCATTGAAGCCCCTGGGAAAAGGCATAAATCCTTTGCACTCAAGGCAGTCATGATTTCTGTTGGCGGTGCTGTTTTATGTCTGATGATATTAGCTTGCTTCTTTGTGACTTGTAAATGGATGCCAAAGTCTAGAATGAAATCACTGTCTATATTTCAGTTGAGAGATCGGCATGTGAAAGTCTCTTATGATGAGCTTTACAGAGCTACAAATGGATTCTCTTCAGCTAATTTAATAGGCACAGGAAGTTTCGGTTCAGTCTATAAAGGAAGTATGGATCTTGGCAGTGAAATGGCTATTGCTGTCAAGGTGCTTAACCTTCAACAGCATGGGGCTTCCAGGAGTTTTGTGGCTGAATGCAAGGCCCTGAGAAGCATTCGGCATCGAAACCTTGTCAAGATCTTGACTTTGTGCTCAAGTATCGATCGCCAGGGTAATGATTTCAAAGCTTTAGTTTTTGAATTCATGCCTAATGGGAGTCTAGATGAGTGGTTGCATCCAAGAGCATGTGAGGATCATCAATTGAGAAGTCTAAGCCTCGTCCAGAGGGTGAACATAGCCATTGACATTGCTTTTGCATTGGAGTATCTTCATCACAGCGGGCCAATGCCAATTGTTCATTGTGATCTCAAACCCAGTAATGTTCTTCTGGATAATGACATGATTGCTCATGTGGGTGACTTTGGATTAGCGAGGTTTCTCGTGCAAACACGGAGTGAATCATGTGAGAGTTCGGTCAGCACAGTGGGAATCAAGGGAACTATTGGTTATGTCCCTCCAGGTGAGAATTATATTTTTTATCTCTCTCATGCATGCGTGCGTGCATGCACACATATATGCAGAGACGTACGTACTGATTATCACTCCTCTTGTTCTCCTTCCTCACTCAGTTCATTTCTACAGATTATCACCAAAATCCTTCTTAAAGAATGAGTTGATGAGTTCTCAGTTTTTAAAGTCATCAAGAAAATAACAGTAGAAGGCATTCCTCAACAGGTTAAGGACTTCAATGATGTTTTCTTTTTTTCCTCTCTTTTATAATATTTTATTTATTTATGACTTTTATAGAATTCAAACTTTTATTTTGTGAAACTAGTTTTTATATTTGAATTCATATAATTTTAGATTTCTAATACACATTTCATTTCCCCTGGTAAATATAGTTAGATATATTTAGTTCTGTTTTACTTCTACGGATTCACAGAATTAATTTTATATTTCAACTTCAGATTTAATTATTTTGTACTTTATTGCCCAATTTCATTTCTGATATTTATTTTTTATTTTAATATTTTCAGTAATTTTTATTCATATTTAATTATATTTTTACTAAATCCTATTTCCTCAAAATCCATCTAATTATTAGTATAAGTAAATATTCAATTCTTTAAAATTTCAAGTCTTGTTTAGAATGTTAGTAGGCCACTATTTACTAGTCCACCATCATGAGGTTTTATTAGCAGTTTTGAAAATTAATTTTTAGCTCTCTTTTCTTGGGGCAATTGAGGACCACCTAGGTTTATCAAATAAATTGAACAACTTGAGCATAGTTGGAGAAAAGCTGGAATAAAGTTTGATTTGAAGCTAAGTAAAACAACTTTGAACCAACAAAATATGTTAAAAATTAATTTCAAATCAAGCTAAAAATTAGTCAGGCTCTATCAATGCTCGATTAAACTTTTAATTAGCATATTTTTAAATGTTTTTTGGAGCCAATTAGATCTTAAACTAGGCTTGAATCAAATTCAAGTTGGTTTCAACATTTTATGTTTAGTCCCTGTTCACTCAAGAAGCAGTGCAATCATAGGCTTTAGCTTCATGTGATTGATTTTATTTTATTTTATCTTTTCTGATGGAGCGTTTGGTAGTATAACCTCTGCTTGGTATGTATCTTTTCTTATAGAGGTTGATGCACGTCGACCTCAAAATTTTCAATGGCTTTATCAAATGTACAAATTAATGCACTGCAGAGTATGGCATGGGCAACCAAGCATCCATCCGTGGGGACGTGTACAGTTATGGAATCCTTCTCTTAGAAATGTTTACAGGAAAGAGGCCTACTGATGATAAATTTAAGGATGGCTTAAACCTTCATGCATACGTCCGGATGGCCTCTCCAGAACGAATTTATATGCTACATATTAACTTATACTTGGGTTTTTAAATTACATGCATTCGACCTATTTAGATTAGTACAAATGGTATCTGAACTAATCTCTGATGCTGATAAATTGTGTTACACTTCAGCGGGCTTGCTTGGGTTATCAAGTACGGTGTGATGTTTCTGCTAGTGAACTCTTTTAATTGAATTAACCAAGCAAAACAGTAAACAACATGAATCCATATCTCCTCTCTATATATAAACATTTTTTTTTTCACTTACTGATAAAATAGCCTTCTGATTCATATTTTTCTTTCATGCAAAAAGAAATAACAAATATGTCTCTAAGTAGGCAAGAATGAATTAATCAATGGCGAAATAAGTAATATATTTAAAGAGACACGACATCATCAACCATTAAATTTCTTATGTCATGTTTATTCAGCAGCAAAAATTTGGATGCACCTTTTTAAATATTTTAAACAAGAAACCATCAATCATGATGCAATATGTCTATTTTAAATAATTAATAAACAAAATAATTTTATAATAACTTGATTGTACATATATTCTTAAAAATAATTAAATTTATGTATGAAGCATTTGTAAATTTATTATTTCAATATATAAATGCACTTTGTAGGTATACCCTTATTATATATTAAAGATATTTGCATACTCTCTTACATTTATTATTTACTTATAAATTCTTATAAATTATTTCTTATATATATATATATATAATATAGTAAGTTATGATCTCCTCTTTTTCTATATAATTTTAGATATTTATAAAATATATAAGCAAAAAAAAATTTATAAGGACTTATGCATAAATATTTTTTTTTTTTTTGATAATGATGATGATGTGTATGTTTATATATATATATAGAGTTGAGTTGGATTTGATTACATTAATCAAGTCTAGATTTAATTATAATTTTTATTTTAAAATTTATATAGATATAAATATTAAAAGTAAAAAAATGAAATCAATTTAAAATTATATAAATTTCAAAATAAAAAGAACGATCAAATCTCAAGCTTGCATGTGTAGCAATCTACCTATCTCTCCCTCCATATAAATTTTACAATTATATGCGTGTAAGTAAATATTACTTGATTTATCGCCAAATTTATCTAATTTACGATTAGAAAAATTTAGAGTGGGCCCCGCGGAATCGTGAGGTGTGAGGCAGGCGGGAGCCGTTTAGTTGTGGGAGGTACTAAAAGTCTAAAACTGAACCGAGCGAGGAAAAGACCGGCGAGGAGATCTGAGATTTTATTGAAGCTTCTTGCCCTTCCCCCGTTTTCCGACCCGTCTCCCCGACCCTCTTGATGGCGCTCTCCGCGACCTCTGGTCCCCTTCTCTCCCGTTTGCCCTGGAATTCCCGGACCCCCGCCGCCGGCCCCTCCTCTATATCTTTCGCTACCGTTCTCAATCGGAGGAAGACCATCTCCGTTCGATGCTCCGCGGCTTCAGGTGACGTGATTTACCCCCCTTCTCCCTTCCTTTTAGGTTTCTTGTAGATCTCTCGCCTATCCGATACTATTCTTCTCGTTATAAATTTCCGGTTATTGATTGGCTAGCGGTTCTTGGATCCTCGATTATAAAATCTTACCATCCATGGCGCGCTGAAATTTCTTTTCATGTTTACGGATTTTGTTTATTTCTTGATTTTGTTGTTTGATTCTTGTCGCCGATGCGCTATGTATCGAAACTTGATCCAACTCAGATGATTAATAGAGTGATTGAAAAGGAAAACGAAAGTTTTTTCTGAAACCCTGGAATTGTTTTGTTAAAGGGGAATAATGATCGTCGGGTAGACGTAAATTTTCCATACTAAAGATATAGAGGCATATATGTAGACTTGTAGAGCACGATTTGAGCAAGATGCTAGGAATTGTAGTAATGTTTTGTTCGATCGTGACAAATGGGTCATATTCAATTTAGTTGGTTTCTTTTTTTTTTTGATGATGGAATCTGGAAATTTTCTTTTATTGAACCGTGGTTTGTGGTTCTGTTATATCGAGAACAAGCTTTTGGGTAGTGTAACAAAAGCATTGGACGCAAATTGCTCACCAAAAAGGTTATTGGCAACAATAAGTGAATGATCTATCCCAAAAGCACCACAAGTGGGAGATATCTTGGCTAAATTAATTCAGACTTGAATTAGCTCGCCAGTGGATTAAGAGTCATGTAAATCTTGGCTCACTGTGATGTTTTTACTGAATACACATGGAAACGACCACCAATTAATGAATTTTCCTTTAATGCCTGAAAATAGTTTCTAAAATCTTTCTTTGGTAATTTTTGAGTTACAGTTGGCCTTTAAAGTTTCTGAATGTGGCTTAGGACTAGTGTTTGTGGTCAGAGGGGTGGTTGACTAGCATTTTCTCAACATGTACTTAAGATTTGTTGGAACCTATTTATCTCTTAAGTTTGCAGATTGCATGCTTATATTAATATGAAGTAAGTGATCTGCATTTTTTTTTCTTTCTTATTTTTTAAGTTAATTGAAAAAACTCAAGGTTCGTTGTTTTGGTATCGGACGCCATACTGGTACTACACTGGTATAGTACTAGTGTGCCTTGTATGCAGGTCGATTCAATGTACTGCAACTTGGTATGTATTCGTACCAAGTCTTAGTTCGGCACTTCAGTATGGGTTGGTATGTACTGGTATGGCATACCATGGACAAGAAAATCTTGCACTTTATGCTTAAGCTGCTGTTACCTGTGTATGTTTGTCCTGCATGCTTGTTTGCCAATTAAAGTGAAGATGATTTTGTTTCATTTAAGTGGAAAAAATGTTAATCATTTTCTTGATTTTTTTGACTTGATCATGAATATCACTGCAGCATTTTTTTTGTAGATCACATCAATATTGTATATTCTACTTAAAATTATGTATTTATGCCATTTAGTTATTGTATCTTTGATTGTTTCTTGCATTGCATTTAACTTACAATTG
Source organism: Calamus simplicifolius (assembly GCA_900491605.1). Taxonomy (NCBI): domain Eukaryota; kingdom Viridiplantae; phylum Streptophyta; class Magnoliopsida; order Arecales; family Arecaceae; genus Calamus; species Calamus simplicifolius. The sequence goes on from UESW01001661.1 coordinate 368,305, forward strand.
AGGATTGGGTAACTTATTTCTCTTGGTCCTGTATGATAAATAACCGGTGAGAGGACCAATTTTTCAATTTGAAACAGTTTTCTTTCCTGATGTGTGGTATTTTTTTTCCTTCAAAACTTTGGTTATTCTGAATGACTAATCCTATTTGAGACAAATATCAAGTTTTAGCTGGATGCTTATGTTTTGCTGGGAGACAATATTCTCATAGTTTTTTCTTCAAAGTTGCAGTGGCACCGGCATCTGGTAGTGCTGCACCTGCAATTTCACTGACTGACAAGGCATTGAACCATCTGGATAAGATCAGGACTGAACGGAATGAAGATCTGTGCTTAAGAATTGGAGTTAAGCAAGGTGGTTGCTCTGGTATGTCTTACACTATGGAGTTTGAGAATCGAGCTAATACAAAACCTGATGATTCAGTCATAGAATATGATGGCTTTACGATTGGTAAGGTTTTGTTTTTCTTTTATTGTGATTTTATTTATTTCACAACCAGTATTGCATGTATGATTTTCTTGAGAATTAAACCACTGCTACATATAACTAATCCATCATGAAATCCATGGCTGTTTTGATCTGTAGTGATTGTTGTGAGATGCCTTCTCTTTTGACATCTAGGCAACAGTTATTACTGCATATAGGAATCTTGAAAAATTCTATTGAAGTGTCTTATTTGTCGTTCATTCTAAAAGGTCTTGAAATATATCTAGGCACCCTTTTAAGATCAAGAAGTAGGAACCTACTCTTTGAATTCTTATGATTGGTGAAACTTGAAACCTTAGGGAGGTCAATTCCTTACATAATTTTTGATAGACACCATATTTAGCGTTCAGGAAATTTTTCTGACAATTCTTTTAAAAAACTTTTGTTCTCTAAGACTGTAAGATATAATTTGACAATACTACATTGGGAAGTTCTACCTGATTAATAAGAGTCTTGTTTACATGAGTTCTTGTTTAGCTGCTGAAATAGTTAAGAGAATTTGAATATGATACACCGACTTCAAATTGGCTAGCCATCAATAAGTGCTAACCATACTTTACACTCTGGAGGACAAGCAAGTTACAAAAATCTTCTCCATTTGGGTTTCTGTTTTTGAATAAAACCATGTGCAGAAAAATAGCATCAAGACAGAATCACTACAAGAAAAGTCTGACCCTTAGTACTTACAATATGTGACTTTTCACCTTTTCATTTTTTTGGGGTATCTTTACTTTAGCAGTGCAAGTTCGAGTATTTATCATGTAGAACAGCAAGGAAATTAGGTACTGCTGAGAAATTGAAGTGAAGAAATATTTGGGTAACCGTATATAGATCTAACTGTTCGTAGATTGAACTTATGGTGTCTGAAAGCCAAACAAGGATGAGAATGCGTGAAATTCAATGTTTCTAAACACTGTAGGCATTAGATGGGTACACCTAATTATCAAGCCATACACTGTAGCAGCAGGTGCAGGCATGCTGCCCAGGGCAGCAGCACAGTAGCTGTAACAGCTGCTGCCTGTGGTACTTTTGATTGCAAAGTTGCCACTGCCTGTGGTGGCTGTTGCAAGCAGCACTAGTTGCTTCCCATGGCAGCAGCTATTCTTGTTCCTGCTACTTTTGACTCTGCTACTGGCCTGCTGCTACTGAATCTTGTTATTCCCATTAGCTGTTTGCTGCCGTGGGATACCTCCATGCCAGTGTCCCTTATCCTCCCCTGACCTGCCTGTTCAGCCCAAACATCCAATCCTATTAAATCCCCTAAGCTGGGGGCTCAGTGAAGTGTCTTTAGGTGGTATTTATGAACCATGCATACATATTTTGTCATTAAACAGCTCATAATTTGGTAATATTTTCAACTTGTGTAATCTGTCCAAACTTGTGTATTCTCTCTATTGTAATGTATAACTAGAATAGATGAGCAACAACCTAATAATTTGCATCAGCTATAAAATGATAGCTTATAATAGGTGCAGCTTGTGTACCTTAAAACATGTTTTGTACCTATTTTACAGCAGTTGAATGACTGCATAATTACATCATTCTTCCAATTATAAAATGAATCTTGAGTTACTCTTGATTTTTAATTAGCATAATAATTCTCCAAATTATTCTTGAACATCAAATTATGCATGGCTTATCCAACAAGTCTTGACTAATTTGAAGTATTTGCAAATTTTATGACTTGTTGATGAAGTACTCTTCGATTGCATATTAATGGTGTTTTTCTTTTTTAAAAAAATTCTTCTTCTGTTTCTGGTGATGGTTTAGCTGTTTGTTCTGTTGTCTGCTTAGATAACCATGGGAAATCATGGCCTGTGTATCTGCAACCGAATGACTTCCATAATATTGCTATCTGGGTTGTGTGTAGAATGTTGCTTACCCATTGAAAGCGGGGAAGATGAGAAAGAACAATTAGAGCTCTTATTATCATTATTATTTTGGGGGCAAAACTTGCTGACTCTTCTGGTTTTTTACTTTTTTTTTTTCATTCATGCAGTTTGTGATCCCAAGAGTCTTCTCTTCATATTCGGTATGCAGTTGGACTTCAGTGATGCACTTATTGGTGGAGGTTTCTCATTTAAGAACCCAAACGCAATGCAAACCTGCGGTTGTGGTAAATCCTTTTCCGCTGAACACGGTACAAGTCCAAGATCTGGACAATGTTTGTGAGTTGGGTAAGACTGTATTTGTGGGGAATTCATTCCTCAAAGCTTGCAAGACTTAGAAAACTTGTGGATACGTTAAAGGTTATACTGGAGACTCTTAGATTATTAAGAAGAAACTTATGTTAATAGTGCTCTAGATGCTTAGGTAGTTATTTCCTTCTCTTCTTTTTCTTCTCCCCACTTTTTTCCCCATATTATATATGTATATATATATTGGGCATGCTGAACCATCCGCCCGAACTAGAACATTGCCCTTTCTTTATCTCCCATGCTTACTTTCTCCTTTATCCTGACCACTAATCGTGTTTCAACCCGTCTTAAACAATAAAAGAAATATCAATTACTCAATTTGAACAGGTTGACTATCAAATGTGGATGCAGACCTGCGAGTCCTTTCAGGTCAGAAATCCTGCATTTCATTTGGCTTCATTGTGTACGTCACAGCATTCAAGTCGCTTGCCTAAATGTATAGTCTTGTTCTGAGTAGGCTTGTTTGCCATGGATCATGAGTGAAGAAATGTCCAGCTGATATCAATGAAGCTTAACAACAGACCCAACTAAAAACTACAGGGAAGCAAGGGGAGCGCCATGTCTGCCTTGGGTTCAATAATAAACCGAGGAGCGAGACTTGGGACAAGCTTATTCAGGTCAAAAGTACTGAATCTTGGAATGAGATTCTCCATACTTGGGATGATTTTTAAAAATGTATTAATTTGCCATTTGATATCCCAATTAATAGGATCCTTCCGCCCCCCCCCCCCCCCCCTGCCCCAATAATAATAATAATAATAATGCTGCAGATTTACACTCTCTTAATGCAGCAGAGATATATGTCTCCTCGTTTTCTTAGAAAATAATGGTTACTGTAAGGGAATAACAGATTTACACAAGCACTGGTATTTTTTATATTATATTAGTCCATCACAATTTAGCTCCTTTTTAAGGGGGAAAGTCTATTGCTCATGCCTAAAAATTGGTGAATGTGTAACCTGCAAAAGGTTCAAGATCTAACGGCAGTGAAACCTTGGCATTGCTCACAATCTAAATACAAATTCATCCCTATATAATTTATATAATTTAGAAGGAACATAAAAATATAGGCCTTAAAGAAGTTTTTAATTAGATGACATAAGGAAAATCATAATGTCTTGCTCACTTTAGTTGCAATTCTATTAGAATGTAATGTAGGGTTGTACTCTTTATGGTGCTGCTATGGAAACTGTGAATCTTAAGATGCTTAAATCTGAGAAGATGGCTGAGAAATTTTTAGGACTTGATGTAGAATCAATTGATTGCCATAATATATTGACAGATTTGGATTGAAAGGGATTTAATTTTTTTTTAAAAAAAAATCAGCTGTTTTTGAAGAAAAGACCAGCTAGCATCATTGCTATGCACAAAGCTCTCCGCATTAGATATTCTGGCATATGGTGATCGTCCTATATTCTCCTCTACATCCTTTTGACTCTCTTCTTTGGTACTCTTCCTGATACTTTCTCCCCTCTTCTGTATCATCTTGTATGCACTAATTATAACTAATGAATTAATTGGAAGCTGCAGCTTCTCCATTTTTTCATTGAAAAAAGACAATTTGATGTGATCAATCTTACCATTGTCTGGGCAAACTAGCAGAAAGTAAAGCATGGAAGATAAAAATGGTTCATGCAATCTGAGGGTTGACGAGCTTGTCTTTAATTATTTTAATTATTTTACTTTCCCACCTCGCTTTCGCTTTAGGTATGTGGTGATATTCAGAAGTAATTAGAATATGATTACGATCCTTTCACACCACTTGCATTGAAGATAATATTAACTTACATGCATGTGAGGAAACCACGGTAACTTTATTGCGAGTTTCAACCTGGACGGTGGCTGAAGTCTGCTATGGTTGAAAATTTCAAACTAATTTACAAGGAAATCACTTTGGCACTTTTGGTTCTCTATGTTTTCTTTCTCCTCATCCTTAAATGTGGTTAGATAGCTGTTTGCTATCTGATTCCTTGATTAAGAGACTATATATATGTCATGGTTGAGCCCCACGATTAGGTAGACTGCCTCTAAAACGGTGATCTTATGTTTATTCGAACAGGGGCAGCACCCTCTTTTTCTCTACTGAAACGATCGAATGCCATCTTGCTCCTCTATTATGCTAACTCTTTTTTGCCTCTCTCGGCATGATTTCTCTCTCTCATGCTCCTAATTGCTGTTAGAAGGAAAAACGAGAGCTTAAAGCTCCCTCTTCTACCATTAGCCCTGCTTCTACCTCCTCTCAAGCCCTCCAATCTACTCCTTATTTTGTTACTGAAAGAGGGGAGGATCTTTGAGTTTCCCACCCTTTTCCTTTCCCTCTTTCTCTCACATTCTCCCTCCTTCGCCGATTGTATCTTCTATTTCTGTTTTTGGAGGTGATGACGTTTCTTATTGGTAAGAGGTGTAAAATAGTTTAATAAATTGAACCAGGAAGTGGTGCTTGCTTGTTAAATTGGAATGAATTAGCAGATCGAATTTTGAAGAATTTTAAAATATTATTTAAAAAATATTAGCATGATTGAATATGTATATGATTTTAGATTTCTAGTTCTCAAATAATAGATGATTAGTTTGACGAGGTAAATATCATTATTTACTCTCTTAAATTTTTAAAAGAATTAATAGTTTTTAAACATAATTATTACTCCTATTGATTAGATGTTAAAATAGATTTAATATCATAAAATATGAATATGATTGAATTATAATTAGATGTAATTTTGTGGCTTATTGGATGTTTACTACTAGATTGACAATATGTGTTCGCTTGTATTATCAAAACTTTTTGATGTCCATGATATTTACTATGTATTTGTTTATGATTGGAATTAACTTATGAAAATATATTATACTTGCTGGACTTTGTGCGTGCATTCAATTATTTTTTTTTTTTATAGATACGTAGACTGACAGGTTGACAAGTTATCATTTTGGGGGTGTGTGTGCTTAGATACAAGGTTGTCAATATTGCAATATTAAAATAGAATATGACTTTTGAATAGAAAAGCATTTGTAAATTAGAATGGTTGTAAATTTGTGTGGGTTTTTAATAGTAATATATACTTTAATCTAAAACAAAAGTTTGTGATAAATTAACATTATTTGGATACTTTTGTATACTGGACTTTTGTTTATTATGAAACTGAAGCTTAGTCTTTTGATAACATACCCGGATAAGATTTAATGATGATTTTGATAAAAAATTATGACTATATATGTCATCGTTGCAGAGACGTTGCTTGATGCCACAAGGGTCCAGTCGTATGCAAGGGAATGGGCTGCCGCTACGTTGGACTCCTGAAGCGATCTGGATCCCCTCCTGCCCCGATCGAGTTGGTGCCTTCCAATCTTACAGGAAATCACCCAAAGCCAAGAAAGACAAAACAAGAGAGAGAGAGAGAGAGAGAGACTAATTTATTTCGTAAAAACAAAGAGAAACAAAATCCATATTTCTCACTTCAAGTTTAATAGGATAATCAAGATACAAACATTTGACTACTACTATTATTACAACAACCACACACCAACATTTGACTGCTTCATTTTATTACATCCATTCTCCATGAAACAACACATATAACTAAAAGTAAAGACATTAGCCACTATCTCTGAGATATCCCCAAAGCAAACGCATCGGTTCTTCACTCTCATTTCTACCCATCATCATCAACGGCTGATGACGGACCTTCTCCTGCAATGCGGTCTCTGTTTCTCCTTCCCCGATGAATTCCAGCACTTATTAATGCATCCCTAGCCGTAAGCAGTTCCTTGATCACTTCTCCCATCTGCATTCGGTCCTTTGGCGAATCCTTCGAGCATGAGAGGCCAAGCCTTATCGTCGAAACGAAGCATTCTTGCGTTCTTCGTCTTATATCACCAGTGTTTTGAATTTGATCATTGACTCCTTCATCATTCTCTTCTAAGAGCAGGCGTGGATCTATGACATCAACGACTCTTTCAGGAAAGGCCATCTCAACAAACTTATAAAGGCTTATGCCTTCCTTCAATGACTCATCAGTGGGTCTCTTCCCTGTAAACATCTCTAACAAAAGTATTCCGTAGCTGTACACGTCCCCTTGAATAGATACTTGGTTGGCCACCCCATACTCTACAACAGAGTGCATCAGTTATTTTAATACAAATAAAGTTAGTGGGCATGCGCTTTCCATTTAGAATTGCAATAGGAGAGTTGGGCAGAAGGAAAGTAAGCATATCCCGATTGATGAAAAATGATGCATAAAAGAAATAGTAGGTATACAAACTATATATAGAATTATTTCTAAGCTTTGATTAAAATACTGCCTGTAATTTAAAGAGAGAATCCAAGTTTTGGAAAACAAACATACGAATGCTGAAAGCAGGCATGGACATGGAGTAGATCATTACCTGGGGCAGCATATCCGATTGTCCCCTTTACTCCAATTGATGTGGATGAATTCTGAGATGACATGCTAACTGTTTTAATAAGAAATCTGGCAAGGCCAAAGTCACCTACGTGAGCAACCATATCATCATCGAGAAGAACATTGCTTGGCTTCAGATCACAGTGAACAACTGGGGTCGGGCCATGATGATGAAGATAATCTAATGCAGAGGCAACATCTATGGCTATGTTCAACCTCTGGATAAGACTCAGATTTCTCTCTTGGCTTTGATCGCTTGCTTGTGTATGCAACCACTCCTCTAAGCTTCCATTAGGCATGAACTCAAAAACTAAAGCTTTGAAATCGTTCCCTTTGTAATCCACACTGGAACAGGATGTTATCACCTTGATGAGATTCCTATGCCGGATTCTTCTCAAGGCATTACACTCGGCCATGAAACTCCTGGAAGCTCCTTTCTGTTGAAGGTTGAGTACTTTCACAGCTACAATTTTCTCTTCCTCAAAATCCATAATTCCTTTGTACACAGAGCCATAACTTCCAGCACCAATCAAATTTGTTGGCGAGAACCCATCTGTTGCTTTAAGAAGCTCAGAGTAGGAGATTCTGAGATGTTGTTCTTCCGTCGGGCTGTGGATGGAATTTTCTTTCTTGAATGATATAATCTATGACGAATGAATACCAAACATATTATTAAGACTAAACACACAAGTGCAGCAACTATTGGGATGATCACTTTAATTAGATGTGATACATTTCTTCTTCTTCTATTGGTTTGTGTGGAGCATTTTTTTAAGTGCAATTTTGGGTTACCACCACAGAGCTTATTATTACCAACGATCGAAATGGCACTCAGATTTTCAAAAACTCCTTTGGTTGGCACTTCACCTTCAAAATTATTGAAAGAGAGATTCAAGTATTGCAGAAATCGAAACTCCTCTAGAAACTGCGGGATACCACCTGACAAGTTATTGCGTGAAAGGTCCAACTCTTGAATACCTTTTAATTTGCTCATCGATTGAGGAATGATCCCTTGCAAGTGGTTGCCGCTCATGTTAGAGCCTCCAAGACTTCACATTCTCCAATGCTTTAGGAATTTCACCATTCAAACTGTTTTCAGATAAATCTAATTACCGAGATTTTTCAAACTACCAATTTCCATAGGTATTGGCCCCACGAGTGAGTTATGTTCCAAGCCAAGACATATGGAGAGTAAGTTAAGGCTAACAACCTCTTTTGGTATGCTACCTGTGAGTTGATTATATCGGAGATCAAGGAATACCAAAGCTTGGCAGTTCCCCAGGGTCATGGGAATGCTGCCTGTCAATGAATTGGCTCCTAAATGAAGTTCGCTCAACTGAGTCAGGTTGCCGATGGAGGTTGGAATCGGGCCTGACAATTTGTTGAGAGGCAAAGCAAGCCTCTGCAAGCTCCGAAGTTGTCCAATGGAATCTGGAATACTGCCGGTGAGGAGATTTTGGTCCAGGGCAAGGCTTAACAGGTTGAATAATCTCCCGATTTCAGATGGAAGGCTACCTGATATTTGGTTCCCTATCAGAGTCAGCCACTGGAGGTTGGTGGAGAGATTTGTAATGGAGCTAGGCAGCGCACCTCCGAGCCTGTTCGAATCAAGTTGCACTAGATTTAGTTTGCTGCAATTCGTCAAGGAAGCGAGGAAGCTCCAGCCATCGGCATCGCTAGCTTCCAGTTCATTATCTCCGAGGATTAGCCAGGTTAGCTCTGGCAAGGCCCCCAGGTTGGTGGGAATTGTTCCAGTGAACCTATTTTCTGAAAGGTCGAGGTAAGAGAGGCCTGATGCATTGCCTAACGACGCAGGGATCGGCCCGTGAAGGTGGTTGGAATACATTAGGAGTGCCTGGAGTTGAGGAAGAGAACGGAACATGTCCGGAGGAAGAGTGCCGATTAGCTCATTTCAGCAACACCAAGGACCTGGAGGCTCGAGATGTTGTAGATGGTGGAAGGAATCCTGCCCGACAAGTTGTTCCCCGATAGAACGAGACTTTTGATTGTGAGAGAATGACCCGACCCTAAAGTAGGTGGGATACCTCCAGATAGTGCGTTTCCGAAGAGAACTAGATCTTCGAGGGAAGGCAGGAGCCCAAGCGAAGGTGGGATTTCTCCCGAGAGGGTGTTGGATGAAAGATCCAGGTGGGCGAGAGAGGAAAGGTTCCCTAATGACGGTGGGATGCTTCCAGTTAGACTGTTAGATGACATGTTCAGAAGCAGAAGAGAGGAGAGATTCCCTAGTGTAGGTGGGATGTCTCCCTCTAGTTTGTTAATGGAGAGGTCTAGGTATTGAAGAGAGGAGTGTCTTCCAAGAGAGGAGGGGATGCTTCCTACCAGTTTGTTGCTTTGCAGTAAAAGAGAGACAAGGAACGAGAGCTGACTCAAGGAGGAGGGAATGATGCCTGAAACTGAGTTGGTGTTGATGTGCAATTCGACGAGAGAGGAGAGGTTCCCAAGGGAAGGAGGGATGCTGCCTGTAAGGTTGTTGATGCTGAGGTCTAGGTAGGTGAGCTTCGAGAGGGAGCCAAGTTCGGGTGGAATTTCGCCTTCGAGTGTGTTTGTGCTTAGATTGAGATATTGCAGACGGGATAGATTGCCAAGCTCGGGCGGGATGCGGCCATGGAGGAGGTTGTTGGGGAGATGGAGCCTCCGGAGGAAGGTGAGGTTAGCTAAGGAGGGCGACACGGAGCCCTTTAAGTTTAGGGAGTTGAGGCTCAAGGCGGTGACCCTTTCAGGGTGGCGATGACCACATGTCACTCCTTCCCAATGGCAGATATGAAGGGAGTCATTCCACGAGGCCAAGGCTTGGAATGGATCGCCAGAGATCATGGACCTGAAGGAGAGCAGAGCAAGACGATCATTAAAATTGAAGGTGGTGGAAGTTGGAGAACGGGAGGGCAGCGAGGTGGCATTGCTTGGTAGAAGAAGAAGGAAGGCATACGCTAGCCAAAGTGCCTTAAGCATCAAATGGAGATGCGAAAGACCCATTGGGCGGTGGACAAAAGAATGAGGGGAGTGCAGACGGGATTGATTTGCTATACGGATTATGCTTATATAACAAATCTCAAAACTACTGCCAGCCCGAGGGAAAAGACTTTGTACATGATCTTCGGTGCAGTAAGTCCTACGTATACTACAACTCTTTTTTATTTGTTCATATACATCTGACACCCATTAAAAAATGTTAAGATATCCCAAAAGAAAAACTTACAACATCCTAGTTTTAAGCTTATGACATCATAATTAAAAAGTGAAGACACCCATTCAGAAAGCAAAAAAAAAAAAAAACTCACGACATCTTAGTTTTAAATTGATGACACCCTAGTTTTAAGCTTAAGACATCCGTTCAAAAAGGTGTCTATACATATTCAAAAAAAAAACTGAACGGATATTAATGCACGTCACGTCAAAATTAAGTTAGCTATTAAGAAAGGATACCCTAGATTTAAACTTACCACACGTAGTTATAAAACTAAGACACCCATTAAGAAAGCAAAAAATACTTACGACACCCTAGTTTTAAACTTACGACACCCTAGTTATAAAGCCACGACACCCACTCGTCTATACACAAATTCCAAAAAAGCTGGTATTTCATGTCAAAATTAAGACACCTATTAAAAAAGCAAAAAAAACTCACGTCATCCTAGTTTTAAACTCATGACACCCTAGTTTTAAGCTTAAGACACCCGTTTAGAAAAAGTGTTTGTACATAAATTCCAAAAAAAGCTGAACGGATATTAATGCATGTCAGACGGCTTTTTTTTGGAAGTTGTGTACAGACACCTTTTCTGAACGGGTGTCTTAAGCTTAAAACTAGGGTATCGTGAGTTTAAAACTAGGATGTCGTGAGTTTTTTTTACTTTCTAAATGGGTGTCTTGACTTTATAACTACGGTGTCATAAGCTTAAAACTAGGATGTCGTAAGTTTTTCTCTCGGGATGTCTTAATATTTTTTAATGGGTGTCGTATGTATATGTACCAATAAAAAGGAATGGTGCAGCCCATGTAGGACTTGCTATACCGGAGGCGATGTAGAAAGACTTTTCCAGCCTGAGTATGAGTATGGCCCATGAGCAATGTTTTAAAAAATTAGGTTGGGCAACAAATCCGCTTAATACTTGGATAGTGGGTTAATTAATTCAACCCGATAAATCGATTTGATAGTACAAAATAACAATATAATTAATTTTTAATTTAATATATATATATATATATATATATATATATATATATATATATATATATATATATATATATATATATATAAAAAATAAAATATTTCGTTGGATAGGTTCAAATCCAATCGGTTCAATAAAATTTTTTAATTTTCAATGAGTCATATAAAATTAATTTTAATAATATGATCGAATGCTGCCCATAAGAGTGATGGAATGCCGGCACCATGTTAGACGGACAGCGCGCTTTTCCAGTTTCCACCAACATGGATAAAGAAAGAGGGTGACGGATATTATTTATTTATTTATTTTAAATGTGATAATCTTCTGGAGCAAAGTTGTTTAGACTGATGATTCGTAATTGGCATACTTTTGTAGATATTTTACTGAGGCAATGGACCCATAATCACCATGTTCTTATGATTGGACTTTTTTTAAACAATATTTTATTCAATTCTTGTTCTTAGTTTTGTAATTTTTTCAAGATCAATTTAATTATTGGGTCACTTGAATTATTCATGAATCACCAAGTATGCATCTCTTTTGATTGAGGAATAATTGTCGTTTCCTGATTGTTTTTATTGTTTCCTATTGCTGATGCCCTTTTGTGCTTCCTATATTCTTATCATCAAGTTGCCTGGAGAGTTGGTAGGTGCTATTTTAAACTCAGATGAGCAGTGTGTACAGGTTAAATTGCCTAGGAGTTGTTGCTGACTATTTCTTTGTTCGTTTTCTTTGAAAGTTCATGCATAGGGTTTCCTTTCGTTCCAAGGCAGCACAAGGGCTGGGTCTCACCTTATTATTTATTCACATCTTGGGATTGACTTGAGTTAGGCCTGCATTTTGGTGTTGGATGAACTGGCGACTGTGAATGGCCAACATTAATATTAGGGTTGGTTTCTGGCGTTATCATGAAGTCGATAAAAAGAGAGCCATCAACAAAGGGAATGAGTGGCGTCGAAAGCGTAAATGATGCGATTCTACGATGCAACCTACAATGTGTTTTTGTCCATTTTGTATAAATTCAGCAAGGTGTTAGACCTGCATACTAGGCCTCAGGTTCAAGCTTTCGTTCCATTACTTTCTAACCAGCCGACCTTGATTAGTCGGCATTACAAGTTAAAGCTGGCCAAGGTTTACGTTAGGAGTGCAAAAAAGCCTAGCCAAACCGAGTATATTGTCAGGCCAAACTGATGTTTTGTGGATGAGAGCAATGAAGGGGTGTTGCACAACGTCACAAAAAATAGAAAAGAAGAAGAATAAATGGATATAGAAGAAAAGAGAATGTATTTATTTTTTTCTTGATCTTTCATCTATCGGTTACAGAGAGCCTTAAATAATCATCCATCTTGAAGGCATCAACCCGTAACTAACTCCCTAACAAACTTCCTAACATATAAAAGTCTATTCAAAAAACCTAAGCTCAATCCTCGTGTATCCAGTCTCATAACCTATAATTAGATTATGAAACATTCTTTCAAAAAACTTTCTTCTAAGCCATACAAGTACTACAATAAATTTTTGCTATTCTAACGCTAAAATTATCGACGCTTAAAACCGTCAAAAAATAATTTCTCGACGCTTTTGCAAGTGTCGGAAAAGAGGAAGTGGAGACGAAAAATTTTAACGTTTTGAAAAAGCGTTGAAAAAGCATCAAAACATTCCCAACAAAAATCTTGATCTTATCGATGCTTTAAAGCATCGATATTATCTTTTTATAAAAAAATAATAAATTTATTGATGCTTTAAAGCGTCGACAGTATATTTTTTTTATAAAAAATAATAGACCCAAAAGGCAGAAAAAAAAAAAAGGAAGCTCGGGTAAAAGAACCCCTCCTATTTCTCTCCCTCCATTACAATTCTTACCTAAAACAACAAAGCAGCTCACACCTCTAATTAATCTGTATCCCTCTCCTCACCCACTATCGATGTATCCCTCTCCGCACCCACTATCGATGCCCCAAGCTCTTTGGCAACAAAAAGAGAAACTAAACACGCACTTGAAACCACCTACAGCTCCTGAAACGGAGAGAGAAAGAAGGGTACTGTTAACCATCGTTACGAAACTTCATCATCTCCGAAGTAGCTCTGAAGATGCTTTAAAACAAAAAATAGATCACAAAGAAAATAGGAATTGAAAAAAAGAAAGTTCATTTGAGACCTCCGATCTCTTCGATGTTGTGCACGATGCGGACCATGTCGAGCGCTCCGCACGGCAGGATGCAGAAGATGCAGCACCTTATGGTCTTCTTCATCACCCTCAATACCTTCGACTAATTACTGATGAACAGAGAAACAGAGACAAGGAAAGGGAATTGCCTTACTCATCTCCAACAGGCACGTGGTGATCCCGGGGGCTCTTGGCGGTGCATACTTAGTTGTGGCGGTCGTTGCGCCCGGTGGAGCGAACAATGTGGCCCCCTGGACCTCCACGATCTCCCCGGCGCTCCTCAGCCCTCCGCCGAACCTCGGCCGCTGTTGTTACTGCTGGTGGCCAGTGGTGGAGGGCAAGGTGGCCGTGCTCGTGGGCCTTTGTCATCCGGTGGAAGAGGCGGCCATAGTCGGAGGAGGAAGCAGTGGCAACCGACGAGGAGGAAGAGGAAGTGGACGAAAAATAGGAGCGGCTTTATTCCTGTTTTGATCTTCCAAAATATTTTGGCGCTAGTTTGAAAATTGAAACAAAAGTCGGATCCAGTTGTTGGGTTATAAAAATATAATGTCGACCCTTTTTAGCGTGGGCATTGTATTAAAAAATTATGAAACCGAAAAAAAATATATGATGCCGACGCTTATAAGCATTGTTAAAACTCGTTATCAGGCCGACACTTACAAAAAGCATCGATCTGATTTGAAAACTTCCGACGCTAAAGCTTCGTTATCTATCCTTTCTCTTGTAGTGAAAAGCACTCAAACCCGAGCCCATGTACACCCATGACTCACATGCTCTCTATTCTTGGGTCACAAGCCGACCAAATGACTTAGAAACCTAAGAACTTATGTAGCCTAAGCTCTCGAACCTGTGTGACTCACCTGTATTTCGGATGTGTCACACCTCAGCTTACAATCTCTACCTTGGTGCATCAAAGTTACAGTAAGCTCCACCTGATCCATCAATCCCATCAGTGCTCCATATCTGAAGAAGCTATCTCGAGATAGTACCTTAGTGAGTGCATCCATTGCGTTATCTTTAGTAAATACTTTCACAAGCTCCAACTCACCATCCTCCACAAGCTCCCTGATCCTATGGTATCTGATGTCAATATGTTTGGTCCTAGCATGATAGATCGGGTTCTGGACCAAACATAAAGCACTCTGGCTATCAGAAAAAACCCTGATCACCCCTGTGCTATCCCCATCTCTAGTGCAAGACCTTTCAGCCACATAGCCTCCTTTGCAGCCTCTGAAATACCAATATATTCTAACTATATAGTAGACAAAGCCGTCACTGGCTGCAGAACCTAAAGACATAAAGACATACCCTATCGTTGACCTTCTGGTGTCCAAATTACCTCTATAGTCGGCATCAACAAAACCTGCTACCCGATACTGATACTTCATGGTCAGTCTAGTTCCATCCTCCATACTACTATACCCATAGCATACACCAACACTGACTGTGCCAACAAGATATTTGAAGATCCCTTTCAGAGCTCTCTAATGTGCTCTACTCGGATTAGCCATGAATCTGCTAACTTGGCTAACAACATATGCAAAATTAGGCCTACAACACACCATACCATACATGAAGCTGCCAACTCTTGAAGCATAGGTACTGTGGACATCTCCTGGGTCTCTGTCTCAGAACTCGGTGACATAGTCTTGGAGAGCTTAATGTAACCAGCCAATGGTTATGCGGCTGGCTTTGCACTATCCATACAGAACCTCTCCAAGACCCTCCTGATATAAGTCCCCTAAGATAAGTGAAGCAACCTCCTGTCTCTGTCCCTGAAAATTTTCATCCCCAAAATTCGTGTAGCAGGACCTAAATCCTGATAGGGATATAGACTAAAAGATATGCTTTATGTTATGTCTTTATATTTTAATAAGAATTCATTTTGAGCAATGTATGTTATTTACTATATATGTGCATGTGTCTAGTATTTACAAAGAGTATTTGATCTAGTGTGTAGAGTACGGCTTACACACAGAAGACTAGATCATCGGTTCTTTTGGAATACAAGTTTATTGTTCACAGTTTTAGATGGAATTGGACACACCATCAGTAGAACTGTAGCACAAATTTTTAGTAGGTCTGTCTTGACTACGGGGAATGGTTTATTCTAAATATTTGTGCTAGTACACTTTGTGTGTATTGAACATGACCTAGTTGAGTTAATTATTTTATACTGACTTTATAAAATAATTTAAACCTCATGAATATTATGATTACTTATGCTCTTAATCCGAATTCTATTTCTAGACACGTGTATGTTATGATTATTGCTTTGATTACACATAGAGTGAGATTCTATATGAGTCAATAAACTCAGTGGGTTGGGCAATAACATTATATATATGGTGAATATTAATAGTTGAAGAAAACCACATCCTGATAAATTGGATTGATGATATCCCCTTGAGGAAGCTTATAAGTTTTGATTGTATCAAATCTTACAAATGGATTTTGAATCCGATACATCAAATAAGTTAAGTGGATAGGTCTCAAGGATAATAAAAGCCAATTAAATTATATTGTCAGTAATTAAATTTAATTGGTGGATATCTGTAATCTTAACGTGTGAAGATAATAAGTATTTAATATTAAAGGCTCGAAAATATAAATTCGAATATGATTAGGAGTATAATTATAATTCTTTAGTGGAATGAATTGTAATTTACGTACTTGAATATGATTAGGAGTATAATTATAATCAGCTCACACCTCCAATTAATCTGTATCCCTCTCCTCACCCACTATCGACGCCCCAAGCTCTTTGGCAACAAAAAGAGAAACTAAACACGCACTTGAAACGGAGAGAGAAAGAAGGGTACTATTAACCATCGTTACGAAACGCCTGCATGATCTCGACGGTGTCGTGCCACTGATCTCTTCGATGTGCCTGTTGTTGTGCACGATGCGGACCATGTCGAGCGCTCCGCACGGCAGGATGCAGAAGATGCAGCACCTTATGGTCTTCTTCATCACCCTCAATACCTTCGACTAATTACTGATGAACAGAGAAACAGAGACAAGGAAAGGGAATTGCCTTACTCATCTCTAACAGGCACGTGGTGATCCCGGGGGCTCTTGGCGGTGCATACTTAGTTGTGGCGGTCGTTGCGCCCGGTGGAGCGAACAATGTGGCCCCCTGGACCTCCACGATCTCCCCGGCGCTCCTCAGCCCTCCGCCGAACCTCGGCCGCTGTTGCTACTGCTGGTGGCCAGTGGTGGAGGGCAAGGCGGCCGTGCTCGTGGGCCTTGGTCTTCCGGTGGAAGAGGCGGCCATAGTCGGAGGAGGAAGCAGTGGCAACCGATGAGGAGGAAGAGGAAGTGGACGAAAAATAGGAGCGGCTTTATTCCAGTTTTGATCTTCCAAAATATTTTGGCGCTAGTTTGAAAATTGAAGCAGAAGTCCGATTTGGGTTATAAAAATACAATGTCGAAGCTTTTTAGCGTCGTATTTAAAAAAATATGATGCCAACACTTACAAGCGTTGTTAAAACTCGTTATTAGGCTGACACTTACAAAAAGCATTGTAGGCACAAATGGCAACCCAAGAGGGGAAGGTGAATTGGGTATTTTAAAAATTAAACCTTTTAAAATAGTTTAAACTATTGATGAGAGGATACACACAATTAATTCAAGTTAAAGCGCAATAGCAAGAGAGAGAGACAAATAAACACGGCAAACACAAAGTTTTATAGTGGTTCGGTGTATCCAGCACCTACGTCCACACCCAAGCTCCACTTGGGTCCACACTATAATCTCGTCGATTACAGTCGAGTTGTTTTACAAGCTCACAACTCAAACTTGTTGTTTTCCCAGGATCACAACGAACCCAGCCGATTTTACACGGGCTCACCAGCACAAAACCCAACACACAAGCTATCCTTAGCTTGTGCCGAGGTAAACTACCTCCACTAATTCAATCCACTGATTGAATTAGCAAATAACAAGATAACAATATGAGTTTAGTACAAAACAGCTCCTTTTGAGCAGATATTTCAAAATAAAAGCAAAGTTTAGAAGGGCCTGTTTAGATTCGATTTAAGTGCAGGCTTTTCTTCTTTTCTTCTTTTCCTCAACTCCTTTGAAGTGTGGAATCGGGCCTCAGCTCAGATTCTTCATGGATTGAATGTTGGAGTTGATTTGAGCTTATTCTCTTTTTCTTTGAATGTTGAAAATCTCTTGAGTTGATCTTGAATGGCTCTTGGATTTTCTTCTAGACTTTCTTGGATTGATGAACTTGAGCACAGATGAAATCTCCTTTGATTTCACTCCTTCTCTTTCACTCTATTTTTGAATCTCGGATTTTTCAAATGATGCTCTGTTTTTCCTCTTTCTGAATGATTTTTCTTTTTCTCTCTTGATCTATATGTGTATCTATCTTTGATTTGAAAACGGCCTCTCTATTTATAAACTCTGCAAAAATATAGCCATTAGAAACAAAGAAATCTAGCCGTTATTGAAAAATATTACCATTGGCGCTGAGTTGGCATTCAGAAAAAGTCACGCCCAGATTTGTTGGAGTCAGCTCCAACTTTAGGCGAGTCGGCTCGAAGACGCGATGCCAAAAATAGAAACATTTAGATAGTTAAGGGGTCGACTCAACAAAAATAAGGTGTCGGCTCCGGACAGTCGGGGGTCGACTCATGAAAAGCAAGGGGTCGACTCGAGAAGTGCTCAGAAAAATAACTCTCTGGAGTCTGAGCAGAGTCGACTCTAACAGTCATGGAGTCGGCTCGACAATATCGGGGGTCGACTCTTGAAATCACAGGGATCGACTCGAGAAAATCAGGAATCTCTGTATACAGAGTGGAGTCGACTCTGAAACTCTAGAGTCGGCTCTGGAACGTATCAAAAATCAGAGAATTTTCTGATTGACTTTGAAATTCATTCCAGATTAATTTTAAATCAATTTTTGACTTGAATATAATAGATTTGACATTAAGAATCGATTCAAGATATGTTCTAAAAATTCATTGATTGAAATATGAAGTATAAAAATTTCTTTTGAAAGTTTAAACATGGAGCTTGAAGCTACTTTCCAATTGATTATAGTCATACTTAATATACTCAATGATTATGAGAAATAAATTCATTGCTCATGTAAATAAATTCATTGCATCTTTTAATATACACATGGCTTTTGGTAATCATCAAAATCAATAAGATTGGGGCAACAATTTCTCAACAATCTCCCCAACAATCTCCCCCTTTTTGATGATGACAAAAACATTGAGTATATGCATGATTAATTGAAGAATTTATTTAATTTTCATAGTTAGGCTCCCCCTGAATGAGGTAGCTCCCCCTATGAAACTCAAATAAATATCCCATTCATTCAATTTAAACTTATACACAGTTAGATGTCAAAATTCAGCATTTTCATCTAAATTGCTTTTTCATTCATTCTCTGTATGTGTAATGTTTAATTATTACTCCCTTCTTTCCCCCATTCAATTATTTATTATATGCATATACAATAACATTCGTTTAATTTCTCCCATGCATATACAGTCATGTACTATGAAACTCTCCCCCTTTTTTGTTATCAATAAAAAGGTAGAGAAGCATCAAACATAATCACATTCACGATTTAAGATATGCTTTAACATGAACAGAGATTCATTGATAAACACTACAAGAAAATACTGAAATAGCGATGCAAATTTAGCGACGCAATTATGCGTCGCTAAATTGCGACCACTTTGCGATGCCTCTATGACAACAAAATATTGCAACGGCCTTAGCGACGCATTAGTGACTCAATTAACCAGAAAATAAAAAAATTAATTTTTATTTAGCGACCCAAATAATGCAATTAATTTTTTATTTAGCGAACCAAATAATGCATCGCAATATTTTTAAAAGAATTAAATATGTTAAATAGCGACACATTAACGACGCAATAAACCAAAAAATTAAAAAAATTATTTTAATTTTGCGATGCATCAATTGCGTCGCAAATAATTTAAATAAAATAAAATTTTATAAAGTATAAATATTAGAAAAAATATTGCGATGCAACTCAGTGCGTCGCAATGTTTTAAAAAAATTAAATATATTAAATAGCGATGCATTAGCGATGCAATAAACTAAAAAATTAGAAAATTATTTTTAATTTAGCAATGCAATAACTGCATCGCAATTATTTTAAATAAAATTAAATTTTATAAAGATAAATATGAGAAAAAATAATTGCGACGTAACACAGTGCGTTGCAATGTTTTTAAAAAATTAATTATGTTAAATAGCGACGCTTAGCGACGCAATAAACCAAAAAATTAATTAGGAAAATTATGTTTTAATTTAGCGATGCACTTGTTGCGTCGTAATTATTATAAATAAAATTAATTTTTATATAATATAATTATCATATTAAAAAATTATGACGCAATCCTTTGCATTGCAATGTATTTAAAAAATTAATTATGTTAAATAGCGATCGGTCCAAAATCGATCGTGACCGCTCGGAATAAGGGCTTGGATCGATCGCAACCCTCGGATCATCGCCGATCGGACCGATCGCCACGGTTCGAGATCGGTCGTGGCCGATCGAGATCAGGGCTTAGATCGATCGCAACCGTCGGATCGTCAGCGATCTCGGACCGATCGCATCGGTCTGGGATCGGTCATGGCCGATCGGGATGAGGGCTTGGATCGATCGCAACCATCAGATCATCGCTGATCGGATCGATCGCCACGGTTCGAGATCGGTCATGGCCGATCGGGATCACGGCTTGGATCGATCGCAACCATCGGATTGTCGCCTATCGGATCGATCGCGACGGTTCGAGATCGTTGATCGCCGACCGGGATCGATCAGGGCTTCGATCGATGGCAACCATCGGATCGACGCCGATCGGTGCGATCGCCATGGTCCAAGATCGGTCATGGATGATCGGGATCAGGGCTTGGATCGATCGCAACCGTCCGATCATCGCCGATCGGACCGATCGCCATGGTCTGAGATCGGTCGTGGCCGATCGGGATCAGGGCTTGGTTCGATCGCAACCGTCGGTTCGTCAGCGATCTCGGACCGATCGCAACAGTCCGGGATCGGTCATGGCCGATCGAGATCAGGGCTAGGATCGATCGCAATCGTCGGATCATCGCCAATTGGATCGATTGCCGTGGTCCGAGATCGGTCGTGGCAGATCAGGATCAGGGCTTGGAGCGATGGCAACCGTAGGATCGTCGCCGATCGGATCGATCGCCACGGTCCGAGATCGGTCGTGGCCGATCGGGATCACGGCTTGGATCGATCGCAACCATCGGATTGTCGCCTATCGGATCGATCGCGATGGTCCGAGATCGTTGATCACCGACCGGGATCGATCAGGGCTTCGATCGATGGAAACCGTCGGATCGACGCCGATCGGTGCGATCGCCACAGTCCGAGATCGGTCATGGATGATCAGGATCAGGGCTTGGATCGATCGCAACCATCGGATCATCACCGATCGGACCGATCGCCACGGTCTGAGATCAGTCGTGGCCGATCGAGATCAGGGCTTGGTTCGATCGCAACCGTCGGTTCGTCAGCGATCTCGGACCGATCGCAACGGTCCGGGATCGGTCGTGGCCGATCGGGATCAGGGCTTGGATCGATCGCAATCGTCGGATCGTCGCCGATCGGATCGATCGCCATGGTCCGAGATCGGTCGTGGCGGATCAGGAACAGGTCTTGGAGCGATGGCAACCGTCGGATCGTCGCCGATCGGACCGATCGCCACGGTCCAAGATCGGTCGTGGCCGATCGGGATCATGGCTTGGATCAATCGCAACCGTCGGATTGTCGCCTATCGGATCGATCGCAACGGTCCGAGATCGTTGATCGCCGACCGGGATCAATCAGGGCTTCGATCAATGGCAACCGTCGGATCGATGCCGATCGGTGCGATCGCCACGGTCCGAGATCGGTCATGGACGATCAGGATCAGGGCTTGGATCGATCGCAACCGTCGGATCATCGCCGATCAGACCGATCGCCATGGTACGAGATCGGTCGTGGTCGATCGGGATTAGGGCTTGGTTTGATCACAACCGTTGGTTCGTCAGTGATCTCGGACCGATCGCAACGGTCCAGGATCGGTCATGGCCGATCGGGATCAGGGCTTGGATCGATCGCAATCGTCAGATCGTCGCCGATCGGATTGATCGCCGTGGTCCAAGATCGATCGTGGCAGATCAGGATCAGGGCTTGGAGCGATGGCAACCGTCGGATCATCGCCGATCGGACCGATCGCCACGGTCCGAGATCGATCGTGGCCGATCGGGATCAGGGCTTGGATCGATTGCAACCGTCGGATCGCCAGCGATCTTGGACCGATCGCAATGGTCCGGGATCGGTCGTGGCCGATCGGGATCAGGGCTTGGATCGATCGCAATCGTCGGATCGTCGCCGATCGGATCGATCACCATGGTCCGAGATCGGTCCTAGCGGATCAGGATCAGTGCTTGGAGCGATGGCAACCATCGGATCGATGCCGACCGGGATCGATCATGGCTTGGATCGATCGCAACCGTCGGATCATTTATAATTACTTAAAAAAAAGTTATGAAAAAGTTTAAAAAAATATTAAACAATTATTGCGACACCGTAGCGACGTATTTTTAGAAGAAAAATAAATAAATATTGCGAAGCAATGTATGCATCGCAATTATTTTTAGTAAATATAATTTTTATCAGTATTAATAAATAAAAGAAATATAATATTGCGACGCATAATTTGCGTCGCAATATTTTTAAATAAATATATCTAATTAAAAATATTAAAAATTATTGCGACGCAATAAGGCATCGCAATTATTATCATAAATTATAAATATTATCATTAATAAATATTTAAAAAATTTTGCGACGCTGTAGCGATGCATTTTAGGAAAAAATAAATAATATTGCGATGCAATGTATCCATTGCAATTATTTTTAGTAAATATAAATTTTTTTAGTATTAATAAATAAAGAAATATAATATTACGACGCATAAGTTGCATCGCAATATTTTTTAAATAAATATATAATTAAAAAGTTTATAAAATATATTGCAACGTAATTTTGCGTCGCAATTATTAACATTAATTATAAATATTATCATTTATAAATATTAAAAAATTATTGCGACGCCGTTGCGACGCATTTTAGGAAAAATAAATAAATATTGTGACGAAATATATGCGTCACAATTATTTTAGTAATATAATTTTATCAGTATTAATAAATAAAAGAAATATAATATTGTGACGCATAATTTATGTCGTAATATTTTTTAAATAAATATATCTAATTAAAAATATTAAAAAATTATTGCGACGCAATAAGGCGTCGCAATTATT